>VXBX01007125.1:65364-93245 GCA_013400415.1 Scytalopus superciliaris
AAAAAAGATGCAAAAAAGCATTTTACCTCAGAAATAATGACTGAACAGAAAGTTTCTGAAAACAGGATCCATTCAAAAGAAATGAGAAAAAAAATTGGTTCCTTTAGCTTCATGCAATTCTGTAATATTTTCATCATAGTACCTCATTGAATTTACCTTGCAACAATCCACTGATTGAAATACAGAAACAACTCTCAAAAGCTGCAGTTGAGAAAACATGTTACCAAATGCCCTTTAAAGGAACCTTGAGTAAGTTATCATTTGACTCTTTCCAAAGCAATGAACCAAATTCTCAACTGAAAAATCACTACCTAACCACAGAAGTACTGGAACAATTTACCCAAATTTCGTATTCAGGTCATAGTCCACAACAAGTACCTATGACATTCTCTTGTTAGGGACAGATGACATGCATTCTTGGGTCAGAACAGTGGGCCTCCACAGCAGCAACAGGAAATCCTATGCAGGAGGATGCCATCCTGGGCATTTTCTGCCATCCATCCCCACCACATTGCCTCAAGGACTGCAGTCACTGCATTATGTAATGGGTGCAGACTGCCTGGTCCCACATGCTAAAGCTGCATCTTCTCAGTCTGTTCCTGTAAGACAGTTGATACTATGACTATTTTAGCTGTCCCTCTCTTTCTCTACCTGTTCTAACACTCTTCCTGAGAAGGGAAGACCAGAACTGACAACACTGAAAACAAATGGGCACACCAATGTTCCACAAGGCTTGTCAAAGCTTTTATCATCAAGACCAGTCACATCAAATCCTTCTTGCTCTATTCTCAGTTCCCTCCCTGACACTGCCTAGCCCGCCATTGACATGTTTGGCTGCCAAAGCATCTCAAGCCAATATATTCAGAGAAAATCCACAGTTCCTCTTCTAAGTTGCAGCTGCCAGTTCTGAGCTCAACATCACACACCCAGGGTTTAGATGAACCCACCCACACCCCCAGTCACGTATCATACACCTGTCTCTAAAAGGTGCAAAAAGCTCTTTATGGTGGGCAATGGTCTTCTAAGAAAAGCTGGGACAGGAGGTTGTAAGAAGAGAAGCAACACAAAGTGGTGCAGCTGCAATACACAACACAGCACAAAGGTCTCAAAACTCACACTCTGCCATATGAACGTGCTGAAGGAAGATCAAGAAGAGAAAAGCACATTCTTCATCTTCCTATGCAGCAGCAATTTTTCCCCTCATCTGGGGATGCAGAGAGCAGGTGTGACTGGCTGTTAGATTTGCACACTGTGTTTAAGGTAAAGAGCAGAGACAACACACACCTTGTACTACAGCTGGGGGGCAGAATACAAAGGTCACAGTTCAGCTGTTTGCCTCCCTCCTTCTCCGACCTCCAGGGAACCTGTATTTGAGCCCACTACTGTCTACCAGTTTCTATACTAAAATCATTCAAATTTTGAAATGGTGGCTTTAAAACTACAGAATATTATTTTTCAAGTAACACTTAGAAAATAATTTGATTTACTACCAATTTCACACAAAACCAGCATCAAACCGAATGGATGAAACAGCATGAAGGTATTACCAACGTTAGTCTCTGCAGCACTTAAGACTAATTGAAAGTGATCTTTTTAGCCATATAATCAGAATACTGTAATTCACATTTCAATGGAAAGTCTCACATAAGCTTCAGAATTGAAAAAAGATACTGGCAATTCTCTTGAGAAGAGGAAAATACAGTGCCTCTGATTCAAAGCATACTGTTCCTCATAAAGGCTGAAAATATTGTTTGAAGACTACAACTTCTGTTCTTCTGAGATCATTAAAGTAACTACAGAAATATCTTTGCTCTATCCTCTCCCACTCCAAGTGATATAAAGGGATAAGAATACTGAAGAAGTTAAAAATCAAAACACAAACAAACGTTCGAAGGACAAACAACTGGTAGGGAAAGGGGGAAAATAAAACAATCCCACAACCTACACAGTTACTTTCTATGTATTATGTATGCTGCTCATGGAGACATACAAACAAGGTTTTAATTTAAAGTTTTAAAATTAAAGAACTTACAAAAACCAGCAAGCCCAGGAAACATGAAAATCATTCGATATAATAGAGGAGAAATCCAAATAATACACAAATTACTACTGAAAATAAATTTCTTTTTTAAGATTAGGAAGTAAGCAAGATGTGTCTCTCTCTCCTGTTGCTGGGTGCATATGCACCCACATATTTACACAGTAGAAGTCAGGCATTGAAAAGTAAGACCTAACCTTTAACAGCATCTGCTCTAGCAGGAAACTGCTCTGTTCTTAGACACAATGTTTTTAAGTGCCATAAAGTAACAAAACGAGCATTTAAAGTCTGGAATTTCAGATCTCAATACATAGAATGAATACATAAGTTATATATATTCAAAAGATGACATTTAACCTCAGATGTCTACTAGGCTGTCAGATTGTGATATTCTCTCCCCTTCGGGTAACACTTCCTCTTTTAAAGCTGACATATAAATAGTGGCTGCTATGGTTTGCTGACTGCCACAGACTGTACACTATCACTTATCTGGTGACACATTATGGCACTGGACTTTGTCACAACTGTCAAGACTTCAACCTTTTCTTTATGCTTCTTTGAAAACAACATAATAACAGTATGAGACAATTTCTTCCCAAAACAGAAGGCCAGCAATTGCACAGCTCAGCTCTGATGCAGAATGCTTAACTACAAAGGTCACTTCTTCAACTCTGAAACTCTACTTTTCCTTCTTCTTTCACTTTCACTAGAGCTCCACAAATGAAAAACGTCAAAATTCAGAGCTGTTAATGCCCAGAAGCATTTTCATTGACTTCTGATTATTCTTACATGTAAACAAAGTGCATTGTTTTTAAAGCACTGGGTGCCACGAGGACCCCCCCAACTTCAAAAATATGATCATTGTGAGTTCACAGACCTGGCCAAGAAACTTGTAAGTCAGCAATGTTCTCTATCAAACCACCAAGCATCAATGGCCACATTCACACAACTACAGCCTACCCTTTCTGCCCACAGACCCTTCCTGTACAGGTAACATTCCTATGAGGTTTCTAGGACAAAGAACACTGCAAATCCCTGGCTGCTTGGTCCTCAGCCCCTTTTGACCACTAATCTGGCACACCATCACAGGTGTAGCTTTGTAGACCAACCACTGTCACTACATATTCTCAGCTATGCTGAGCGCAACACAGTGTTATCTGTGACAGTCTTCTCAGACTTTGAAAGCAGCAAAAAAAGAACACTCAATCATGGAAAGTGAAAAAATTCCAGGACATGGAGTGCTGACACCACAGCTACATCTGGCAGACATCCCACGATGCAAATGCCAACCTGGGAGAACCCAGCATCAGCAGAGAGAACACCTGGACAGAGAACTGAAGGAAGACTTATTTAGAAGGAAACCCCCTTCAGAAGCAGTGACTTGTACAGATGTAAAATCCGTATTATTTAGAGTGCTATTACATATTCTACTTGATGCTGCTGAAAGAGGGTTGTGTCATTCTATCCCATGAAACACACACACAACCAGCACATTTCACCAGTACCCATGTTCGCCTGACAATTTCCTGTGATCCTTCAGCTCGCTAATGCTACAGGAAAATAATCTGGGGATGAGAGGTAATCTTCCTCTGCATTAATAAGTCACAGCAGCCTACCAAAAAGTCATGCATTATTAGATGTGAGCAGAGTGGGTGGCAGGTGAGACAGAACCAGTCGCTCCCCTTGTCAATGGGCTACAAATGCAGATATTGGTTGGAATTCTTCTCACTGAAAAAAGCAACAATATTCTAGTCAGAATGAAGCTGTTACAACAAGCATCCCACTTGGAAGTAAATCTGTTCATACAGGAATGTCTGTATCAATCCAGCAACATGCTTTTAACTGTGACCAGCCTTTTTCAAGGCTACAACTCTGCAAACATTAAGAGAAAGGACCGAGTTGCCATTTTTAAAAAACACTAACATTTGTTCTATAACTTAAGGAATTCTAAAATATGAAATGGTTGGCAACAATTTTTGATAAAGGAAAATACATTAAGTACCACAGCAATTTTGGCTTTAAACAATTGATCAGTTTCTCCTTTCCTTATTATGCATACATGCCCTTCACAGCTTCCTTCGGGATTTGAAATAAAAACATAAATACACTGTTGACTTTATTCAGCCCTCCAATCACGCAAAACATGTAGGAAGTAAATAAAAGCAGGGGTTATACCCTGAGGGAAAAGTATATGGAATCAGAGTTGCAAAGCATGACTTGTCTTTTGCCAAAGAAATCACTTGGCAATCTCATCACTATTTGCACTGGAGCGACTGATTAAATGAACATGACTTAGGGCTCCAATTCAAAAGATGCAAATGGCTCAGCGAGCTGTAGCAGAAGGACGAGCTCTTGGCCAAACCTGCACTGCAATTTAGCAAAAGGAACATTTATACTGCAGCAGAGAGGCCTGACTAAATGCAGCCATAAGTAATGGCCTCTTGTCACTATAAACCAGTCCTCCAAAACGTAACGGACGAGGATCCTGACAGTCCTAATAAGAAGGATCTGCAGTAGCATGGGGTGATAGTGATGGCAGAGAGTTTAAATCTAAATCTGACAGCTCATCAAAGCAAACAAACTGCACATAGAGAACACAAATTTGGACAGCTCCATCTATCACATGGGAAGGTAGAGCCATCACACCAACAGGCAATCAGCATGCTAAGACAGCGACGGCTTAATGCTTTCAATTTGTTTGATTTTATATCCCCACATTAACTTTTGTGGTAGGACAAGGACCAACTGAATCATGGTTTTAAGATGAAGAGGAAAACCAGAGTGTTCCCTTCAGACTATGTGTCTCTTATTTCCTAATTCTAATGGATTTTGAGCTTCTGACCTTTTCCCTCCCAGCTGCCATGAGGCCTCATGCTCTAAGTGCTGCACACCATCACTTACTGTATTGAACTGCCTTTCCAGTAACAAACTTCATAGTGATTTTAGTGTAAGATATCATATGGTTAGAGGTAGTAATGCTGAACTAAGTAATTAGACAAACCAAACAACTTGTCTCAAATAAAACACTTCTGTATATTTTTACAGGGCATTTTGAGCCACACAGTAAATACTACCAAGATGAAAACCTTGATTTCAAATAGAGGTATAAAAAATTAGGGCATAAAAGGTTGTAAAGCACTGGCACAGGGTGCCCAGGGAAGTGGATGAGACACCATCCTTGGCAGTATTTAAGAAATATGTGGGTATGGTGCTTACAGACATAGCTTAGTGGTAGCCTTGGCAGTCTTGGGTTAACAGTTTGATTTTATGAACTTAAAAGTCCTTTGGAACCTAAATGATTCTATGATCCTCAGACACTGAAACACCTGAGTGTGTTCAAGCAATCACAAGTGGCTGCTCCTTTATGGCACTGAGCAATGTTTCTTCATTTTCTCTTCCTTCCAGAGCAGCCTGTACTTATTTACTTGTTCTCCTGTCTCATACAGAAGTCCCATGCTTTTTGTATACTCTTTAACACTTAAACATGGTGGAGTCTAAATCCATGACTAGAACTACTCAGTGCCAAAAAAACAACCAAGCCACTGTCTATGACATTGAAGTCTTACCTGAAAGTAAACCAACCTCAGACTGGCAACTTGTACCCCCTTTCTTCCCCTAATCCTGGTCATGAGTGCTTTTAAACAGTACAGAATCCTAAAAGTACACTTTCTCAATCTGTTATTTGGAACAGTTGGGAAGAAAACAAACAAAAAAACCTAAACAAGTTTTTACTAGTTAACTTTAAAAACAAATATATTAAAGTGAATACATCCCCAAAACAAGCTTCACTAAGTGTACTCTCTACAAGGCCTTTTCTTCTGAAGAGGGAGGAGAAGAATTCTATTTAAACACATTGTGCCATAACTATTTAGTGTACATCATACCTGGATGAAGACACTAGGCTGCAGCCCACTAACTTGTCCACCTATGTAAAAAGGACTCTCTGTCATGTCAAATGTTATACATCTAAACGGACTGAAACCTAGAAGAAAATAAGGGGTAGGGTGTGTGTCCACACATTTTAATTCACATTTTATTAAGATAATTAACTTCCAAAATCGCATGAAAGAATACTCTCATCAGACTCCTTTAGTTCCCTTACAAAACTAATTCAGTAGGAAACACACTTAGCTGTCAAATCCATCCCATTTTTTGAGCACTTGTCTGATTAGAAACCAAAAGAAGGATAAAGTAATCTTTGGAGGAAAAAGGGAAAAAACCGTAACACTGGATTATGCAGAGAAGAATCTTATTTGAGAAGAAGAATGCTTCTGACATTTATCAAAACCACAAACTGACACTTCAAAAGCAAAAAAGAAGACAGCTTACAAGGCAGAGGTTAATTCGTTTTTGTTTAATTTTTTCCCCCATGAAGGCTCATTCACGTCTTCTGCCAATCTAACCCTAGAATGATCTCTCAGGTGTATCACCCTTAGCAATTGATGCTTTGTTTTCAAAGCTTTTAAACACTCTAAATAAAATCTGAGAGAAAAATGTGTATTTATTTTTCAGTCTCCTCTTAATAGATTTAGAAGCACAGTTTATACTTCCAAAGTACTGGAAATCTAACTTCAATCACTTTCATTATCAGTGAGTGAAATTTCTGTCCTGATTCTCTACAGGCCACAACCAGACTCTACCTGTACACTCCTGCAAAGTGATTCTGTCAAGGGTAGAGGCATCACAACCTTTCCCTGGGATGAAAAGTCAAATACTAATTTCTAAGTATTTTCCAGTTACTCTTGGGAAGTAGAGCAGTGGAGAGGACAATGACCATGTTTCTACAGCAGGACTGGAACATGAGAGGGGAAAAAAAAGTACTTTTCACCTGATTGACACAAGTTAAGAGTGAAAACAATCTCTTTCCAGGCTCATTCAAATCTCTTACCTCTCTAAATACAGTACTTGGGGAAAAAATATTTAATACTGCTATGACTTGAAAACATCTGCTGAGAACCATAGTGTAGAAGCATTTGAAAGCCATCAGATGTTAAATACAACTTTTTTCAACCACTTTTGAAATTGATAACTCTGGCACTAGAAGCTTCATGAGACAACATAGCTATTACTCTTATGAAAATTGTATTTTTCTTTAACATGAAAAAAAAAAAAAAAAAAGGTCAAGCAGAGGCAGAAGGGAAAGAAGGAGGATCAAGGAAAGATAACACAATACCACTGCAGATTTCATCAAATCTATATACTATCTTCTGCTTGTCTGTCAGTATTACATTAAAACCAATAATTTGAGAAAAATCTGTAATTAATATTACATTGGCCAAATAAGACCCTCAGACCACAGTCAAGGTACACACTTTGACACCTTTGTAAACCCACTCTTTAAAGAATGCATGGCAGCTGGTAACAAACTCCACAAGGAAACAACGTAAGCAAAGTCAGTTTTTCAGATGAAAAGGCAGAAGTAAAAATAACGGGAGTATAGTTACAATACACTTCACTTATGCCTTCATAATCATCCTAACAATGGCAATGCCCCTTTATCACTTCCCTACTTCCATGTACACCATTTCAGTGAGAATTTCTCTTCAAAGCTTTCACCACTAGCATTTGTTTTGTCCCATTTTTGGTTGGTTGGGGTTTTTTTGGCAGGGGGGGTAGGTGTTGGTTTTTGGTTGGTTGGTTGGTTTTTTGGTTGATTTTTTTTCCCTAACTGCTCTGATAAATTAAAAAAGAAAAAAAACATAAAAGCACAAAGCAGCTAAGGAAAGCCCCCACAACCAAAAGGAGCTTCTCTTAGTCATTTGGGATAGATAGGTGAACACAAATAACTGATGACTTACACGTAATCCAGTTGAAGTAAATCTATCTATTCACCAGCCTTGTGATCCCAAAACAAAACAAAGTAAAGCAAAGCATGCATCAGAAGACACTGAACATCAGAACACTTGCATTTACTCAGAATGTTTTCAATACAGTGAACAACTATGAAAGAGACTCTCAGAATGCGTCTTTGTAAAGATCTTTATTAAAGCATTAAGTATCCACAACTCTACAGCTGGTGTATGTAAATATCCTTTCCTGGTAATTCCAACTTCATAGTCATTGTGACAGTGATTAGAAAACACCACTTAAACATACTCAACTGTTCTGCCAAGAAAGTAGAGAAAACTAAGAATAAGCCTGTAATTCAATATCCTGTGTCCTCTATAGTGCCTAGCTTCTAATGATGTGAATATGTACAAAATGCTTATTCCCCCATCCCAGAAAAGCTCACCTTTTGTCCAATATGGGAATAAAGACCTTTCTGTAAAATGAAAACCCTTCACTGCACACTCAAAAGACCTTTTCAGTTTAGATTTTACAAAGGTAATCTGATGTAAAGAAAATTGCTTGGAAACATCTGGACTAAAATGAAATCCAGCAAGGAGCAATGGACAGTCTATTTTCAGCCTTGGGACATTCTGTTTCGTGCTTAAAAGCCTACATTTGTAGTGCTGACATCTCTATACAATGCTCGCTTCTGTTAGTGCTGTCCAGACAATTATAAAAATGATTTATCAAAAACCTAGTCACCAGAACAATTTGGTACTTAAAAATTCCTTCTGTTCCAGTATCACTGATTACAACAATCATTTTTTTTAAAGCAGGTCATTAAAACGACAAAACATACAGGAAAGACTGACATGGTTGTTAAGACCTGCAGGGAGACAGGAACGGGGTGAAGCCTTATTAGAACACAAAAATTTACCAAGATACACACATACTTAACTGTAGTTAGTGTTTTGTGTTTGGCCTTTTTCAAATGAATGAAAATCCAGAGCTCAACCATAATCCAACTAGACTATAATGCATTTGCAACATCTTCAGATGTGGCATTTACAGTCCTTTTATTCAGATGGAAGTTTTAAATAATGGTAAAAAAATGGAAGCACTATTTCCAAAATTGTTCTGGCAAATTCCAAAATTTCTCAAACTAAGTTTGAGGTTATTAAGGATAAGACCACTCACACCCATAAAGGCTGTGTGGTTTAGAAGCTGTCTGAAATTTTGCAATTGGAGTACTTCATCAACAAAAAAATTCTTAGTTTTATTCAGTGATCTCAAAATGTAACCAGTTCTTCTTAGAGAGGAACCAGCCGCACTGCCAATATTTGCACATCTGATTGCTTTGCTCAGTTCTCCAATACTGAGTATTCTCTATCTTAACTCAACTACTTGCACTTGACAAGTAACAAGTTCAGGCCAAATGTGCTAGTACACTATGTAGTAGCATACATTTAAATGAGAAACTACAGTTTGGCCAAAAAATGCACTAAAGCACATTCTATAGATATTATTCCAGGTTTGTACCACAATTCAGAGAAACATGTTAGGTGTTTCAGTGAAATATACTAGTTATTTTCTATTCATTTTAATTATTTTTGGGTGCAAAGCATTAACTAACAGAAACAAAACTCATTGTAACATGCTCCACACTTTAAGAATACTCTCCTACACTGTGGAATCTGCATGGAATACCTGCAGTAGGAAAAGTGTTATCTTAGAAAGTGTGTGTGCACATATCCATATAAATATTGCTAGGGCAAAATTTAAATAGCAAGGATTTTTGCAAATGGAAACTAATT
Organism: Scytalopus superciliaris; assembly: GCA_013400415.1. Lineage (NCBI taxonomy): Eukaryota > Metazoa > Chordata > Aves > Passeriformes > Rhinocryptidae > Scytalopus > Scytalopus superciliaris. The sequence goes on from VXBX01007125.1 coordinate 74,986, forward strand.
TCTAGTACAATAATTAACTTTGATTTTTCAAGAAAAGGAAACCAGACTTTTGGAAGCGCAAAACACACATAATATGGATGTGGGATATTTCTGGAAAATAGAAAACTTATTCAAAATTAATTTTTTTACATATTTTTCTTGTGTGTTATATATTAATAAATCTACATATTTTAAATTACATTTACAGAAATTTTGAAAGAGGCATTTAAGTGAGATTTACAAGACACTTGCATGTAAAAGCAGATGGTAACAAAGGTACATGTCACTGTTCCCAACTTCTAAAAGTATCTAGCAACCAAAGCTATTATCTTCATGCAAGTTTTAGTGGAAAGAAGTGAGAAATGGAACTTCTTTTCTAATCCTCCTTCAAAACTAATTACAGCTGTAATTGTACGACAAACATGTTGAAAAGTCCACATACTATATCATGTAAAAGCATAACTAAAGGGTAAAGAAAAACAGGAATATATTCCTTCAGCTTGACAAGAGTCTTCATTTTCTTGCTTCCTGGCTTTCTATCAGATTTTAGGATAAGCTGAGATTTCTGCCGTAAAAAACCCCAACTGCTAACAGTCAATTTTGAGGCTAAAACCAGTGAACTCATGCTTGACTGGACAAGGAGAAAAAGGAGCACAGCCTAAGTGGTCTGGTACATTCTTCCTTCATGCTGAAGGTCCCTCTCTGGAATGAAGTATATACAGGGAAGAGACTGGTCCTTTTAATGAGCATTATCATGCTTCTTTCAGTCTCATAGAAAAATCCAAATGTAAAAGTTAGCTTCTTTTGTAATATAAAAAGATTTCCTGAATGTGTAATTTATATGGGAATCAACAACAAATATGCAGTTCCTGGTCATTAAATAGATTGATTGGCTTCAAATAGCTTTCCCAGAAGACAAAAAGACCACAAGCCATCTTTACTCAGGCACTGTAGACACACAGCCTTCTTCCTACACTAAAAGCTAAATGTAACAGTTCCAAACTGATTATTATATAGTGGAGAGTGTCTTTGTAAAGATACTGATAGCCTATTCCCTTTAAGTATTGCTACTTGAGTCAAGTAGACACCACAGGTTTAAAGTTCTACAGAGAACCTGGAAAAGCAGACTTTAAAAGACATAAGTGCCTTCAAGAGAGGTTAAAATGTCAATTACCTTTATTATTTTTTCCTCCTAAAAGAGGCTAGTGTATAGAATCCATGCCTTTTCCTCAGCAACACCTCATACTGATGCTACACCACAATGGGCCCTGCGTGACAAGGACGCTTCTGTCTCTCAACTTCAATCCAGAAAAAGTCACAAGAATATACAAATGGACAAAAGTTCATGAAAGCCCATCAACAGAAGATGCCTAGGAAAGTCTAAGTGGAAGAAAACCAAGTAATCAGCAGCAGTTCCTCACAACACTCTTCACTTGCGGTAATCAGTTTCAGAAAATTCCAGTCCATCACAGTATCTGTGTGGGTGTCAATGGTATCTTCCTAACAGCAATTTCTCCAAATCCCTTCAAAACCTGATGGAAGGCCACAGCATCCTCTATATTCCCAGAAAAGGGATTCCACAGCCTTCTATTCAGGATCTCAGTAAATAATTACTTTAGCCTGGTGTTGAAACCTTTACCTGGTAGGAACACACACCTGGTGTCCCTTAACTGCTGCACGAGAAGAATGGACAGTCATTTCCTCTTCGCCCTCTCTCATACTCATTTCGGACACCACTGTTATACCCATTATTCACATCTCCCTTAACTAAGCTGAAAAGGTCAAACACTCCTAACTTACTGAGACATTCCTCATATGGAAACTATTACACACCTTTCCAACATTCCTGACTCCTCTCACTGTATCTTCTCCATTTCACAGATACAAACTTCCCACCGAGGCGATCAAGCTCAGAGTCCAGAGAAACAAAAATATAATGTATCCTGCAGGATGTATTGTGATCCATTTTTCAGAGGACTCCCAGAAGCTCAGAGACAATCAATGTCTACACTACAAATTTACCTGAACAATCTTCAGTCTATGCTTAAGAGATCAACCAAACTTACATGAAAACTATTTGCAACTTCCAATACACAAATAATTACTAAAGACTACAGTTTGTCCTTTAACAACATGCCTAAGTACTGGATTTAATCCTTTTCAGCACTGAACAGTATGCAGACATCATCTCCCAAGTAACTTTTTAAACAAATACTTGGGGAATTCTAAATGCTAACAGTCCTACATATGTAACATGAGTCCCTCTCTGCTTTGTACAGTAAAAAAAAGCAGCAGGAGTAGATAAAAATCAGATGACTAGATCTAATTCTTTCCTTTTACTGAAGCATATCAGGAAAAGTATGTAGCTTGCAAATAAGAACTGAAATGCATATAAACATTATTCTTTTGCTTTCTGATAATGAAATGTTAAATGTTATAAAGGCTTTTAAAATCTGAAATTAAACCTCATGAGCAATAAAAGTGCCCATTTTTGTTTCACTGACTGCAGAGTTCCTTTTTGCCACTGTAACTGTCTTACGGATTTTTTCAGTAGATTTGTTATTAAGTACTGCTGCTAAATATCACAAGTTCTAGATGGGACCAAACAGTTGAGTTTAATACAGGTGTATTGTAAAGGCCAAAAACAAGTGGTGAGACTGCTCACTGCCTGGGTCACTTCAAAAGAACGCCCATTTTAAGGGCAGCAGAGGTTCTATATCGTGAAGGTTCCTGAAGCCTCACAACATAAATACTACTGTCTTATGTTCTTGTACACTATACAACTGAAGCTGAGTTTAAAGGATCAGCTTGCAACAAAGTTATGCCCTGTTTATACAATATCATGTCATTTTCAGATTTAAATACTCCTCTGTTCCTGAAAGAGCTAGACAGATGCAAGCAATCAAAGGAAGGGCTAGGCTTAAGCTCTATGAGATATTAAAGCAGTATAATAAAAACAAAGCATGTCCAGAACAAACAGGCCCAAACTAAAGCAGCAAACCACGTGACTGTCTTAAATGACAGAACTCTAATTTTTCCTTTAGATAAAGTTGCTGCTGTTGCAATTAGTCTAAAGCACAAGCCTTCAATGACTGAAATAGACTTTTTATTTCATGCACTTGGGAAAAAGCAAAATAATTTGGTTTTGCCTGGAAGGGCAAATCTATAAAAAAATAAAAATAAAAACTACTACAGTACATTGCACTGTTAAGCAAAAGCATGTAATTAATACCAAACTCATCATCATTCATGTAAATAAAGCTCATCTACAGCACATTGTGGGTCCCAGTACAGCTCCATCCATAGTGGCTTCCTCACTTTTTATTTTCTGCTTCTTGCTTACTCTTTCCTGTCTGGCTTCTAGGTAAGTTCTGGAGCAAGAGATGCAAGGATGACTTCCAAGCAACAAGAATTTTACATGTAGGAAGAAAAACATTAGCACTAATAACTTTCATCCATTAAGTAATAACTCGAATAAATCCTAAGCCTGTTTGCCAATATTAACACAGACAGATGGAAAAAACAAATTAATATAGTGCGGAAATGCTTTAGAGGACAACAAAACTATCAGATGCCTGAAGCAAGCAAGCCATCAAGATCTTTATGTACAATGTTCTATGAAAAAGTTCTATGTTCTCTGTACAAGTTCTATGAATTTTTTAAGAGAAACAAAAAAAATCCAAGCTGCCAAATTTACTTCACTGTGCAAACAGGAATTTTACTTCCACACATTAACTGACAGTCAGAAGAATCTTCTGAAAAGTGAGGGCTCCCTCTCCTGACAACATTTGGAACAAACTGCAGAACTGGTCAGGCTATCTTATTTTGGAAAGAATCCTGGCTCACGTCCATGGTATTTATTTCCTATTAGTTAAGAAAGCTGAAAGTGTTTCAATCTTAAAGGAAACGTAATTTAAACCAAAGAAACTGGTAGTTATTGTTATTATAGGAAAATTGATTTGAATCTTACAGAGCAGAGTTTAAAAATAATGCATATTTTGATTGTGTAACTTGCAAGGAAACTACCTAAAAAGAATGCCAATGTAAGACTGATACGACAGCATTCAACAGATTAATAGGTGAGGTGAGCTGTGTCCATAATCAGGAGATAAAATAACAAATGGCACTCTATAATTCACAAAACACAGACCTATTGAAGTAATATCTGAATACAGTGGCCTCGAATCCTTAAAAGAGACACCATTAGATTTGTGGACACAGCTCCCTTCTAAATCCGACCACAGAATTCTTGGCTAAGCATGCACTGAAAATCAATAGTACCCAAGAATACAAATAGGTATTTACGCAACTAGACTCTGTTTTAATCTTTTTCTTTTAATATATATTTGTGACTATTTCTCCTTCTGTTGAGCTGTTGCCGCTCCCTTTGGGCTGATTATTGAAGCCAGCTTTCCTTTTAACCAACTCTCTCACAATCTTCGCCTGAAACCGTTCCCCTTTCCCTCAAAACGGTAGGGCAAACACAAAAATACCCAGGCCTAGGGCCTAAGGTATGCCCTTAATCACTAACTCCCAAATACAGTAAATTCAAAAGCATTACCATTCACCACAGTTAGTACATTTAGGTCATTTCTACAGAAGATGTCAACTTCCACTCATGAGCTGCTCACTTAAGCAGACTGCAAACAGTCCTTGAAAGCAGATGCCTTGTTAATTTACACAACTAGAAGAGTTCACACATCCCTTTATAACAGAAAAGATTGAAGCACTTCTCTGCAAAATGTCTCTCCCCTCCACATGGTCTGTTCACTAAAATCTATACATTCAACAAAGCAACCAGGGTAAGATTTCACTCCTGTGGTCTACAAGAGGCTACTGTGTCACAAGCACTTCACTGTTTCTTATTTAATATACTGCTGCACCCTCTTTAACTTAGACTAAGATCTGTGCATGAAAGTGCTCTCCTCCCTTCATCTGGGAACCCCACAAATAAATGATCATTCCCAGGATACAGAATTTTCCTTTTCATTCTCAGTGAAAGATTGATGCCTGATACCCAGTTCATTTCCCTATTGTCCCTCTCTTCTCTGGAGACAGCTGATATTACTTACGCTCTCTGGCTGATGATCTCTGAATCTAATCACCCATAATTTCCAAGATCCCAAATGCACAGTCCCAAATGAACATCTCAGGACAAGCTCAGTTGTGCTCGTAGCAATATAATGCAAATCTGGTACATTCCTGATTTTTAACTAGATAGCACTTGCACTATAAAACATTCTAATTTAAATATTTATTCTATAATAACACAAGAGTGAACAGCTGAACAGGCCAAGCTAATTTGAATTAGTACAAGAGTCAACAGGAGCAAAGAGGCCAGATGTCCACACCTCTACTATCAAGCCATGACAGCCTGAAAAACAGAGACCCCAGAGATGAGGGGAGAGAACACTAAATCAGCAAGATGGGTGAGCACAGTAGCTCTATGGCTTGCAAATATGATACCACCAGTATTTTTATAGCTACCTTTGTCAATAACAACAATACTGTACTGTATGCAAAAGGAAACACATCGTGTGAAAGAGTAGTCCCTACACGCAATGGAAACAGGCAACAGAGAGAACAGCTCCTCTGATCACATGACCTAAGCAGACATCTGTCTATTTACATACACAACTAACAAAATTAACTTCAAATCAAATTTAGTTTCCACTGAACCTTAATAGAGTGTATCAAGCTCCTCCCAAGGAAACAAGCACATGTGCTTCAGAAGTACTTCTGAGATGGTGGAAGAAAAATACTATTTCTACTGCATCTCATTTAGTCTCCCATAACACTTTAGTTAGCAGTTTCTGATTGTCAGTCAGGATTGTTTTCACGAAACAAAGAAAGGGCACTTATCACCTTACCTTCAGTAAGTTTAGGTGTTACTAAAGCACCCAAATTACATGTTTAAGATTTAAAATTTAGTCTGTTTATAAAGTATAATTATTGTTTCAGCTGAAGTGATCATCAGCCAAACAGCTGTTCATGTAGATGATGACTGCAAACCCATTACTCTTGAAAGCAGAAATAAAGCCAAAAGCATTGAGACGTATAGGCAAAGTCATCACTTCTATTTTACTTTTCTTCCTATTTTACATCAACTTGTTTTACCTTCTCACAGAAGTCGGTAAGAGCTGTGAAGTCCCATTTCTTGGAATAAGCAACATTATACCTCAGTATGGCCTCCTAGGGAAAGAACACAACACAAGAGAGCTGAAAGAGAATTACTAAAGGAAGAAAAACCATGTCAGGAAATTTCCATGTTGAAGGAACTGCACCATCTGGTGGCTAAAACCTGTCACAAAGCCCACCAAAATCACTAACACTGTATTAATATGATGCAATTCCACGATACTGAACTCTCTATTTTAGGTTTTGCACTGAATAAGCTTCAGTCTACAGGTTTTTTCTCCTAGCACAAAACAAGACAAAGCATGCTTGGACCTGCCAACACACAACATCAACCATTTGGACCCCATGCTTGCTCTTATTATCAATAAAAGGTGTTTCTCAGCCATATAGCAAAGTTGTATCAGTTTAGGGACTTAAAGAATCAGAACCACAACAAAATTAAATACGCCTCTACAATAACATCACCTTGAAAAAACTCACAGGAAAAAAATACCAAATAAAATAATACTGTCAGGGGAAGACTCATCCACTGCTGGGGAAGCATATTTATTCATTTAAAGTCTATCTGTATGGTTTGCATTCTTCTCCTTCCCTGCCTTTCAGGTATAACATAAATTTTTTCATAAAAAAAAATAACAGCAATTCTAAGCTACTCTAAATCACAATTCAGGTAACGTATCTGAGTTATCAACAGAGCCCTAGTCTCCAAAATCTACAGATTTTTGTCAGCAGCTTGACTTGTGATTTTAGTGGAGTGAACTGAAGCAAAAGTTACTATTTCAAACTCTCTCACCTGTGCATCCCCTACCATCTGGCTACAGCAAGCCCTCATTCTATATTTACCACAAACTAGTAGATACTGCTGGACAAACATAGTTTTATGTAAACTTCAAAAAGACAATTCATTTTAATAATACCTAATAAATTCAGTAGTAACACTTAGGACACGTTGAGAACTCCAATTCATTAGGGAATCCCTTGAACAGCACAGATATTTTTTAAGTAATTAAGCACATAAAACCAAGCCAGAATCACTGTCCATATACAGAGAACCTGAATGTACTTATATGTATATAGACTTGATTCCAAATGGACAAGCTTACCTTCAAATCATGTGAGCAGGTAAATTTGTTAAGTAAGGCAGTCTGGATTAGTTCCCATCGACTTCCAGCAGTTCTATCCCCATTCTTTAAAGCAAAAGCCCAAAACAAGTCAGATTAAGTTATTCAAAACAGAAAGACACATTTATTTTGAAGTTCTTTAAAAATACACCACATCTTTTGAGTATTAGCAAAGTAACTTCTGCAGCTTCTAGTCCACTGCATTACACTTCTTGTAAGAGTCCATTTTTAATTGAAGCATTCACAAAATTCATAGAGCTCTTTTTCACAAATGCAGCACTCTTCCTCATGCCATCTCAAGAAGGACAAATAATATTCAGCACACTTCTCACAAAAAATGTGAATTTTGAGGATAAAACATGACCACACTTTATAAAATCTGCAACTCAAAAACATAAACTGAACTAACTTTACAAAAATGCAATTTCCAGAAAATTAAGGGCTCAGAAGACAAAAGCATACTGCCGTGGCTGACTCTTGTGCCAACCCAAATTTAAGACATCCTGTGATACTTTTCCTCAACACAAAGTCGTATTGTCCACTGCAAGCAATAATGACATTTCTTACTAGACTACCACATCTTGACTATTTCTTACAAGGGCAGAGACAAATCATCTTCCTCATCTGCAACAGAGATCTATCTTATCAACATGTTATCTCTGAAACATCAATTACATTCATATTACGCTCCACTCTAAAACTGATAAATGAAAAGGCTGAGTGCATTTGATAGAGGCTATAAGAAGCCTCTATTCCCGAGTCAAGTACCAATAATCATTATACCATTTTCACTACAGGACATGCTGATTTTATTCACCACAATCTGAAGTACTTCAGCAGGTATGTTTAGGTAAATCTCAAGCAGTATCAAGAAATACCAGTTCAAGTCTGACAATTCAGGGTCAACTCTAATCTCTGCCATTGTTTTAGCAGAACAACAGTCAGAGACACCTCACCATCAGCAATACCTGACAGAGCATTATAATGAAACTGTGGTTACAAATTCATTCACATCTGTTGGCATTGCAAATTGCTTCACACACACACAAAATACATACCATGTAAATGCATAAGTAAATAATACATAATCTATAAGGAGCTTAAGCTTATACTCCTTTTAAATATAGAAATATATGCATCATAACTCACTCGCTAGTTAAAATAATTACTAGGGGGAAAAAAAAGTCTTCTGCTCTGTCTGAAGCATCATGACCCAGAATCCAGCTTTTCAGACTTGATTTTCTAATTCCATACACAGCTTGACAACTGAGCAAATGCAGTAGACTGAAAACTCATCTATGTGTAAACAAACTTATTTGATTATACAACTGTAAATACTTCATCTTACCTCATCCTCTACAGGGTATAAATTTTGTTCTGAACAGGGCATTTTAACATGCTTGTTGTCCCACAAATCTTTGTAGTGAGTTGGAAAAGGTTTAGGCACCTCTCCTTCCCTCAGAAGATCTACCTGTAACACAGAAGGAGAAGGGAAAAAAGCTCAGACTCTACTTTCAAGTTTTGAAATAGAAGAAATAAAAAGTAAGCAAAAATGTAGTTTAACAAAGCTCTCATCTACAGCCACCCTTTTGGGAAAGGGGTAAGCTACAAACTGACCACGTGATGGATATTCAGTTAGAAAAAATCCATCTGTTAATCTTGTTGAAAAGAATGCCACCTTATCATTTGACCTCTTGAAACACACTCAAAGGCAATGTATTCAACTACTATATATCCAACTACCAGTTAAAGATTTCTTCATTTATGAATTTAAGTATCTACATAGTTTCAAATATTTTCAAAATACAGTTTCAAATAGTCATGTGCAGAAATAATATTTTTTAACCTAACACCAAAAAGGATAAGAAATCAGTATAGGTAGAGCAGTATTTCGAATTTACTCCACAGAACAGGAGAAATGTAAAACTAAATAACATCATGCTCTTAAAGACTTCGTTTGACACACAGCCTTCTGGCCAGCATCTATTCTCTCAGAATGTATGTTTAAACTCAATGGCTTTTCCTTTGGTTGGGATTTATCCATGACCCTACAGGATTCTGGTAACATATTTTTTCAACAATAACTGGCCTGCATACTACTCCAAAGGATTAAAGGCAAACATATCAGATTCAATCTAAAACACAGTGGTAAAACTGCCAGAAATCCTTCTTCATTCTTTGTCTTTTTCATATCCTGAACCTTCTGTATGTCTTGAATCCAAATCAGAATCATATCAAAATGGAACACACCATGAAAATGTTAGAAATACAAATTTAATTGCAGACATATTCAAATTCCCAAAGTTTATCAGTCAGACAAGGAAGCACACACACCCCCACGCAAAAGAAAAATACTTGTCCCTAACAAGACACAGACAGTACAACCATACTTATGTTTCTTTTGGATCCTAATTCTGTGCATCAGAAAAGTCAATTTTCAGGATAATCAGCTGCCCCAGCGCACTCAGAAGCAATGGCAAAGAAACGGTATTAGCAGGATGTCAAAATCTAAGACTAACATTTGGCATTTCCCATTCCTGAACAACTGAGTAAGAAATTTGCTTTCAGGGGACACGCTGAGCCATCGTACCCTGACAGTTACTGTGTGACTGGCCGAGGGTCGCAGGTGAGGCAGACGGGCCCCACACATCGGCATCCTCCGCATCTCCTCAATCGGTGTTCCAAACCACTTCTTGTTACTGGAAAGGGGAGGTGGCATATATTTAGCCATCTTCCTTCCTGGCCTCTGGGGTTTGAAGTCACACTTTTCTTTCCTGCTGTTAAAATAAAATACATCAAAACATTTTATTTCCACTGAAGAACCTGGTAGGTAAATACACAAACTTCCACCCCAGGGTTACAACTATAAGAGTCAGTTTATTTGCCAGCCTTTGCTGTGCCCCCAGGCCAAAGCTTTATTTGGGGAAAACTCCCAACAACAACAACCTCCTCCTCCCCAACACACACAGCCACATGACATCTACCCAAATACACTTCTCTACAGACTGCAAACACCTTCACAGAACCGCAGTGGGGTTAGCAAGGCAGGGTATTCCTCTGCAGAGCCATCCTTCCCAACAGGATCTGTTTATCCATGGACAGGAGACAGACTCACTGGTCTGCGTCCATCAGGATACCTTCTATGGCCTTTTCCCAACTGTTAGAAAACAACTGTGTGCATGCACAAATGCACAGATTCCTTCCTCAAACTGAAAACAAAAAAAGCAAACAAATTCTTTAAGCACCGTTTCTCACTTAGGGTTGTATTTCTCATGTCAAGCATTCAGTACTTTCAAGAGGTGAAATTTAAAAGTAACCCAAAAAATACTTGCAAAACTCAAACACATGCAAGAGCAGATGAACTAATTGCCTTTAATGATCAAAGGTATCTGCATGGATCTGAGATATTTCGAGGAAGAAAAATCTGAGCCTGCTGTATGTTCAACGTAACACACCACATGTTTCTCACACAAGAGAAAGTTCTCAGAGTAAAATGCAAGCTAAGTTAAAAGCCTACATTTCATGGCACTGTTCACAGCTCTCAATTCCCCACAGTGAACTTACTCCACCCTTGGGTACAGGCGCTGTCCACCCTGCCCGCCGTGTCCACACGTGCCGGTATCTCCAGGTACAGCGCCTGCCTCCGAACTGGCCCATCACACATCAGCGTGACACTGGGTCCCGGCCCCTGTGCTCATCTGAGAGCCAGAGCATAACTCTGCCACAGTACTACTGATGTCTGAAACCTGCTTCATACACTGCTGCTTCTTCCCCTGCAAGGTAAGACCTGACCCACTGTAGACCTGGTCTAAAAAAGCCAGCAGCAAATCTTTAAGATTTTCTAATCACCCTCTGAAGCACTGTAGGCAACACCAATATTTTTCCTGGCACTGAAGTTTATAACCTTCACATTATCTTGTTTAGGCCCCAAAAAGAAAATAAAAAAATCATCTCTCTACAGCCTCCTGTTCTACCTTACTAACTATTAAGTAAATTACTGTTAGAATTCCCACGTATCAACAAAAAAAAAACCTTTTGCACTCATTTTCCTTCTCAGACATCAATTTATTGTAACACGCAATGCTCTAGCACTGACAAACACAAGCCTCAATGCCTGCTGCTTTCAATCATTTAAATTAATGAAAAGAGAACTTCTTGAAGACACCATTTTCAACTTTAAAATCCCCTTTTCCATACTTTTTTTCAGGAAAAATGAATGGATGCAGAATTTGCTAAGAACCACCTTTTTTTTAAGTTTCCCAAATACAGTCTCAGCCTACTGTTAGAATTTCTCAAATGCAAGCTCCTGATACCCATTAGCCACCCACTGTCAGTCTCTCTTCCATTTCCTTGAAAAGTTCCTTGAGCTGCTCCTCACATCCAGAAACCGTGTACCAGTAAAGATGTGCAAAACTACTCTCTTGCCTTTAGGGACTTGAGTGTAGTGAGGTAATTGCATGTTTATACCAACACACAGTCTTTTTGTTTCTGCTCACTTCTCAGCTGCTTATTCACTTTCTCAGTTCCCACTGAAATCTAAGCTCTTCAGAGCAGAGATTATCCTTCTGTCCTTACACAACACCTGGTGTTCAGAGTCCTGTGTCATGCTCAGGGCCTCTGTTTCCTTTGCTGTAGTGTGTAATCATCCCTCCTTCTCTCTAACAAATTACAAATAAAGCCAAACAAAACAAACACACAAAACAAAAAAAGAAACATCTCTACAACTGCTTTCAAAAGTGACATTTTTCACCTCTATTTCAATCAAAGCATCAATAGCACTGATGGTTCAACAAAATAAAATTCACTATTTTGGCAGATAAAACTAATAAAACCAAGAAAATATCAGTTTCTTGAAATATTCTGAATGAAATACTGAATGCTAAAGATCCACCACATAAAGCATTCTTGTATCACCGTTCATTTTCAAGCTTTAAAAATCCCATGGTCTTAAATCATTACTTTGATAATCAACTTCCTACAGTGTCTTAATCCTCAGTTTTAACAGATCTCAGTGATATTAAACACTGACTTTAAAAATTGCACTGACGAACACACCCTCTAAAAAACCACAAGTAGTGCCACTAAAAATAAGTTCCATCTTACATGAAAGTTGTCTTGGTGCCTTAAAATACATTTTGCAAAATTCTTTATACAATTCAGCTTCCAAAATGCTACAACCAAAGAGGAAATTTTCAAGCATGAAAAGAACAGATGAAGCAGGCAGATAGAACACTACCTTTTCTCCTCGACTTTAGGTATCCTCATGAAGTGAGATGTGATTTTGGAGTCTCTTTTCACACTCTGTTTTGCACCTTTGCATTCTGATGATGGAGCAGGAGGAATTCCAGGTGACTTTATATGCAGACCGTCCTCTTTAAGAGAATTATCTGTTTCCTCAAAGCTTTCGCAAACCTTGGCAGAAAAACGTGACTTTCTAGACTCCAATTCAGCATCCCCATATTGAATTCTAAAAGATTTGTTTATGGATTTTGACATATTGTTCTCCTCTCGCTCATCCTGAAACGGACTTGTTTCTTCATCAGCCTCTGACCCGTGGCAGCTGTTTTTGGAATTATCTACATCCATTGGTGACTCCGGTTCACTCTCTTTCTCAAAAGCAGGTGAGTCCCCTGAACTGCTCTGACATTTGCTCAATTTCCCAGGACCTCCAGGATCAGATACAGAGGCATCACAACCAGCATCTGAAAGTGGACTTTCTGGAACTACATCTCCTTCCTCCTGCTCACCCATTAAACAGACAGAATTGCAACTCTTCAGCTTCTGTGAACTGCATGAAGTCACTTGTCCATCTGTCTCATTGTCTTTGGAAGGAAGTTTTGTATTTCCTGATTTCAAAGACTGGCCTGATGACAACTTCCTCTGAGTCCAACTCTCACTGCTTTCCTCACAGCCTCTCTGAGCCTGCTTGCCAGTTTTGTGTATCTGATCAATGTTGGCATTTTTAAAGAGGTCTCCAGACTGCGGGCCCTTCGTGGGATCTTTATCCAAGACTGCATCTTTGTCCTCAGCCTCCCAGTTACACATGCTGCCAGTCTGAGGCAAATTTACATGCTTTGCACCAACCTCCACAGATATTTTTGCATAACTTTGCTGACAAGTACTCTCTAGCTTTGTCACATCATGCTCACAAAAGTTCTCTTTTTTAATGGAAGTCATCTTGGGATTCGCTTCAATATTGTTATTAATGTTGCTGTGTAAGCTGCAGAAGAGAAGTAAGGGAATTCAAAGTCTTATTTCCAAATAAAATTGCTGTGTGTATTCTTTTAAGGAACAATGATAAATAAACAATATAAAGTACATACTTTTTCTATTCTGTAAGTGAACACTACCAGGATCAACAAGTTTTACTGCACTGAGGAACATAGCTCACTAGCAACGTATTTCCATTTAAAGGCTCCAAAGGATGATGAATCAGTTGCTTACCTTAAGAATCTATTCCAGTAATTCATTACCCTTATTTTCAAACCTAAATAGAATGGGGCTACTATTCAGCTATTTTCTCCAAATGAAAAAAAAAATTAGTAAGTAATGATAGAAGTAATGATAATAAATAATTAGTAAGCAATGACATAGTCCTCCATAACTTTCATTTTTATTCATTAAATACAGTGAGCAAGCAAGGAAATCAGTGGGTTTATGGGCTTTCCCACAGAGTTACAAATTCATCTTTTAAAAGAGCAGGGTGTAGCAGTTCACTGTCTCAAAAACATCCTACTATTCCCTTACTTGTTTAAACATCCCATGACTCTTCAAAAAAATTACCATACAAAAGCACAAGTGCAAAATATACCTAGAACTGATAATAAATTTAAAAGATGCATTAAATCAGTTGCTTTTTTAAGAGAAGAATAACTTGATTTGTCTTTGTGTAAGGCAGTGCAGGATAGAAACATGTCCTAAATGGTTACACAGGGAAATGAAGTGAGTTTTGTATAAGCCGATCAAACTTTCCAAGAAGACACAGGAAAGTCACTTCACATTCATGTACTCATTTGTATGTCCAAGTATTGATAAAGAAAATTACTTAGATGACATGTGAATATTAAAAAAACCCTGACTAGTCTTGGTGAACACATTACTGTGAACAGGATCTTCTCCTGAATGTATTGTTACAACTTTGTATATTACCAACATAAACTGAACACACTACACTCTGTGCCTGGTCATTGCCAAGCTGCCCATCTACAGTAAAAGGAAAATATGCAATTATCACACAACCCTAAATTCAGCAACTGAACATCTTAGTATATTCCTGAAGGCATTAATTCTGTCTATTCTGTCAGATCCTCTTTTAAAAGACCAGTCTGATAAGGAGAGAGCATTCACACCTCTACAGAACAGAAAAGAAAAAAGGGGGCTTGAGGCAACACATGATAGTTTGGAAAGGACTTCAGAGGGGTTTGCTATGATAATTTAACCTCCCACATATGCATTTGTTCCTGCAAATTTTGATGAACAGAAATTAAAGTTACACTTACTGCTGCCATCTCAATAACTCTTGTAAAGATATACACAACATCTGTTGCCAACTTGAGAAATCAAATCTAACACAAAGATAGCATTTAAATTAAAATTGCAATGGACAGGCACATGGAATGTTTACACAACTAATCTGCTGCTTGAAACTGACTAGACTGTAATCTGTCAGCAGGGATGGAGGCCCAATATTCTAAAGCAAACTAAAACAAACAAAAAAAAAATTCAATTTCTATTTATTAGCAAACATCAATGAAAAAACAAACCAGAACATTTACAATTGCAACTATAGAAAAATATTATCTTATATTCCTCTGCACTATCTTGTTAAACTATTTGGAGTTTAATTTTAATGCTGCCTTGTAATCATTGCTCCTGACAGATGACATTAGCAGAAACTATCAAACTTTACCTGATGTCATTCAGCACCAAAACATTTGTAATATCTTTCATAAAATAACCTGAACGCACATTTGAGCACCTGTATATTTCGGCTGAAACTAAATCAAGCTGCACGTGTTTAAACTACAAGCACAGTCCAATGAGACAACCAAAATGTAAAATAACAACAAAACTGAGTTGATCCAAGGACTATCAGCTAAAATCTGTAACTGTTAGTGCCCTGTATGAAACAAAAGCGAAAGCAGAGGTGTTGGCCAAGAACACAGTATGATATCACAGCTAACTTGCTCCAGTGGTTGACTGCTACTGGAAGCAAGTCCCACTTTGCCTTCCCTTGCTGAAGGTTCCCATCTTTTTCTTTACAGCAACAACCACATTTTTCTACTTAAACAGTGGGATGCTTCAGGAATCTCTGTCAGCAAGAAGTTTGGGTTTGGGGGTTTAGAGAAGAAGGGTGGGGGACTAGTAAGCTTTCTGTAGTGAAAGTGTCTCAGTTAGTTACTCAAGAGGATGTGCCAAGGTAAGGAGAGGAGCAGCAATGGGGCTGCCTCTATTTAGGCAGCTATACGGGCAACATGCAACTTTAGCTTCCCCCAGGCCCACTCAAGGGACACCACTTTTGAACAGATGTGCTGTGCATTTTACCTTTTGGACTCCGCTGTCTTGGGTCCTTTATTCTCCAACCAACTGGTAATTGTCTGCTGTTTACAAACTGAAAAAACACAGTTTACTGGTCACTACATGAAACACAATAAAACTGCAACATCATTGCATATGAGTAAGATGACTTGTACTGGATGAAGATAAAAACAAACACCTCAATTAAGTCCTCATTAGCATCCCCACTCTAGGGAGCATCCAGACACGAGCAGTATTAGAACCACATGTAATGCAATATTTAATTTGCATCAGTCATCAGCTGTCACTTTGTAATAATCTTTATAAATCCCAGGCGTGGTGTGTCGTGGGGGTTTTTATTCATCCAACATTCTTCTTTTAATATCATTAAAAGGTTAATAATATACAATGAATGTCTAGATTAAAAAAAATAACAAAAAGGGGCAATTTGAACTTTCTAGCCCTCATCATTACCTTTAATCACCACCACACTGAGACCCAAAGCCTTCTGCTGAATTTTGGAAGAAGAGGCAACATGACATAGCTTAAAACAAAGAAGGAACATCTAGACATCTTAGGGGACCCATCCAAGAACCTTATTTGTATGTAGCGTACTATGAAGCACAGGGCTTAACATAAGCACAGCACACACTACAAGTGACAAGTGCTCAGAAAAAGACTTTTTCTTTACCCCTCCATTCATAAACAGTGTGAAAAGCTTTTCAATGCTTACTACCCTAAATTGGCAACAAAAGAAAGGATGCAATTTTTTGCAGCTTTACTACCAACAACACAGTTCCAGTCTTACCTGTGTGTTGTTGCAGCTCAGAAAAGCTTTCAATAGAACAGCAAGTGAACTAATTATGCAGAGACTTGGGGGGAACAGGGAGAAAAAACTCAAAGCAGCTATTTCACAACTGGAAAGCAAGCTTCATTAGTATCACGGGTTTTGAGTTGTGTTTTGTTGCCATTCAAAGGTAATTCTTCAAATTTGGCAACTAGCTTCCATTTCCTTGCTTTCCATTTGGCAAGAGAAAGTATCTACCTGCCTGCTGACCATGCAAGGTGTTTACTCGTTGCTTTCAGCTGGGTAGGTAACATTTCTGGTATCCTTATTGTAACAACAGTTCTGCAGAACTTAAAAACCAGAACAGCAGATCCAGCTCTTCTGATTAACAGTCACTATAGAAAATCTCATCATTTTTCTGCAAATGGAGATTGTGTAACTTGTATCAATGGCAACTTAGGCCACAGGTAACTTAAAGAGACATTGTTTCATAAACACTTTCCCACAGCTGGCTATCAAATATACTCACCAGAGGGTATCAGAATTTCTAGAACAAAAAGTAATGTCCAGAAAATGTTTAAATCACTTCAAGTTCCTCTATAATGGCACAAATAACAGTGCAAAACTGCTACCCTGTGACTGGGTTACCAGGGAGCAATGCCCACCTGTGTGTAGGTTACAAGACCAATACCTGTGCCATAATCAGCCCTTCAATGTTTCAACAAATGCTCAGCTTCACCACACTCAGGCAAAACCAGACAGATTTTATGAACTAAAATAGTTTTACTTCTAACAATTCACTAAATTGAAGTCTATTAGTCATTCCAATTACCCAAATTTCACCTTCCTATATTTGAAGTGTTAACCCAAATTGCCTACACATAAGGGAAAAGCAGCAGCCAGAAAAAAAAACCAAAAAACACCTGAAGAGACATGTGAAAACATGGGATAAATAAACCTCTTCAAAGGCAGCTGACTACCTCAAAGTTGTGTTGAGGAAGAAATACTTATTCATTAGCACAATAAACAGAAGTGATGGGAGTAGCATCAGAATGAAACGGCTTTGATCTGAACTTTAACATCTGAGCAGCCATGTAAGCCCCACAGCCAACACAACACACATCACTTTCACACTGCCAGCATAGCTTTTTGCTACAGATACGGTGGCAAAAACAAGAGGCAACAAAACGACAACACATGGTTACTTTCAGTGTAAACAGACCAGACTCTGCTGCAATTTTTTTTAAGCGGTATCTAAATTTCTACTCAAGATTCCCCAAATCATTCCCATAAAACAAACCGCCACAGTCTACCTCTGAGGAAAACAACTTCATTTTTAGAAGATTCTTACTTATCACTCTGTAAGAGCGCACACCCGTAACTCCAACTATTATCTACTCAAAAGTTGCCTCAGCTCCCGGTTACTGAGGTTTAACTCATCAGCTGCAGACAACAGCAAATCAGCTTGGGGTCATTGCCCCCTTCCCTGCATTGCTCTCTGTTACTGAAAGAAGCACTTAACTGTGCATTAAAATTTTGAGAGCGTTAGCTTCAGATAAAAACCAAAACTAAGGAAGCCACGTGTGAACCTTCCCTGGGCAGCCGTGCGGGGCGGCAGGAGGAGCAGCGGCCCCACCGAGGGGCCACAGGGCCGGGTGAGCTGCGGGCCCTGCCGGGGCCCGGGGAGCCCCCCGGCCCCCAAACACACACACAGACAC
>VXBX01007125.1:93785-215133 GCA_013400415.1 Scytalopus superciliaris
ACGGGACTGTGTGCCGGGGCGCTGTGCAGTTTCACGGCAGAACCTTCCCTGCTCCCACGCACGAGGTTCTCCCCTTCTGCCCCACAGGATGCGGGTCGTTACTGGGGAAGTTGGTGTTAACGTGCTCTGATTTGTTTTTTTCCCCCCTTTCAGTAACTGGAATGAGCCCTTTGTCACCGTATTTAAACTTGGACCCCAAATATCTAGTACAGGTGAGAAGATGGTTTGGTTTTCTTGAATAGAACTTGATTGCAGTGTTTGCACGACCACATGTGAACACCCCGAAACTCGTGCAGGGTGTACTGAAACCTTGGACTGATGAGCAGTGAAAGGAATCATTTTTTCAGTATTATGGCTGATAAAAGCTTGCGGTGCCATGAAAATAGAGGAAGAGCACCAGTGATAAGACAGAGGATTGGTAAGGCTTTGTGTCAATACAAGCCTGCTGCTATGGAAAAGAGGTCTCCCTCCCTGCCATGAGGCAGGCGGATCCAAGGCACCCTCACACCAGCTTTGACATTGATCACACCCTGCACTGAGCCCTCTCTATCAGTAAGAGCAGGCAGAATCTCTCCACTCTCTTCAGGCATTAATTTTCTAACTGTGAGAATTTTGATGATTCAACGATTACTGTTGGGAACTCTGTGAAGTTTTGAACTTTACAGAGGTGTTCAGCCAAACCCCAGACCCAAACACAGGGCTTGACATCACAGCAGCAGCAAATTTCACATCACTTTCCTTATGTCACTTCCCAGCTTAAGGGGAACAACTGTGAAGTAAAACTTCCCAGCTAGAAGAACTTCCCACTATTCTGTTCTACAGAAGAGTGTAGCTGTCACACTTACACAGCTTAACATTAGTTAGTACAAAATGATGCCACTATAAGGGAAAAAAGTTGTTTGAACTCCAGTAATGTTTTCCTTTTTCAGCAGTACTAACTGTAGCTGAAAATGTTCAAGTTAATCCAGTTGGGATACATGTCTTAACAATTTTAGGTAGTTAATAGTTTTCTCTATATATGGCTTGCTATCTGAGAACATTACAGTTTGTAGAATTAGCACTGAAGGTCAACAGTTGCAGAGTGTCTACTAATCTGTGTGTCTTATGTTTGATGGTGTGGTGTTTATTTTGTAATTGGAAGGTCTGAATGCAATTCTGGGAGCTGTTTATGATGTTTCCCTTTCATTAGAAGCTGCTGTAGCCCAGATTACAGTGTAACATTTCCATAATGGCAGAAAACAGGAGATATGCCTCTCTTTCTGTGTTCACTAGCATGGCCTGCTGTTGTTGAGTGGTCAAAAAAATGCTAACTGATTATTTAGACCTCTCCCAGAAACACTCTCTAAAGTTCTCTTGTTTACTTAGTACAGTTTATCTGGGAACATGTTGGTGTTAAAAGCAGTATAGCAGAGGTTTTAGAACAAAGTGTGTGTTTATACTAGTAGATTTTAAAAACAAAACTGAAGTTGGCTTTAAATTAAAAGGTGTTGGCATCAGTGTCATGATACAGTTCTAAAAATACCTCTGGCTGTAACACTAGAGGTTACAGTCTGTGTTGTAACACTTCACTACCCCTATGTTTAGCCCTAGTGTGTTGAAATAAAAGGAGAGTGCACTGAAATAAAAGGGGATTCCATTTGAATATGAGAGAGTTGGGGTTTTTTTAATGTGAGCAAGTTGCCCAGACAAGCTGTGGGGTCTCCATGCTTAGAGGGAGCACAAGACCTGGGAGTGCCCAAGTGCCCAGCACTGGCTGGCCCTACTTTTAGCAATGGCAGTTTCACAAAGCAGTTTCCACAGGTCCCTGGGATTCTAAATATTTGAGGAAAAAGATGTAGCTTATATTATAGCATACAAGAACTTAAATTATTAGCCTTTAAATTTGGGTTTAATGTGAAGAGATGAGAGTCTCTTATGTTTAAAGACCATCTGTTTGCTTTCTGAAAGCAGAGGAAAAGTCTTGTTGTTGAGAATCTTACATTTTGATTCTGGCTTTCCTGTAATAACAAATGACAAAATAATACTCATGATTTAAAACCCACCTTCTTGGTTGGTTTGGTCCATTAATGCAGGCACAGAGCAAGGTGTTCTCTGCAATGCTTTGTTGCCTTCAGCAGGTAACATGCATTACAAAGTAGCCTTGTCAGGAGCCCAGAGGATGGGCCTCCCAGGTGGTGTCTACAGAAACATAGATGTTATATACAGACAAGGATTGCTTCCTCTTGACTTTTTTGGGGCAGTAAACTGTTAGAAACTGCTAACTAGTGTACACACTGAATTTCTCAAACTGTCTGGTTACAATTAAGACAAACCATATTACAGGTTCAGTTTGTTGACACGGTATCCATAATTTTAGAAGCTGTATATTTTTTCTGTATTGTCATCTACATTTAGTGTCTAGTATGGGCCAATAAAACCCCTTAGAATGCAATTCCTTGAGCTTGCAGTTGTTGCAGTCATACATCAGTTAAAGAGGGGGTGAATAATACTGTGACTGGAAAGCATAGAAGCATAGAAAGGGGTCCTGCTGCTTTAGCATCTCATCAACACACGTGCTTCTTGTCCATGTCTGACAAATTTCTTTGGCACACATTATCTCTATACACACACTAATTTCTCAAGGCATTTCTCTGGCTTTTTAGACCATTTACAAGAATACAAGCCTGTGCCTGCAAGAGGAAGATGCACAAGTAAAAAGACTACTGACCTCAAGTAGTCTGTGCCTGATCGTCATTAATTTTGAGTGTATTCCCTCATTTTTTTCACCTCTTCAAAACAGGTCACTTATTTCAGTGTGCAGAAATACTTCTTTTGGTACAAAGGCAGTTTAATGTCAGAGTAGTGGGAAACTTTAATTAAGGCATTATTGCATCAATATAGGTTGTTCAGTGAGGAAACAACGCAACATGATCAGACAACAAGATGGTTTTTGGAGGGCTTGTTTTGCAAATGGTCATTAAAAACAAAAACAACCAGCAACCTACACAGTATGACTTCCTTGGCTGACTGATGTAATTTCTAAAAAGTTTATCTTTCTAAAGTCCTTTTTCACACTTAACAAAGTAAACATAGTGTATTTCATCTCTGTGCTAATGCAGGCAAGAATTTTCCAGCAACACTTGTGTCCATCCTTAGATCATTGCATGGATTCAAGGAAAAAAGATTAATATGGCCTACATTTTAAAGCAGGTACACTTGGAAAATACAAAAAAGATTTGTTTTTGTTTTCCTCCAGGATACAGATGAATTTATCTTGCCCACAGGAGCCAACAAAACTCGAGGTAGATTTGAGCTGGCCTTTTTTACCATTGGAGGATGTTGTATGACAGGTATGTGGTTGTGTTTTCCACTTCTCCCAGCTGTTCAGGTAACACCTGTGCACTGCAGTAACTGATAAGTTTGGAACTTGCTCTGCCAAATTCTGTCTGTTCTAGTCTTACATAAACAGATACTTGACTTCAGTATATACACTGAAGTCTACTGTCAGTAGTTATTTCTAGTATTATTTGGGGGGTTTTTAGTTCCTTTTTCTTCTTAAAAAGTAATAACTGATATTATGCCAACTAGGGGCAACGTTTGGTGCACTGAATGGTTTGAGACTTGGCTTGAAGGAGACACAGAACATGGCGTGGTCAAAACCTAGAAACGTACAGTAAGTGTTCCATCTCAAAACAAAGTACATCTTAGTGACAGAGTTCTTTTTTCCAGCTTGTACAAGGTTAGATCTGAACATACTGCAAAAGCAAATGTATTTTTTCATCTTTAGTGGGGACAAATGGGAATCCATATTTATCATCAACAAGTTATGAAATGTTTTTCATTATAACTATGTTCAGTTCAAGCTCTTTGCTTTTCATTTAGTCACAACTGGCATGTTTTCTGACCTACCTTAAATGTTTGAGGAGAAATTACTACCTTGATGTTTACTAAAAATCCACTTCAAAATCAAACCAGTGTTTTTGTATGTTAAAATACTCCCAGAAGCAGCAGTTTGCTCTGAGCTATTTTTTTGCTGTTGTTTTTCTGGAAGCAAGTCTCTCTTCTTTCCCAAGCTTTTCAAAACCAGAAAGAGATTAAAATGTAGCAGCTGGGCTTGCCTGGATTTGTATGAGGGATGACATGGGTGCATGCTGCTGAGCAAGTGTTGCATGGTGGAAGTTGTTCTGGATTATGGCATCCATGAATACCCATGGCATGCCATGATTTCACCTTACCTGGTTGTTTCAAAGAACATAGTGAAGACAGCAACATGTTTTTCAACAGGATAGTTCCTCTAGAATTAAAGGTAGTGTAGACATAACTATGAGGAAACCTAAGTGAAGGAGACGTAGGAAACCAGAAGAGTGGAATAACTGGAAGAAAACAGTTTTCACTCCCTGATACAATTTATACTGGCTCTGCTCCTTTTTGAATTCTGTGCTCATCTCCTTCTTTATCAAAATATTTGGCATTTTAATTGTGACTCTTCCATTAAGTTCCAGATGAACAGAATTGTATTATGTATCTGGAATGAGCAGAGTTGGACAAAACCGTGTTGTTAAGCACAGACTTGGGCAGGTCGAGGCCAGGAGGTGGCAGTCAGTGCACACCCTGCTGTTACAGTGACCCTGCAAGGGAAAGGCCTGCTGAAGGTCATGCCCTTTAAACAGTGCATTACAGTCTATGTTTTCCATATCAGATGCAAGAAAGAGGCTTACCTAGCTAGATTTCCTCCAAATTTATCCTAAATGTACACAGATTTTATCTTTTTATGAATTTGAATTAAATATCTCACAGTATGTCATGGTTACGGAAATAATAAATTTTCTCACCAATTCAGAATTTCTGTACAGTTAAGAAGTGAGGGTAGGGCTTGTAATTAAGGAGAGGATGTCAGTACCTTAACCTCTTGGATTTTTTTTCCTCTTGTTTCAAAATGAAGTTTCCATTACTGTTTAGTTCACTGCCTAACCGTATTCAGTCATGACTTATCCTAATAAAAATTACAAAAAAGGGAAAAACAGTAGAAAATAAAATCAGCGGGAACATAATGTGCAATGCTTTCATTGCCTTAAGTGATAAACTAAGTTCCAGTGGTAGTCAGCTGTCCAGAGCAATACTATGCCTGTGATAGTGTTACACTGCTGGGAGATAAAGATCAGTCATTTCTTCTGGTTACTGTTGTCCCCGTTCTGGAGACAGCTGGTGCCAAAAAGAAGTGTCATTGTGCTTCCCTGAGAGCGCACTAAAGGTTTCCCTTCCCGCTTTAGTGCTAGTCTGGAAGCATACATACAGACTTACCCAGGGCTCTTTATCTTCTCTTGGGCCTAAGTTGGACAAATGGAACTGCTTTTCTTCCTGACTTGCTTTAGTTCAGACTTGTTTTTAATCCCACACCACTTGCTCAGGCATCACCACACTCCCTGACACATGGTCTTTCTAGAAGAGCACTGGCTTTCCTGGAGATCTTTTCCCCAGTTAACTCAGCACAAGTACATCAGTCATTCTAGTAACTATGGGTAGTCACCACATAAGGAACAACTAGGGTTAAAAAATAATTGGAAGGAAAGATATTTGAGTCTTGGTGAGGGTCAAGTCTGCCTTGAAAAGAGAGAAAGATTTTCTTAAGGCTTGACAGGACTGAATATTTGCTTTCAGTTTTGCCTGCACCATATGCACAGTAGAGGAGAATACATATTACTAAACTAGAGGAGAGTATGTATTACTAAGCTGCATGTTTTTCTTTAATGTTTTGTTTTGAAGAGCTTTCAGTTCATTATTTCAGTTTTATTAACCAAATGTATAATGTAAACACACAAGACCTACGGTCAAAAGCACTGCCTTGATGTAAGCACAGAAGTGCTAAAGGTTCTCATACTTCTTTAACTCCTTTATAGAATTCTAAATATGGTGACAAGGCAAGGAGCATTATGGGCTAACACTCTGGGATCACTCGGTAAGTACCGTCATTTTAAAGATGTAATCATTGGAAAAGTGTATGTGTGTATTCTCTAAACAAGAATATTCTCTAAATTTTCATTATTAAATTCATCACGAAAACTGTAGGTTTTTTCCTTTGGGACATGAGGACATTTCAGTAGACTTAAAAAGGAAATTAAAGGCTGAAATAGGGTTTGAAGCATAAATAATCAAAAGCCTTTAATTAAACCCCAAAATTTTTACTATATTACAAATGAACTCTAGTTATAGAATAACAGAAATAACTAGAAATTATAAATAATGCTTATTTGTTAATAAATTACAGTTAATTCACAACTTAAAGCAAAAAAAATACAATTTAATACCTCTGAAGTAACTTAACTAACCTAGAGAAACACTCAGTGGTCATGTAATCAACTGCCTGATGTTTGTTTCCACTTAGAGAGTCGACAAAATATTTGAAAAAGGAACATGATAGTGACTACAAAGATTTATCCTTTAATGGTGGTACGTTAGCTAGAAGAATCACATGTGATACCACCAACTCTAAAGCTAAATGTTGCTTATAACTAATATGGGTTAGGAAAAAAGAGAAAAGGAAGTGATCCGTAGCCTGATGTATGAAAAAGAAGCTTCTGTCAACTGAAGTTTGAGTGGGGAGAGGGCCATGAAATACAATCACATCAGTTGCCTTAGAAAAACAACTGGAGATTTCATGAAGGTCAGTGAAATAACTAATGCCCTAGAGACTACAAGCTCTTTGGCCTCCCCTCTACCCCCAGTCTTCCCCAGTCTTAAAAGACCAAAAGTTACGCAACTACTTTAAAAGGAGAAATCTAAAACTGAGGGAATTATTTTGAAGAAGAATAATGATGAAACTCGTTGTCCTACAACATTGTAATAGAAGTTAGCACTATTTAAATCAGAGATTACACCGTGTTATAACCCTACATGTATTTGAATTATGAGAAATGCATCAAAGCATAGGCTAAGTTGCATTTGCTACATTTTATTTCAGTCTTATTGCTAGAGTAGATTAGCTGCCATTCAACTCAGACCTTAGCTTTTGAGGAATAATAGAGAAGCCACAGGTAGAGACAGGATTCTGAACTACAGCAAAAGTGACACTTTTTTTTCATAAGAGATGCATATTGCCTAGTGAGTTTTATTGTGCCATTTTTTGCTTGGTTGGGTTTTTTCTTACTTTTTGTTCCACATCTAATCGAAGCATGTCTGAAAACTGAGATGCAGACACACTGCAGTTCAAGGTTCCAGTTTAAGTGACACATTAACATGTTTTTTCAGCTGTGTTTGAAGAAAGATTACTCAAGAAAATGTTTGTGCATTCCAGTAACAAATTGTTATTTTTCTTACAAAATATGGCCTCCAAAATCAGAGTTAAGCTGAACTTTATTTTGAGGGATTTGGTATAGCTCTGTCTTGTCCTACCTACCAGAGAGGTTCCTTTCAAAGACCTGAATTATTTTTGCATTTTATTTTGCTTGTGCAGCATTTCTGTACCTCAAAGGTTCTTTTTGTCACTACTGACAATTTTTGTCATTCTCTTCCTGAACAGAGGCAACATCTGTGTTGAACTATTCTAAAAAATTAAGTTGAATTCAGCTTTTCCTTCCCCTCTCTGTAAATACTGCTTGCTGCTAAGACAAGCTAAAATACCATTGCCTGTGCTGAATGGAGAAGGATGCTGCTGTTCAACTCATTGACATTATTATGGTTGTTTATGAAGGATTTACATGCTTTTCAGCAGAAATAAAAGATTTCAAATTGTCAGCATGAAATACGAGTATATCATGAGGGTTGAGAATGGGAGTGCCTTTTCCCTTCATCAGAATGCAGAGATGATAAATGCATCCATGCTGAAAAGCCCGTGCGTTTTTCTTTCTAGTCCTTTCCAGGACAGTCCCTAAAGTTGTCCCAAAACAGGAGGCCCTCTGAGGATAAAGTTTTCATGCACAGGCAGAGATGAAGCAGCTATAAATGCTAAATCCCAAGCAATCTAATAGTAATTTCAAAAAGAAACATAGTCATTGTACTCCAGCCCTTGATAACTTCATCTGAATACTATACTTAACTTACATTTCATCACTGTCACACATGGACAACATTTTGCTACCTATAAAGTGTTTTGCTTAATTTCATGCCATCCATAGAAGACAGTATGAAGCCTGCCAATACAAATTTAAACACTCCAAAGTTTTTTAAACAAATTTGAACTAGTAAAATAGTTTTATACTTCAGTCAGTGCTTTATATCGTATTTTGTTCATGAAGAATGCTACTTTATAACCAAACTTTACCTAGAGAAAGAAGAAATATCTACAAAATAGAAAGAGGTCTGGGAAAAAAAACACCAAAGATAGGATTTTTCAGAGATTTCCACCCCTTTAAATAAGCAGAAAAATCTGCTTCAGAAGTGTAGTCTAAATAGCTTCACCTATCCTGGAGTCTAAGTCTTCTGCCTAAGGCAATGGGAGTTTTAACTTGAATTTTTTTAATCTATTTTTTTCCCCAGCTCTACTGTACAGTGCATTTGGAGTCATCATTGAAAAAACACGAGGTGCAGAGGATGACCTGAACACCATAGCTGCTGGAACCTTGACAGGAATGCTATACAAAAGCACTGGTAGAGTAGCAAAATGTTTCTTCTTTTCCTCCTCTTGTGCTTTATCCTAGTTATTAGGATTCTTATAACTTTTACTAAATACTGTTCTGCTTTGAAAATTGGCAGTGTAAAAATGGCCATTAGCTCAACATCCCTTAACTCACACAATGTTTTTCACACAACTAAGACTATTTAAGGAAAATCTGCATTTAAAAAAAGTCCAGCTGAATTAAATTTGATTCTTTCCAACTTGCACAGGACAATAATCATGAGAGCCAAATTGTGACTTATACATATGTACTGAAACAACATTCAAGTATTTACTCAGATTTATAGTGAGATTGTATAAACTGTGTACCCACCTCATTCTTAGCCATGTTTTTCAGCAATAGCAGGAACATAACATTGTTTCTCACATCCATGAGTGAATGCAGGCAAGTGGGAACTACCTTCCAAAGTAAATGGAATACACAGAACACAGGATGAAGATGAAACTTATTACAAGTGATTAATGAGGTAGTAGTAACTGCAGCTGCCAAAAACCCTTCACACAGAGAAATTGATGTGTCTATGAAGTTATTACTCAGCTGTTGGTGAAACTGCTGTCTTATGGTAGGACTCTAGTCTTTGCATAGTGGTCAAAACAACAAACAGCATAGTTTGAGAACAGCACGGCTTTAAGGTTAGTTTGCTGATGCATCCTGAATTGTTTGCAGAAGAAAAGGTCTGAGCTTCCTCAGCAAAATGCCTGTCAACACATGTTCCAAGCTTGACAACTGGAGGTATGATCTTTTTTAGAGGACTGCTGGGTGCTACAGATTGACATTACTACATTGAAAAAAGCCTTCAGTAACTTGATAAAGGTTTGGCTATATGGCTCACCTGCATTTTCCTGAGGAGATAATTCTGGAGTTAACCTATGTACTTTTACATATCTAACTGGGCCTCGGTGTCTTAAAAGGATTTCTGAAGGCCAGCTTTATATATGGGGCAAAATACGTTTGAGTAGTCTTATTTTCCTGTTGGTCTAGAGTAACTGAAACCAAAAATAATTGGCTTGAGCAGCCTTCATAAATACCAGCTTGTGCTCTTAACTTTGCAAGGGCACACAGTCCTCTTGTAATCAATTACTTCCTTGGAATTTCATGAGTGATATGACAGGTTACCAAGAACAGCTGGACAGGGTAGCAGTGTAGAGGCCAAACATTTTCTGTAGGAGGTTAATAAGGAAAACTGCCATCTTACTCTCCAGCAGAAGCTTCCTCTGTACCTTTCAGAAACATGGAGCTGGCATTACATGTCATCTTTTTTTGGCACAGTGCAACCACAGATAACTACCCTAGTCACACACACAGTTATCTAACACTACTAAAGTTTTTCTTACCAAAGCACAGTGAGGCTTTTTGTTTTGTAACATAAGATCTACTGAGCTAACAGTAGCATTGATAAAGGCAAATGTAGTCAGTAAATCTGTATTCATTACAGTATTGTATTTCAAGTATGTCGTGCATATGAACCCTAGTGCATAGAAACTCCAAAGAAATAAACTTTTCACCATATGCTGGAAATGTGAGGGACACAGTAGACCTCAAAGGTCAGGGATTAGTTCTCAAAGTGAAAACAATTGCTTTCACATCTGTTTCAAGAATTTGTTTCCAATCTTATTTTCCTTTTTTCCTTTCATGCTCTGTCCCTCTTGCTGCTTCTCCCATGCTGCCTCTCTTGTCACCTTATGCCAGAATGCCCTTTCTTACTCTTTATGGTAAAACTTCTAAAGTTCTGCCTTTATTCAACATCAAGGTATATATTTACATAAAAAAACATTGAATATTTAAACCAGGCAAATCATCTGCACACATATGTGACATTACAAGATTGTAATCATTTCCCATGTTACAGGGAATACTGTGTGTTGGCATTTAAAAAAAAAAAAGAAAATTTAAAAGCTGTCAAGGACAGACACTTAGTTATAAATCTCCATATTTTAGTGTCAGCTGGAAAGTCCCCCAAATATGCCATTAGAAATCAAGGCTGCTCTGTAATTCACGAAGTGTGGATACAGAATTGGAGGCAGTGCTGTTCAAATACTCAGATTTTCCACTTCTATCATTCCTGCTTTGTAAAGAGATCAGGAACATACTTCAGAGAAAACTGGGTAACTTATGGCTGGTCTTTTTTTATGACTTCATATTCAAACACAGCACTGATGGAAGAATCACATCAGCAGCCTTGCTGCACTGAAAAAACCTCTTGTGTACACGGCAAAGCCTAGAGTGAATTTCTTAAATTATTAAGGGTTTGATGAGTGAGCAGGGAAAAAAAACAGTGTGAAGACTTTTTGAAGGCTGAGATTTGTTGCCCCAAAATGGTCCCAGTTTTCACAATTTGTCCTTGTAGAAGTGTTAATCATTACCAAAATGCCAGCAGTCAAACAAAATGTGTATGTTGTAAAGCCATTGGATTGTGAGCAGTTTTGTGCAAAGCTACTTGACATGCACTGCGTGTGAGAAGGTTAAAGAGGATTGAGAAGCCTGCAAGTGAGGACAAGCTGTGCAAGTTCAGCCTTCCCCATGTTCACTGGAAGTGGCATTAGTCACTGAAAGTTCCCCATTGCAGGTGACTAAAAGAGTCAAATCCCCATTATACATCATTAGCTGGAATCTGTCTCCCCACACTGCATAGCTTAGGTTAATAGAGGCTGAATTGAGTTTGAATATAAAACAGATTTAAGCAGTTTTGAAACATCATAGTGGGTTGATTCCTCTAACCAAAGTGATGTCTAGCTTCTATATTTATTTGAAATTAAATTTAATACCAATATTACTTGTTAGATTTCAGCCCAAATGTAGGAATGAGAGTACAGTTTCACCAGACTTACAACTTTATGGAAGCTGTTTTTTGAGCTCATCACTTAACTTCTACCCAGAACATTCAGTTTGAGTGAGAAACAAAAGAAAACCCTTTGTGTTCCTCTGCCAGTGACACATGCAATAGAAATATTACTGTGACTCAGCCATTGCAGTTTGAGTTTTGCTAAATGGGTGTCTGATATCTTAAGTCCGTAAGGATAGTTTTTCCTTAACAAGATCCTATTCCTTATTCTTCAGTTTCAAGAAAGGGCCGAAATTATCTGTTATGCCAGGGTTTTTTCTGAGAAATGTTACAAAGCACAAACACATCTTAAACACTCAGCCCTCTTGCACATGTTTTCAACCTCTTTTCTAAATTATACATCTTTCCCTTCCTCATAATTGTACTAGTAACTGAAGGTAACAAGGGGAAAAAAAAAAATGAAAAAGATGATTGTCACTGTGCCCTCTGTCACTGTTACTCCCCCCCACCATGAACATGCACGTTGTTCCAGTCATCATGTCACAAAGGTGCAGCTGGCTGAGGATCTTGTTCTGCTCCTCAAGCATGCAGGGTTGATAACTCAGGAAAAAAGATACTGAGCTAGGTGGGACTTTGGTCTGGTCCAGCATGACAGCCATTAATTTCTCACTGAAATTACCGACAGAGACTTAAGTAAGCAAAAACGTTAACTAACCTTTACCTCTTATCTGAGGGTCACACAGGTTGTAGATATTCTTTTTCTTAGATAGTTCTTTTTTCCCCTCTCGAGGTTGGGGTAAGAGGAACTAAAGTAAAGTAATGCTTTGGACAAACTAAATTACTTTGTTTACTTACTTTTGTGCAGTAGGAACCCAATGCTAAGCACAGCATCTCATGCCTTTTGCACAATAGATACTCCATAATTTTGTATATAAAATGGTGGGTGTGTGAAAAGAAAGGAGTTGCATGCTACCAATAGCTGAAGGTAATAGTTGTCATTTCAAGACCTCAGAACCCAACCCTGATGAAAAGTCAGTATGTTATGAATTAAGAAGGATTAACTGTTTTATTGCCAGCAATAAAGTCTGGCGGGAGCTCAAGATCAGTTTTGTGACATTCAGTGTGTAGTTCAGGGCAGTTGTGTTAGTTGACTGCTTCTTGAGCTATACAAAGGCCTCTTTCCCTTTGCACTCAACATGTGGTTTTCTTTTGGCCAGATGGGATTTTCTTCTTATTATTGGCTGGGAAGGGGGGAAAAGGAGCTTTTGGGGCAGGGACAGACTGCAAATATGGGCCTGGGATGTCTTACTTTTCTGCATTATTTGGAGGAAAGCAATTAAAGGATTTGCTTCTGAACATTGAAGTTCAGGGATCTCAGGCATTTTAGAAATTAAGAACCTCTGTTAAAACCTCTTTTAGCAGAACAAGTCTGTAGGATTATCAATCAAATGGTATTTAGTGAAAGGATTTTGTTTCGGATATGAAATAAGGAAGAGAGAAGGGCAAAGCACAAGCAGCACTACAGGTAACAGCTTGTTGAGGCTTTCTTAGTTCCTTGAGGCCTGATGTCTAAGAACATGTGTGGCCACTGAGAGCAGTCCTGCCTTCACTGCTGCCCAAGTCTGCTAGGCAGGAACAGTGGACTAAGGTGTCAGTGCTGCACGGGTTTGCAGGTGCCATTTACAGAAGCTGAAGTAGCCCCCTCTCAGTCAGGTTCTGCTGCTTTCACTGAGTGAGAAGACAGGACATTTTAATCATGTTTGCAAATTAATTTCAACTTTTAAACTTGTAAATTCCTACTGTTTTTCTAGTTTAAACCTCATATCACAGTAACTACAGGAAATGTTCCCTGTTTCAAGCTTTGTTGTTTCTGTATTTTAATCACAATACTGCCTTAGCTACAGCAATATGGAAATGGAAAAAGCTTTTTTTGAATGTATCTTGCTTCAAAATAGAAGTTTATCAATTTTCTCAGTATCTTCTGTATCCACAGACTTTGCCCACAGTTACAAGATTTTATAAAAAGAACCCCATGGAACAGCAGGAGGAAACTTCATATTTTCTAATGACATGGGACCAGACACAGACGTTCAAACAAATGTTTTGATGGTTGAGATTATCTGGTTAGCACCACTGTGCTTGAATTTGGATCAAAACTGAGATTGCCTTGTACCTTTGAGAAGCTGAGCCCTTTAAGCCTTTTAAAAATATTTTTGTTCCTTAAAGCCTGAAAGGAAGAGAAACTGTTTTCATTCAGAGTATCCAAGAGAGAGATTGGAAGACAAAAAACTAATCACAGTTTAATGATTGTGCTTCTTTTGTTTGGCATAAGTATGTGGGTCTGAGGTTCCAGTTAAGGTATTTCCAGTGTTTGCTGTTGGATGGTTCTTGCTTCAGACACCCCAGGAACTACCCCAGGGTAATTGAGTAACATTCTGAAAATAGAGACAGTAAGGTTCTGAATGGAAGATTTGCCCTCATGTTATGCCACGGAGATAATGGTTTTACCTCTTGTACAAGTCCAGATCATTGTTAGGAGAGGCTCCTAACCATGAGGAAATGCAGAGCTGTGCTGTTGGAATGCTGTGTGTCATGGACAGCTGCATTGGAATGCTGTGCTGTGTGTCATGGCACTGTGTACACTGGAACATACTCCAAATGCATAGAAGGGAGACAATACTTCATGGTAAAGGGGAACAGCAGCTAAGCCAGGGAACTAAACTCCTATTTACAGGGCATCAGATGCATATTTGCACAAAAGCTGAGAACTGCTACACATTTCCAGTGTGCCTCATCTCAAAATACCTGCGTCCAGAAGTGTCTGTCAGCTGGAACCTTTCTCTCACTCGGATGTGCAAGATTAGAGGCTCACAGCGACGTTTCAGCAGGGTTTGTCAGGGCAGACTTGGTATCAGAGGCTTGCAAAGAGTGATTGCAGAGGAGGGGTGGGACTGTGCTCTATCATGCACACACAGCTGGGATGGGAGTGGAGAATTTATTTTTTATTTTTGTTAACAATTTTCTCAGAAAGCCTAATATTTCCTGCCCAGCAACGGGGCTACATTCTACAGTGCATTACTGTTTGAAGTCTGCCCCAGACCCACACGTATTTACTCAAAAGCCATTCTCACCAGTTAGGAAAGAGAAAACTTGCTCCTTTTTTTCATAATTACTGTGGGTAGTTGAGAAACTAGAAGAACTGCTACAAAAAAAAAATACTGTTAACATTTTGTAGCAGAAGCTTAGGGAACCCGGTGGGATACATTCTTGCATCTTGGATATTTTCTCTCTGAGTAATGCAGCAGTTCAGTTCCTGTTCACTAAACATCCTCTTCAGCAATGTCCCTAAGTTGTCTGCCAGCCTACAGACAGCTTTAGGCACTGTGGCTGGCACTTTGTAAGTGGGTTCAGAGCTGCCATCCTTACCTGGCTGACCTCAGCACATGGAAATACATTGTGTCAGGGGCAGTACATCTTAGCAGAATTGTGTCTTCAGTCCACATGCTGCTACAAAGTGGCTTAGCTATCCAAATTAAAAATTATACCTTCCCTGTACAATGCTGACTTCACAGAATTTGGAACCAGGCTTGATCAGCCTTCAACTACCTGTTGTTTCGTAGGAATAATAGGATTTTAAGAGGAAAGGAGAGGAATGGAACCTGGTGCCTGAGGGAAAAACCTACAGGAATAGTCATAGCTCTGTCTGCATTGCATTCTGTGGGGATGTTCCACATTCTGTGCATTTCCCTGTACACCCTAAGGGTTATGAATCCCCTTTGGGGGTTTCTGCTGCAATCAGTTGATTCCTGATATGTACAGCAGAAAATCAGGCTCTAATGTTTTATTCATTTTTTCCCAGCAGAAGTGAGGGGTCAGTATTTTTACAGATTATCTAAAATACTTGTTTTGCACAAAGTGTCCTTTAAATTTCACCTGTGGCTTTTTGCCAGACACTGCTTGCACTTGGTTAGTTTTGTGTACCCAGCTGCAACCTCTTCATATGAAAAGCTTTTTGTGCAACAAATTCAGGATCAATTAGCAAACACAGAAGTCTACATTTGCTTTCCTAAATGCTGATTTAGGCACATAGGGCATACTCGGTAAGGCTTTCCTTAGAACTGTTGAATTATCAGCAGTCAGGGCAGTGAACTCAGTTAGTGTTATACCCCAAAAAGCTCTCAAATGGTCACAGCTGGTCTTGGCAATAAATTTTTTAGAAACTATAGCTAGACGTAGCTTTGAGTATCAAGACCCACATCTGCAGACTCTCGGTTTCATTGCATGCCTGGGAAGTAGGAGGAGGTTTAACAACTCCAATGAAATCCATTTAACCTTGCAACACAGGTAACAGTCTCAGTCTAACTGACACCAAGAGCTTTGTGCCCCAGTACAAGTCTAAAAGCAATTCTGTGAGACAACTTTATGACCCACAATGGAAAAAAAATGTCTCTGGCTACTGAGATGGATTTGCTTTCATGTTTGAGGCACCTGAATTGCACTGCCAGTTCTACCAATAAGGCAGCAGGTTTTATTGCACTGTCAGCAGAAACTGGCCTTGTTCTATACACTGTATACATTATCTGACTTGCTTTAGCTGCAATGATAAACATTGCAGAATCAACCTCAGTGAAGTTTTCCTAGCATTGAGGGTCATACTCTCAGCTGTTCCTGTGCGTTTATAGTGCATTCTGGGAGATGTTGGGGCACTTCCTACTACTGAGGAATAGAAGCATTTTGTTGTTTAGTGAAAGCATCAAAAGTCTCTGCTTCTGCCCCTGTACACCCCAGCCCTTGCATGGATAGGATGGAGCTGGGATGCCACCTGAGTCCCAGCTCCAGCCAGGTAGTAGCCTGCCTGCAGGTAGTAGCCAAACTTGCCCTGTATTTTTACCTTACACTAAGGTGCGCACAAACTGTAATCATCTGTGACTCAATTTTTGCCAGGGTGAGAGGTGATAATTTTGAATACTAATAAAACTAAGGGATAAAGAAATTCTTTAGTGTACACTCTAGTAAATTCTTGACAGTTAATCCTTTTCTCCTACTTTTTGTATTTTTATCAAAAGGGTTTAAGATTCCAAAGACACAAAAGCAGTGACAGGTTCTGTACAATAGCCCTCGCAAATCTCTGGAGCCCAAGGTCATGTCCCCATCAGCTGCTGTTATGTTCACTTATTTCCCTCCTGCCCCTTCTCCTTCCATCCAGAGCTAGTTATTGTAACTGAAAAAATACTCATCTGAAAACTGAAGTGGAAGAGTACTTATAGCAGAAAGAGATCATACCTATCTGTAAACAACTGTGTTAAAGAGAGATGGAATAGATTAACCAGGACTTGGGAAAAGCCATCTTTGCCTCCAGGGCTCCATAAGGGTTCCTCGAGGCAGGAGTGCTAACACAATGTTAGTGGAAGTCAGTCCAGCAGAATTAGTGCCAGGATCAGGAATGACCCACCCTGAGCCTGGCAGCAGGTTTGAGAGGAAGGTAGAATTAGCACTAGGACCCTTTCTGCAAAGTTATTCAAAAAAGAAAAACTATTTCTTTAAGGTACCTCTGGATTGAAGCAGCTTCTTGGAGGCTGCTGTTAACTGACCATTTCCTCAGCTGTAACTTTAATAAGCCATATGTGTTTCTGCTTTTCAGGTGGAGTGCGTGGGATAGCGCGAGGGGGCATCGCAGGGCTGACGCTGACCGGCCTCTACGCTCTCTACAACAACTGGGAGCACATGAAGGGCTCCCTGGCCCGGCAGTCCCTCTGAGCAGGGCAGAGGACACGCTTGCATAGTCACCAATCAGTTGTCAGATATATCTGGTGCCCCTTCCTATTTTATTTACAGTTAGTGTGAAACTTAAGGAAGCTGTGCTGGGAGAAGGAAGCCGTGCTGGGAGGATCTTCTTGACACCGTGTAGCCGGACTGGCCCTTTCCTTCCCGCCAGCCAGTTGCTGGAGAGGCAGCAATACTTGTTGGACTTGCAAGTGAACAGAGTGGCCACCAAGACACAGCAGAGTCTCCCCGACATGCCAGCCCTGGGCCAGAACTCCAAGGCCTGCTCAATCCCCCAGCTGTTCCTGCCAGGTGTGCTGGGGCACGCGTGGCAGCGACAGCGCTCTAATAAATTGTGTGTCCATAGAGCATTCCCTGCAGGCTCAGCACCCGGCAACTGGCACAGGGCAAGGCTTGTTACTCTGACAGCACAAGGCAAGCTATAAAAGGGACATCATCATTAATAAAAAGGGTGGTACTTAATACCATTTCTATCCTTTGCTGTTCCTACTGCTGGTAAGACAAAAGCGTGCTGCACCCAGTGACTTATTTACAGTTTTGTTTTGAAGGACCAACATGGTGAATTCCTGGGGAAGTCAGTGGGTGAAAGGAAGTGGACTAGCAGGCTGATGGTCTCCTGATGTGAGGTTGTGGTGAGGCATAGCAGGGCTTGACTCCACACCCTTATTTGCTCTAATAAATAAGGAACTGATTGTTTATGGATGAGGTACAACCTCTGTTGCAAAACAACTGCCAGTGGATTATCAAAACACTTGGGTGCTCCAGTATCTCAGAACTCATTTAGTCAACAGTTAGAAAACAAACACTGTAAAGACTCCTCTCATTGCTTATTACAGGACTTCCAAAAAGCAAGAAGCTTTTTACCCAAAGTACCTTTTGCAAGTTTTTGGCAGAATGAAGACTGTGATGAACCTACACCTTCTCCAGTGTTAAAATTAAACCATGTACCAAGCATCATTTGCGCATAAATTAAACTAAGTTGTTAATTAGTTCAGTAATTAGTTACTGTGTAACAGCTCATTCCTTCAATGTTTAAAGAATTAAACAGGTAAATTATTAAGCAGGTCTGAAGACCATGAAGGGAGGGCAAGGGAAACACAGGAAATTGCTCAGCAGACAATTTAATGCAAAACAAGAGTTTGAGTTCTCCCTACCAAAACACTTCTTGGTAACCACATTGCATCCAACAAAATAAGGGCAACAAAAAGGCAGTAAGAGAAAAGTAGTAACACTTACCTTCCTCCAAAAGAAATACAGCTTTTACTAAGAAGCCTCCATAGGAGGAAATGATTGCTAAGACCAGCTCTTTATAGAGGAAGTAATGAAGCTAACGAGCCCTCACAGTTGATCCCAATTAGCTGTGCTTGGATACCAGGTCAAATTAGATGCTTTATGCCAGCACTTGATGTAGCATAAAGAAAACAGGCCCTTTTTTGTCATCCACTTTGTCAGTGCCTATTTTTCTTAAGCCGTAATGGTTCACAGTCTGTAGTGGGCTGCATGTTACTGCTGTGGTGTGAGAGCTGGACTTGTCAGTGTGTGCTTTTTGAAGGCTGCGCTACCAAAGAAACTGTGCCCTACTCGCAGGGCACTGGCAGTGCTGTCATGTGGCACATCAAGAAAATGTGCACTTCCTTCTGAGCTCTCTCCCTCCCTGCTGGCATCAGTGAGTTCCTCCCCCACATTTCTTTGTCACCATTAATTGGACTTAACATTTCTGTGCTCTTGACCATGCTGGATGAAGGCCTAAGAGCTGCTTGGGGGGAGGATGGTGAGTGAGAGATGCTTTTTAAATGTCAGGAACTCTCCAATGTGGCTTTTAGGGTTTTCTAGAGACTTCTTCAGGACTAAAATATGACCCAGGAACCCTCTGTTCTAATTAAACGAGAAAACTGGGAAGGTAACACAGTCTTTCCTCTTTTAGGTGCACTAGAGAAAATGGAAGAATAAGGCTTTTCAAGTTCAGAGTTAGCACAACCTTAAGGCTAAGCTGACTCTTAAACAACTCAGTGTGTTATCTGGTCTGCAGTACCCTCAGATCTTCCGGAATTGCTTGCCTCAGGGGCAGAGCTGAGTGCATTTTTCTGGAACAGCTGTGTTACAGCTATTAAAATCTTTGCTTCATAGTCTGTTTGTATATGGAGTGATCCATAGCTTGAGCTGTGAAACACAAGCAGCACAGAGGCAGCAGGGAGGGAGGTGAATTGTATGTATGGAAGACAGAGAACATTTCATGATATTCTGTGTCACGACATACTGTGTTGACAGTTTAATAGCAAACAATCAGTATGAAGTTCCTACTTTAAATTGTGACAAAAAGTATATCCAAGTTCAGTAGGAATACAAGGAAGTAAAGTCAAGTTGCAAACAGGATTTGGCAAGCAAGTTCCAGCCCTCCCATGCAGCTTTAGAGCATGGGAGACCTTGGCTGTCTTGAAGAGCAGGATTGTGGTGCCAGTCATGGCACCCAGCTTTGCTGATAGATCCAAAGCAGCTTTCCATGCTGCGGCAGCAAGTGAGGGACCCTGAGACAACAGGTGTAATGAAAGCTTTCTGAGCCCTGTAAAGCTGGGTTTGCTGAGTCTTAGGAACAGAAATGCAAACCACACGTACCATTCTGGCCAGCAGGTGACTTCTCTTATGGTTGGGGGAATTTGTTGAAAAATCACTAGTTGTGGTATAAATCTCCAGCTTCCCTGAAGCAGAAGCTGCTTTTGAAAACAGGAGGCAAACATATGTTAGGACATATGTTATAGCCTGTTTCCTGTGACTTCAGAAGGAGGGAGAAATCCTTTTTTGTATATTAAGAGAAGGTTACTCCTGTCCTCAATAAATTCTAGACAGGAACCTGGTATGTTTCAAGTGGAACTTTGCGTACTCTGTGACAGCTGGACTGTGCTGTTGAATGCCAGCCCAGTGCAGGGACACCACAGGGTACCACAACAATTTTGGTACATTCACAGCATTAATACCAGTCGTGTGTCTGTCCCCCTTGGGTGTCTCTGCCCCCTCTCTCCCTGCCCTGTGACAACAGCTGCCCCACTGGCCCCACAGCTGGTCTGGGGCCAAGGAGAGGAACCCTGCGAGCACCCTGCTCCAGGGAGGGACGTGGGAGGCAAGGAACCATTCCTCACTACATGGCAGCAATCTGGTAGCTCAGATTGTTCACAGAAAGCTCTCCAAACATTTGAGAAGCCACAAACAGAATTCTCTGCTCCTGCTACTCTGACTTCTGTCTTAGGATGACATGGAGGAACTGCAGCAGCTCCCAGACAGAGGCCAACCAGGACATGTGCCACAGCACTTTTTGTTAACCATCTTGCAAAGGAGACAAAACACACCCTTTGGTTGCAATTATTTTTTAATGGAAAAGACTAATCAATGTTTTACATAAATATCAATTAGTGACAACAAGTCAGTTGAATAAGTAAAGGAGTTTTAAAGGCTCATAATGAACTGACAAAGTAGCACACAATGACAACTAGAGGAATTAATTAGAAAAGGTGGGCTGCACGTCAATCACCTTCATTAAGTTCAACTGCTAATCACATCGGGCTAATCATGGGAGTTAGTCACAGTGCAGTCTTCCCATGCAGCAACAAGGACACGTTGGATGGGGACACTGAACTTCCAAAACCCCTTTCTGCTTCCAGCAGAAAGCCCTGGCTAGGAAAATACAAAAGCCTGAAGTGGTTTGCTGATGTTAAGCCCTTTGAGGGTCTGGTTTCAGATGTGCAGTGTCCCCTTCTCAGACTAAAAACTTGTTTTTAAACGAATGCACAGGTTGGATCAGACAGGAATGTGTTCACACCGCAAAGTGATACCAAGGTTGGATCTTGATAGTAATTTCTTTTCTACAGGGTTGTGAAGAACTCAACTAACTTCCATTCCCAGGCAGGCTGCAAGGATGGGGAGAAGGGGAGGCTATCTTCATAGTCATAAAGGGCAATTTGTTAAGTGAATAGAAGCTGCACCAGGAACTATGTAACTTCACAGTTTTTCATGGAGCCTGACAGGCATGATCCACATTTCCATCTAACATCTTTGCACTCTTTCCTACGGGCTCAAACTGCTAAATATGTGAAGAGGTATTGCTCATGTCCACAGCTATAGGGATCTGAGTTACCGGACCCCACTTTCATATGCATAATCATATGGAAATCCACAGATTAAATACCTTGAAAATGCATCAGTGGGAGCCACGGTCTGCCAAGTTAGTGCTTCCCAATTAAACAGCATGATGTCAATCTGCTGAAAAGCATCTAATTCTGCAAATATTACCTTTAAATATTACGTGGCTGAGATGCCTGCTTTGCAATCGTCCAGTCAATTCATTATGAATTATCTAGAACTAGCAGAAACATACACATTTCATGTTACAGCTTTTTCAGTGACATTCAAATAGTTATTAAATGCTGGGGACACAGTAGGCTCTGAGCTACCGCTGCATGAAAATTAACACCCTCACCTGTTCTCTGAATGGCTCAAAAATTTGCAAGAGAAACTTTCATTTAAAAATAAGTTACCGATTCCTCCTGTCATGTGCCAGGTCCCATAAACTCATGTCTTTTCCCAAACCTGGACTACAAATACTCAGCTGGGAGACATACCAATACAAGACACAAATGAAACTTTCGAAGTTGGCAACTGCACCACAAAAGAAATTGCTTCAAAATACAGCCCAAGTTACCTTGCCATCCCAGTAAGCTGGAACCCAATGCATGACAATGTTGTGGCAGCCGAAAGGAGTAGCAGCCCTTCTAAAGTCACTGCCAAAGGTGGATGTTTCAAAGCACCAGGAAGATTTTGCCCCATACTTGCAGTGGCTTCAACATACTTGAAGTGACAACCCATGAAAGAAGGATCCTTGTATCCCCGTAACAGACAGGAATTTGCTCACACCTCTATTGCATCAGATTGCTTATGCTCAGTGGGTTTACATTTCAGAATTAATCATAATGAAAAGGCATCTTCTGTGCCATAACTCTGTTATATGAGTAATCTTTCTTTTTGTTATAATTTTAGAAGAAAAAGCAGACGGCCAAACACAAAACACAATAACTCAGCTGGCTGCAGTCACTCAGCATGATGTGCAACTGAGCGCAGGAAGGGGATGATCTCAACACTTCCAGTTCTTCACATCTAAACAAATTTAAAATGGGGTTATTTTCTTTGATAAATAGAAAGCAGCACTTTGGCAAAAAAAAAAAAGAAAAGAAAAAAACCAAAATGTATAAGTTACCCTGAGGAAAAAATCATACTAAAATTCCTCCTAGAACTGAGTATCTTGTCTTTTAGGGTTTGAAGTACTTCTGCTAAGGTCTATTTTCATTGATTTCAAAAACAATGACAAAGAGTTATTGTCAGAAAGGAAAAGTGTGATGTCAGCTGTAAATATATGAGGTAAGAGAGAAGCTTCCTGGAAATTTACACGTTAATTGCACAATCAGTGACCAATAATCTAAGTGATTTACACAGGAACGTAAGTAATTCCTTCTCTGGCTTGTTATCTAAAGAGGAGAAACAAAGACAAAGGAGAATGGTCCAAGCTATTAAAAAGGTCTATCGGAAAGAAATTACAACACTGTTAAACATTACATTTAAAGAACTGAAGATGACCATTAGCTGCCAAGTGTCTGTGTTCTGTACCCCCAAGCTATGTTTAGGCTCAGTTCTAATATGCTCTGTGCATCCTACCTGTAAAGGAGTCCGATACAGCCATTTTTCATTATCTCCACTGAGTTTCATACAGGCAAAAAGGTCACAAACTGTAGGAAGGCCAAAATCCTGAAAGAGAAGTTACCATAATTACTGATCCCCAAACACAAATACATTCTATCTTCAAATTTTGTCAAGTGTCCAAAAACAAAACCAAAACTGACTTGAGTCTTTGACATTAACACTTTCTTCATTTAGTATAACATAGTGTTTTAAATAACTAATAATGAAAACATTAAAAGAGCTAAAAGCTGTCCATCAGTATTACGCAGAAGAGCTATGAATATGGAGAGAAGGGAACAGAGTAAAGCAATAAATCCAGCACATAAGACACAGCAGTAACAGGAACTCATGCTCACTTGTGCTTTCTTGCGCAGCAGCCATTTATCTTCTGCTGGAGGTGGGTTTGCATTGTCCAGGTCACTGGAACTCAACACCCAACTGTTTACGTTCAAGGGGAGGTGGAACGGAGCCAAGAGGTCTAGGAAAGGACTCTTGGAATTCTTGTCTGCTTTTTCCCAACTTGTCTTTTCTTCTGCACTTTCTGCTTTGTGCTCAGCCTTGGCCAGCCAGCTCGTCAGGGGCCTCTCCAGCAACACTTTCCAGGGTTCTGCAATCTCTGCTGAATAATCAGCTTTCTCTGCACTCACGGGCTCCCCTGTGAGCTGCTGTGGGGGGTTAAGCCAGGACTTGGCAGCAGACTTGGTCTTTTCATGCTCAAGGTCTGAGGTATCTTTTTGGCCGACTGGAACTCCATTTTTATCCTTCCCATCTTTCTTCAGAAGCCATTTACACAGAGCCTCTTTTCCACAGTTTTCATCACAGACACATTCTGAAAAGCTGGCACACAGCTCATTAGCTTTGCACACATCTTCCACTTTAAAGGGGGCCTGGGGATGCTGAAGAAGCCAGGCATTTACAGCAGATGTAGGGGGTGATTTCTTTCCATCAAGATGCTCATTCAGGCACTTCAGATTTCCCAGGTTCTCAATTTCCACATTTTTTATCTGGCTGCCACGACAACTGGTGCACGTTTCAGCTTTGAGGAGCCAATCATTCAAATTGCATTCTTCCCTAAAAGGTTTAAATTCACACTTCCATTTCTCATCTGAAGCAGTATTTCCATTGTCAGTAGTAATCAGCCAGTCAGAAAGGTCCATCTCTTCTTGTCCAAGGCATTCCAATTCCTCCACCTTTTCGAGAGTGGAAAAGGACGAGCTGAAACTAGAGGTGGAGTCCTTGCGGCCAGAAGAGTCTGTCTTCCCAGCAACATCATGCTGCTGATTCTGAAGGAGCCAGTTCTCCAAATTCTTCAGATTTCCCCAGGCTTGCTCAGAATAACAAACTTTGGAAGAATTCAAATCCTAGAAAAGACACATTGAAATACATTCATTAGCAGTAAAAGACAATGTTCAGTAACTGTTTGCATAGTTACAGTTTGGAGCATCCACACAGTGCCAAAGTATTAACTGAACACGAGGCACAATGAAGAGAATTACAGAAGCTTTAATTCCCACCATATCTGCCTGCTATCAGATACTGTGCTTTCCCCTCTGTTAAAAACTAAGTTAGTGCACAAAAGGCTTACCTGGCTGGGCTCTGGCACACATTTCTGGGTAACCCATTCCTCAAGATTGGTGCTGGGAACATATGGAGCCTGGCAAGCAGCCACAGGTCTGCTTCCCAGTAACCAGTCTGCAAGTGAGGCACTCACTGTCCCACACAGTGTCTTCTGCTGAGAAACAATGTTCTTGTCATGAGAAAGTCTAATTGCTGAGGCAATCTATGGTGAACATCAACACGGATCAGGTTTTTTCTAATTACGAAAAAAGTAAATCTTCAGGGGCCTGTATGACTTGAAGCCACTGCCCTGATTGTTTTGTGATTCCAGAGTCTTCAGAAAGCAAGTAACAAGAAAGGGAAGCAACTTCTAAAACACACAGCTCTGAGATGTGTAACCCAGACATAAGCCTCCTTCTGGCCACAATTCCCATTACTGATTTGCTACCCTCCTTCCCTGACACTGTCTGTGCAGAGCCCAACATAACATTTTCCACAAATCTCTGCATTAAAAGGAATTGAATAGCTCCAAGTCCTGACCTGACAACATCAAGGGACATTCAATTAAGAAATTCTGACAAGTCACACCCCAGATACACTTTCACAGTATGTTCTTGCATGTCTGTTCCTGGAGCAGCTACAACATGAGATCACTAGTGCTCACCACAGCCACTGTTACTGGCTACTCAAGCATCTTAAACAAACCGATGTCATTACTCAAGCTCACGTAACGTGCTTGAGCTCTCCTATTCCCTTTAATGCAATTAAACACTCACACAGGTTCTCATCTTACCTGCTCACAGTTCATTAGGGCACAGTTCTGCCCTGGGAACCAGGGAGAAGCATTCTCTCTCTCTGAGGTTTGCTGAAAGAAAATTGAAAGTTACTTTAAATCTCCATTTTGTTCAGTTTTGAGGATGAATTCTACAATAAACCAGTTACAACTTAGCTTTGTGGCTAACAATATTCTCAGTATTCATAAACTGAATGGAGACAGATTTACTGAAAAATACTACCTTCAGTTCACTTCCTTTAAAAGAACTGTCTCCAATAATACAGGAAACATGCTGTTTACAGGAGAATCCCAAAATACTTTTATCACAGAAAGCCATCTACAATATTTTAACTACTACTATCTCAACAAAACTGTAACACTAGTTTTCAGTTGCTGGAAGAGAGTAACAATACAGTAGTCATTCCCTCAGCCTCTGCGAAGATATATTAACATAACATGTACATAACCAGATAACTAAACCCCGTGAAAATGAGAACTACATGCAACAGTTAATAAACTATTGTGTATTTATTATACAGCTAAAACTATATGACTCGTACACAGGTTCCATTCAAGCTGTGACTACAAGTAGAAATATCACTTGGAATTCATCACATTACTGAATAAAAAAACAAAATCTTTTTTTGAGGCAAATATTCCAACCTGGGAAAGTCTTGGTGCTTACCATCGTTTTAATGGATCCAAATGAGGTAATGGCCTGCCGAAGGTAAGATGTGTCAGCCTCAAAGTTCAGGATGGAAGACTCTTCTGGTTTAAGTGTAAGACTTTCCAGTCTGAAAGAGTAAGATAATAGTTAGAGAAAGAAAAAAAAAAAAATTACACTTTCATCTGTCCTGTTTTGGAAGTCAGTCCACTATTTCATAAAAAGGCTTCCAAGCTGACTTGGCACTAATTAGGTTAAAGAAAATAAATTAAATATTTGTATAATAAAGAGAGAAGCCTATTCACAAACCACAAACAGACTAAATAGCCATCAAAACACAAGTGACACTTTCTTACTTCAATTGCCATCATCAATTAATATTTGGAATAATCTGCACAAATGAGTACCTCCCTGCTTGTTATAGTCCTCAATTTCAATTCAAGATTAAAAAAAAAAAAACAAAAAAACAAAATATGAGAGGAATCACCTCAGACTGCTTTAACTATCTCATCTCTAGGAACCACTACAAATGTAGCAACTGTGAGTGAGATCTATTATTAGTTCTAATAAAACAGTCAGACTAAATTCCTAAGTCCAAATAAAACCAACTGTGCTAACT
Source organism: Scytalopus superciliaris (assembly GCA_013400415.1). Lineage (NCBI taxonomy): Eukaryota > Metazoa > Chordata > Aves > Passeriformes > Rhinocryptidae > Scytalopus > Scytalopus superciliaris. The sequence goes on from VXBX01007125.1 coordinate 120,279, forward strand.
TCCATCATAAAATATATTTACCTCTCCAAGCAAACTGAGATCTGGTTTGCTAGTTCATTGCTATAGGAGCGTTCCAGCTGATGAATAAGGCAATTGAACTGTCCCAAATACTGCATGAAAGACAAAACACATGTTATTGTTTTGGCTTCTAGGATTAAAACTGAGGCAATACTTGCAAGGACAAGGTCTGCTTAAGAACAGCTGAGCCATACCTGGCCAGCCAACCCTTACCCAGTAGAGCTGCTGTGCCTGCTGCTGCAAGGCCTCCTCCTTGAGCTGCTGGATAAGATCCACCTGCTCAAACAGCCAGACCTCGCGGCTGCGCAGGCACTCCAGGTGCCGGCTGATGTGGCTGTGGATCTTGGCCTTCACCTGCAAGGCAACACACATCACTGCTGCAACAGCTGCCACACGGTGTGAACAAACATGTGCTGCACTCATTACAGAATGCTGTTTGCCACAAGTAAGTGACAAGTACTTCTGGAGCAGTTTGTTCCTCAAAAACTAACCACAGTCATCCCCAGCACAACGTGACTCAGGTTAGTAAAAGTTCCAAGGCTACCTTTAAAGAAGTAACAAAGTTATTTGCAGTATCTCTCTATTCCAGTGTTTCAACCAACAGCTTTAGGAAATTCTGCATGCCTAAGCTATTAACACAGGAATACCTTTATCATAAGCATGACCAAATGACATAGCAACATGTTTGCAAGTGTCTAGGAAAATTTCACATCATCATGACAATAGTAAGTACCCTGGAATCATAAAAACTGTCATTAGAGTAATGGTGGATATTTAAATTTTTTTTTTAAATAATTTAAAATTACCTCCCGCCAGTTCTCTTTAATCTGCTGTTCAGCTTTGACAATTCCAGATATAGCTGTTTCCAAGTCCTTCTTTGCTTGAAAGCACTTTGCCAGAGTCTCACTGCTGCAGGAATTTCTATTTCTATCTTGTGGTGGACTCATTCTTGAAGTGTTCCTAAAACACAATGGAAAGATTTCTTAATAGTTTCTATTCCTCTTTAACAGAAGAGGAAAAGCATCATATGAAGAACCATCTGCTCTACTTCGCTATAAAGGTGAAGAAAAACCCCTAAGACCCTACATGGATGCAAGTTTTTTAAATACAGAGAAAGCTTTCTCCAGGAGAGAGAGTGGTCTCTCAAATGCCTCGGCCCACAGAATTTGCACAACGGCAGGAAAACCAACAGATACATGACAACAGCTTCAACCACAGGAGCTTGGGCAATCGTCCCCTGCCAGTCTCCTCTGGCTTTTATGTCTTGCCAGCAAAACTCCTGAGCTGAGGCGCTGATTCAGGGACGGTTCCGCAGCAATGCCAGAGCTGGGGGAGAATGGCCCAGCCAGGGCAGGAAATGTTTCACTCACCCCTTTTTCAGCTGCAGGCAAATGAATTGGCTCCCATAAAACAGAAAATTCCAACACAGTTTCATCAACTGAAAATCCAAGTGTTGATACACAGATCACTCTTCACTAAACTGCAAAGGCCAAAACATCTAGCAGTTCCCCATTATTTTTGTCCTGGTCATAGCAGTGGTAACTTACTCAGCTTCAGCACAGCCTCAAGTAAAAAGGGCTCAGATACAATATTTCCACAGAAGTTAGACTGGTAAGGATGCTGCAAGTAAAGGGAAAAAGATAATATGGAGTTTTAGTAAAAATGAGAAGGATCAATATAAGCATTTTTTCTAAATGGTGGGCATTTTGTTTCTGAAGAGTTTCAATTCTCCTGTTAGTTTCATGGGATTCCTGAAGCACTAACAAAACATTCATAGTAGGCCTTCTTTTTAAAAGTCCTCAGCAATGGCAGCTATGGAAATTCCCAGCAGAATTAACTAAAGCATACACATGCTCATCTAAAATGTCACAGATTTTACCACTCCTCTGGAGGGAACTGAAAGGAGTGCTTTGAATACGGTAAGATGACCACAGATCTTGTGATATTGAACAGCTATTTAGTCTGCACTTTCCAAGCCCCAGGATCACATAAACTGCAATCCCAAAATCCTTTTACAGCCAAGAGCCATCAGATGTGTGTTTCAGAGAGCAGAGGGCTAGGAGTGGCTCACATATGAAAGCTGATAGAAAAAGCAAGGTTTGTTGTGGGGCAGGAGCAGAGGCTGCACCTCCCTTGGTTCCCTCAACACCACAGGCTTCCTATTTCTCTGATACCCACAGACATGAGACATGGAGCAGGCACAGAAGGCACCCCGAGAACCTGCACACAACTCAATCCCATCCTCACCATAACATCTCATCTTTTAGGAAGTGCAGAGAACAATTACAAGAGAAGTGAACTTGAATGTATATTTTAAGCTTATCGTATTCTACACTGAATTGGACAGGGTGCAGAAATCCAAAATAAATTTAAAAAACAACTCTTCATGCTGTGTTATAAATTCCAGTTCTGTCCCTGTATCTGCACATTCACATGTTCAGTTCTGTAAGGTTTCATGATCTTTACTATGCTAGCAATATTCAATAAAAGGTAAGCTTTCTCCTCATAACAATCCTTAGACTTTATCTTGCTTATCAGCTTTCATGTACAACCTACAAGAAAATGTAAGTGGGAGCCCTGGTTCTCAGACATAATCTAAAAAGTGCTAATGCAAAGGCACCAACACATCCAGCCAAGAAAACAAGGACGTTAGATACATGAAAAGCTGTTCTATACTCACAAGTAAACAAAAAAATAATAATATTGTTTATAATTTCATTACATTCTTATGTAACAACCAAGTCAAAGTCTGAAAGGCTAAATAAAACTGCCATATTTTCTCACACAGCAGATAACGTACTTACAACTTTGGTGAAAATTATGTTAAGCTGTGTACCTACAAATGCCAAGCCCAAAGAATGCTGCATTACTATTTATGTGTTTTGTGAATTTACACCACGAGGGAATTGGGCTCAATGCCTATAGAAATGCTACTTTTTCACATTCTGCATCAGCAACTTCATATTGGCACAGTCAAAATTAAGAAGCTTACGCATGCTTCTCTAACGATCTCTGAAACTACAGTGTTGTTTGCTTTTTGGGTTTTTCATTTGATTGCAACTCTCTCCAAAGCATACACAGAGAATGAATACTGCCTTCCTCCAGCCAGCCAGCTCTTGTTAAAATGGCTGTTCTTATCTTTCGTCAAAAATTAGGCAGAAAAACTCACATGACAGCTGAGGATGAGAGCCAACCCATTTTTCTTTTCAATCTCCACAAGCATCTAACAAAATTAAGTGGAGGTAATCAGCAACTTCTTTGCTTTCCAGGGACGTTTTCAGGTCCCGTGCTCTGACACAGCCGCGATCGTACAATCCGGCTCAACAGTAACAAAACACAAGTACTTCTGCTAGAAGACACACGGCTGCAACACGCAGTCACCTTTTTTGGCAATTTCCGTGCCGTGTGTTGCCAAGCACACGGGGGTGCCCTGCAGGGGGATGTACCGCACACAGGCGGATGCGCCCCCCGCCCCAGCTGAGCTCGCACTTACTTTGAGTGTCCTGTTTACAATGCCGCTTCCGTGCCGGGCTCCCGCTGGGCAGAGGCACAGCCTCCGGAATGCTCCCGGGGGCCAAGCCCCGCCCGGCCCGGGGGCTCCTTATCGGGGCGGCCCAGCCCGCGCCCCGCCCCGCACTCCCGCACTCCGCTCCCCGCACCCCGCCCCGCCACCAACCCTGGCAGGAACCACTCGAATGCAGACAGCTCCTGGAAGGAACACAATGACACTCGCACACACACGGTTCTTGTCACGTCTATATTCCTGCTTCCGCAATTCCGCGCACAGCTGAGCAAAGCACACCGAATGACCTCGGCTGGAAAAGGACCTTGAGGATCATCCAGTTCCAACCCCTCGGCCATGGACAGGGACAACTTTTACCAGACCAAGTTGCTCAGCGCCCCATCCAGCCAAAGATGGGCCATGCATATGTACTAGCTTGCACAGAACCACCCAAAATATCACAGCCGTGAAAACAAAAGAATTGCCTGAATGAGGCAGGAAGATATTATTGTTCCTATTAATAAAAAAAGTGGGTTTAGCTTTTAATCAAGTATCTGGTACCTGGGGATCAGAGGAGGATGGCACAACCCTGCCTCGCCTGCACAGTCTGCAAATAGGCCAGCAGGAAACTGGTTTTACAAGCTTTTCACTTTCAGCACAACCATCCCCGCAGCCCTTGGGAAGAGCATTGTTTTCCATTTCCAGTGGGTGTGGAATCACCTCAAAAAGATGGCTATGCAGAGCCTTTGCTGGGGAAAAGCTTCTGAAGGTAACAAATCCTCACATGGAACAAGCTCTGTTTATAAATGTGGAGTGATTTCTTCCAGTGGGCAGGACACGGCTGCTCCAAAGGACTCTCTGACCTGACTTCATGTGGTTTTAAACCCGCTGGCTTGTTTGAACTGAAATCCCCACAGATTTCCATCTTACCCCACCAAAAAACAGTAGTTCCTTTTAAGTAACTGTCCCAAATTAGGTACGTGGGAGTTGTGGTCAAGGAGTGAAGTACTGTAAGTACACAGGCCGAGTCTCAGAAATTTCCATTTACATCCAAGCCTAACAAGCATTTTGTACAGTACAGCACCAACATCACCAACCAATATCTGTGTGGAGCTCCTGCTGGGGCGAGTATTTTACTGCAGAACAACAAGTAGGGATCACCCTATGTTGTAAGTCACAAGTCACACCCAGAAAAAACATGACCTCTGACAGTTCTGAGTAAGAGAGAAAGTAAAATTAACACCTTAAGGAATAGTAATTAAAGTTTCAGGTAATACATTTTCTAAAACTGTGCCACAGACCTGAACACGTGTGCTTTCAGCTGTTTTATCCCTGAAAGAGCATGGTCGGTGCACACTGCACCAGCACGATACCCTCAGGAGAGCTGGGCTCTGAGGAGTCACAAGTCACCAGTGCAGCTGAGACAAGCAGCCCATTGTAAACATGTCTTATGCAGAGCACACACGTGAAATCACAGACCATCTGAAAACGAGCGCCTGAAATCTCCCTGCCGTAATTGCTGACAACACCGAAGCAGCTGTCTCAAGAGTGGGAGAGACAAACTGTTACCCTAACACAGACTGCACATTACAACAGAACCATCTCCCAGGCTTTCGTATTTAAACCCCTTTGGGGAGCAAGTGGCAAAGCGCTGTCCCTGCTGGTCCTGCGGCCGCAGAGCCGGCCCAGCCCCGCTCGCTGCCCATCCCTGCCCGAGGCCCTGCAGTGTGGCTGTGGGCAGACCCTGCCGTGCCCGCACCCCCGCCCCGAGCCCCAGCACGGCACCCCGTCCCTCTGTCGGCTTTCCCCCTTAATGCCGCCCCCGGGCGCAGGAATGCGGAGCCATCCCGCGACGGACACGGAGCAGCCCAGCCCCGGGGCCGGCACCGTGCCTTACATAACTCCCTCGGCGCGGGGGCTCCGGGAGCGCTCCCGGCCCGGCCCCCCCGGGACACACGGCCAGAAAGCGGGACCGGCCCCGGCCCCGGCCCCGCGCCCACCCCTTCCCCACCGCCCGGCCCCAGCCAGCCCGGGCCGCCCCTGCCCCCTCCGCTGCGCGGCACGNATGGGGCATTCCCACCGGGAATAGGGGCATCCATCGAGAATGGGGCATTCCCACCGCGAATGGGGGCATCCATCGGGAATGGGGGCATCTACCGGGAACAGCTGCCATCCACCGGGAATGGTGGGCAATGCCACCCTCCATGGGACCCCCGGTCCCCCCAGGGTGTGGTTGTGAAGCGCTGCCTCCTGTGCGTGTTTGCACAGCACTTAAAGCTCAACAGGGAATGTGCAGGGATTTCGGATGGAAAGGGCTTCGGATGGAAGTGCGAGTGTCTGTGCAGCTCTGCGTACCTGCGGTACCTGAGTCAGCATTTCCTACACGTTTCCTCCCCCGGGCACAGACCAAAGAACCACTCTTTTGAACAGGACCTTACCCGTGGTTATGAGTACAAACAATTCAGTGCTGACCTAAGAGAAAGGAAGAGTCAGCCACCTAATCCCAGATGTGCTGTTACCCTAGGAACCTGCATTTCAGGTATTTGACTTCCTTGTCTAAACACGCAGGAGACACAGGATGTGTTATATAATCCTCTGTGTATTTGGATTTGAGAGGAAAAGTAATACCAGCCCTGCCTGAGCTTGGAAAAGCAGCATTGCTCCTACATCTGTTGTGTCTCCATCCAGTTACCCAGAGAACTCTCCCGAGGAAAGCGAGTAGCCTTTTCTGGGTAGGCAGGCACAGGCAGTCTGTTAAAACAGGGGCAAAGGGTTGGGTAAGAGATGCAGTTTTATGGGAAAATAAACAAGATCATCTGTTTATGTTCAAAGAGCAGTGAAGATGGAGATGTACTGGGCAGGTCCTCAGCGCTGAATAGAATGTGTGTCAGTGTTGGCAGTAAGCTTCCAGCCAGAGTACCAAGAGAAGCAGTTTGAATGCATAAAAGGGATCTACATATACATCAGAAATAGTTAATGAGGATAAAAGCCTGCAGCTTTTACCTTCAGAAGTGTATAACACTATGTGATGCACTCCTGTACCCAAAATTCATTGCTATTTCTTGCCAAATGGGAATCCTGCCTGTAGCCCTGCAGTGTAAAGCCCATCCGGCCTTGATTTTACCGAAGTGCTCGATGACCCCCTTTGCACACTCCAAGCTCTTTCTTGCTCGGCTCCAGTGTGAGAATGAAGAGCAGGGAGAGATTCTTCCCTCCACACCCCCAGAACCTGGAGCCTCGATAGAGAAAGGGGAGGTTTTCCTGCAGTCCTCGGGCACTGGCCTGCCGAACTGTACTACGGTGCACCACCCAAACCACAAAGAACTTGAAGAATGTTCTCTGGTGCAATGATTTTAGAGCAAATTTTGTGGGGCTTAGAGAAGGTTTCTGGTTTCTGTTCAGATCGTTCCTCTTTCAGGAACTGCAATAACTTACTTGAAGAGAATCAGCTGTGTTAACTTCTCTGTTTAACTCCCCAGAATGTAATTTCCCTGTTCTGCAGTGCTGCCACACGGTTAAGCAGTCCCTTGTGAAGGGGAAATACACAAGTGCAGCACACGGACAGTGGCACGGCAGGCACAGCACAGCTCCTGCCAGGAGCAGCAAGAGCCCATGGTGGACTGTGGCATTCCAGAAGCGTCATTGTAGGCGTCAGGGAACCTCCCGGAGGAGCCGCCGGTTCCCTCAAGCTGGAAGAGGGCTATTTCCCCATTGTCCCTGCCAGCCCGGGCCCTCGGCCCTCCCTCGCACGCATCCTCTCTGACGTCTGTGCTCGGTCCCGTTCCAGGCAGGCTGTGACCTGGCACTGAGCCCTCAGCTGAGCGCCAGGTCCATCCCCAGCCTCCCGGAGCTCCTCCTGCCCGGCCGCATCCCGAGGGGCCGCACGGGCCAGCCTGCCGTGCCCTGCGGGGGCTCGCCAGGCTCCCTGCCGTACTTACTCACCTGCAATCTCTGTTTGCTGTGTCGAGCTACCTCAGTGCCAGGCAGAAACTAATGGTTTTGAACTCCCACACAAACGGTTTCGTACATAGGCTACAAACAGGTGTTTTCATAGCCATTTCCAGCAGCACACGCCACACGCAGCCTTTTCCCTTTCACTAGTTTAGGCACTTCTCATTTCTGCAAGCTTTTTAATTACTGTCTATTCGTCTGTCCCAGTTCACATCAAACAGAAGTACAGACTATATCTGACTCCACACTCATCTTTCATTTAAAGAGATTCTCAGAAAGGTCTTCTGTATCTTCTCCAGGCAGTCAAACCAAAGGCAGAACTTACTTCTGGAAGCAACAGGCACCAGTGAGAACTCGGTGTTTGTGAATTAGTGTCTTGCCACAGACATGAACAAATCTCTTACTTGTTGTGGCCCAAACCTATCTATGTAAAAAATAACAGAAGTTTTAACCAAAGAAGTGTCATTCCTAAGCAGAGGAACAGAGAAAAGGAACAGATTAACTTGTGGTAACAGAAATTATTTCTCTTGTGCAAGAGCAGTTACCAGCAATTGTAGAGTGTAGAGGGAAATACCCTTAATTATGTACTACTTCATCATGTATGACATGCAGGTATTAGGACTCCATACCTTATGCACAGACATGTTGGTAAGCACATACCCAAACATCCAGATGTTGGACAGCACAGCATCTTGTGGTAGATGCCTATGCAAGTAGGCTTTCCTAGAGATCTCAACATCCTTTGAAACAAAACTACATGTGTGGCCATTTTAATCCTCACCTGCTTTTTTCTGCTTTTTTTTTTTTTTTTTTTTTTTTTTTTTTTTTTTTTTTTTCTGTTATTAACTTTTCCCTCCTGAAACCCTCCAAATCTTCAGCTGGTGGATGCATCTGAAACAGCAACCATGACATTTACATATAACCTTTTGCAGAAATGTGAGATTATTGGATGGCCAGAAATGAAATATCTTCTCCCCCCACCCCGTGAAAGGGAAAGCACACTCAGTTCAGGTATGATGGGTAAATACTCCAACTCACATGTGCTTTACAAAGGAGAGGAATGCCCATGTATGGCACTATACCCTTTGTAGGTTGCAAGAGGCTCCATCACATCTTCAATGACAGCAGGAATAGCTCAACAGCTATGCAAAAATGTGGCAACACAAAGTTCATGCCACTGAAAAATAGCCTTAAAGACAGTGCATACCTGTCCTGAGACTTGCCAAGGTCAGGAGCAGCTCTTTGTTTCAGCACCTGATATAATTCTCCCTGTGGTGTTTGCTGGCCATTCTCCAACACACAGAGGAATACATTCAATAAGCAAAGTCACATCCCAACATTGATCCTAGACTCAGTGGCTCCTACAACTTGAAATATTGAGGAAGGAGATAAGTATTAAACACAAATCCTTAGTCATGTTCCACATACACCACATAGTCAGTTCTTAAATAAGTACCTGACACACTTGGGATATTAAAAATGCTGTCAATTTAAGAAATCAGAACATCAATGGAAAAGTTTTCCATGTAAGTGTAAAGCTTATTGCCAAATTTTCAGGGTTGAGGAGATGAGCTTAAACTAGGCAAGATTATTATTATTCAGCTTCAGCAGAAGACAGTTGGCTTCTGCAATGCTTGAAAGGTGGGAAAGCACTACAGGAAAGAGCTGCTCTCTGACACAGGGTGGGAACCTCCAAATTTAATACTGCAATAGAGAAAAGTACTTTATTTCATATAAAGGCATATAATACCCAGATATTCCATTTTTCTATGACAAAAGTAACAAAAAATGTAAATAATTAATGAAAAGAAAATGCACAGGAAGGTGCAGGCTTGGTGACTTAAGTGGGGTGCTGGCCTGTATTTGAACACAAGGGGCTCCAGGGAGGTGAAAGCAGAGGAGATGCATGTCCCCTTTTTCTGCAGCCCCAGGTGAGGTCTCAGCATCAGCACTCAGGCACAGCACCAAAGGGCTCACGCTAGAAGGAAGGAACCATGTAAACAGTGTATAAACAATTTTAACTAACCTAAAACTGTTTTTACAGAGCTTCAACCTACTTCAGAAAACTTTTTCTGTCACACAGGTTGAGCCTTTAGTGAAACAGCAGCGTTATTTTGGTCACTAAGCACTTTGAACCTTCTCATATATAAATATATATATATATATACACACACACATATTCCATTCAAAATTGGAGCAGGAAAAGACACAGTGCAGGCTTACAGGACAAGGGCTGTGTTACAGCTCTGGGGATTGCTCTTGTTTGAATGGAGAAGTAGGTTGTTGAACAACAGGCATCATGCAATCAAAGTGGGTTTCTTCTGCTTCCTCAGAAACACTTGTCTCATCTTTTCCCAATATCCTTTTTAAGAAAGCAGTTACAGCAGCACAACACTAAATTAACCCCTAATTCTGTTAGTGAGGTTGATGCTGAAAAAAAGTGTGAAATTTAGTAAAAGCAGATCACTATAAAAACAAAGAAGAAATTACAATATAACCCATCATACCATGAATTCAAATTAACAGACAGGCTTTCCTAAAGTTGGATTCTCTGAGACAATGGTAGGATTTTCCAGACAATGTGAACACAAAACAGCATTTAACTTACCTACACACAGGAATTTCTGCTCAGCAAAGCAGTTTGCCCTAGAACCAGAACCAGAGGCAGGGTAAGCAAATTACCCACAACCACGGCAAAAAGCCACCAGAGCAGGTGAAAGGCCTGACTTTTTATGCATGTGTTGTCACTGAGGGTGTTGTGCCTGTGTCAGGGGAAGGACCAGAACCACCAGCTCCAGCAGCCAGGGCAGTACAGCACAGGTCAGGTCATGGCACCCAGGCCTGGATAGTTCTGTGTGCTTCCTGCACTATGGAGAGCTGTCTCAGGTGTGTGCTGGAAAACACAAACAAAAGGCTGTTTGGACAAGGTTCACTGCCCCCCAAGCTGTGACCCCATCTCTGCTCTACAGTAAAAATTGTAGGATGTGAGCAGGGCCCATAAGATGCTGGGGAGGAAGAGTGGGTCTGTGCTCTCAGGCTGTGTGCCAGCTGGAGCTCAGGGTGTAATCCTGGCCAGCAGGAGTTCACCGGGGCACTTGACCCAGATTCCTTATGTTCCACCACCTCTAACACCACAGGGCACAAAATCTCCCCTTCCTCACACCTGTGACACGTTGTTGCCAGAGCTGTCTTTTGTGCCCGGAGGCGAGCAGGAGGTCTGCAGCATCCTTTCCTTGCTTGTGTTTCTCCCCTTTGTTTTCTAAGCTTCCTTCACATCATCTGAGTGGCATAGTTTGTAGTATACTGAAAGCCTGATAATAAGACAGATGACATCTGTTTAGGTCACATATTAGAAAGGATTAATGCTTCTAAGGACTTACAAGCTACAGCTTAGTACTCTGCTATCTGAACACATGGGCTCTGGCACATGTGATGGCTGTCAGCCCAAGACTCAGCACTTCTAGAGTATGAGAAACATGGAAGTTGGACATCCAAATGACCATGGCAAAGGATATGCACCCTTCCCTTCACTGATGCAGGCTGGCAGCAAAAGCCACAAATGACTATGTGCCTAGTCTGATGGAGGAGCTCCAGGAGGAAAACCAGCTTGCCAGCACTGGTTTTGTCTGGGGCAGGGGTGCTGCCCCACAGAAAACGACAGGTTCATTCCAGCTGGCAGAGGTGGAAAGTGGAGCACACCCATTTTTATAGTGAGCTGCCCCCTGCAGAGCGGTGGGATGGCCCAGACTACAGCATCAGCAGAAAGCACCACAGCTCCTTCCCTCAGCAGGAGGAAGTACTTGTGGACAGGCAGTACTTGCAGCCTCGAGCAGCCCAGGGCTCTGTGCACAGGCTCACAGGCATTCGATTCCCTTTTTTTTTGCAGAGGGTCAGCTGGATCTTGTGACCTGCTTAAATAACAAGGCTTTAGAAAGAAGCTCAATAGGTACATTGTGTTCTTCACTTCAGATCCATAGTTCTGAACAGAGGAAAAAGAAATAAAACTTAGAAATCAATCTCAGAGCCCTAAGGTCCCCTGGAAGGGAAAGACGAGCGGCTGCCGCAGCAAGTTCCACTAAGTTATTTAACTGGTACTGTGGGAGTTGATTAGAATTATTTATTTCCAACTCATAAACCCACATGCTGCCTCTTTCTCTCTTGCCAATTAACAGTATTACTTAGCACTAATAGACTGCTTTCATTTTCAAAGGGCTTAGGAAGACAAATTAATCACCTCAACATGTCTGAAAGGAACAGATGGCAATGAAGTATTAACATTGCAATTTCACAGTTGGAAAAGCTCCTGAGAGAGGGGGCAGTAGGAGTATCTGGAGGGCAACTGGCCCTGCTCCCTGTGTGGAGCTGGGCTTCCTCAGTCTCATCTTCCCTCTGAGCTTATGCTTTAACCCAGCCACACCACAATGACTTTTCCTAAGCAAAGTTACACTATTTTTCTTATTCCATCTTTAACAGGGAGTAACATCCCTCCAGAAGGCCTCTTACCTCAGCACATCTCCAGACAGGTCGTTAGTGCTTTGGATTTAGAAGACTGAATGTCTATCCAATAATGCAATTAGTCCAGCCTGTCATTATTTCTTACTGGCTATAAGAAGAGAAGCAATCAGGAAGAAATACATTCCCCTGTCCATACAGTACAGACGCTCTTTTCCCCTGGGAACATCTTGGTTACATTTGGGTACAGAACAGCTGATTGCTTTTTGCTCCTCCCACTTGCCCCCCTCTCAGAAGACCGTGGGCATGAGCAGAGTCACTCTGTGGGGCCTTTTGGCTCAGCTGTACAACACACACTTTCTTAAGCTACATCCAGAAAGAAGATACTTTTTCTCTAGACCAGGGGTTCTCACAGCAAAACTTGTGTCTAAAGGGAGGGACCTGTGGCCATCCTTAGCAGAACCAGCTCAGGATCCAGGTCTCTTCCAGCAGCAGGAGCCCAAAGAGGTCTGCAGATGCCACAGGCTGAACAGGGAGTGTGGGAGAGCCCACGGCACCGCTGTCAGGGGCTGCCAGTTTCAGAGAGCCTGTCACAGCACACCCCCAGCCCTGCTGCTGCCTCCTCATTGCCTCAGGGGCAGCAGGAACCGCTGGGCACTTTGTTACGGGGGCACCCATGGTATGGCCCGGAGTGAATTTCCTGAGGTGGCACTTCCACCAGAGCCCCAGCCATTAAACAACCTGTCACACACACAACTCCAGAAAGCTGCTTCTCAGAAAAATCTGACATTTCCAGGAGAGGACCAAACAAATAAACATAATGATTTTAAAAGTGACTGATGTGACAATGACCAAGCAACTTTCTAGTGGTTTGGGTTTGTTTGTTTTTCCTAAGAATTGATTTAACTATGGAAGGTTTTCATGTAAAACACTGAGAGAATATTCTCTATTTCAGTATTTAACCCCACAGTCAAAGATTATATCAAATAGCAACTGTGCAATGATAATAGTCAGTGTCAAATGTCTGGCAGGTTTTGGCCTCTCCTCTAGGAATGGTAACAGTAAATAATAATTCAGAGTGAAACGAATTATTCTGACACATTTTCAGAGCTATTTCATCAGCATACTGATATTAGTATCAATTCCCTTCAATCTGTGCCGAGTCACTGAGCTAAGCAACTCAGCCCATTATCAATCTCTCAGCCTCAAGTAACATGTACAGTGAAATCCTTCTAGAGACATTAGTTAGTGTCTGAGGACAACATAACATATCCAAAACACTGCATTAGCCATGGCTTTTCCCATACGTTAAAGGAAAGAAGAAACACTGAGGCAAAATGGCTAAGCACCCAGTGTGCCTGTGCAGCCCTCACGGAGGATTCCAGGGAAAGGCAACCCCAATTTCCTCAGCTCTAACTGGTATTGAGCATTCAGGCTGGGGAGCAGAGGCAACATGATGCAATGCAAACTGGTTTTCAAATGGGCTCAAGAAAATTACACACCCTGATTTCACCCTGGCTTGACAAGCATCTGTGTTCAGCATTGACCCACTCAGTTATAAATCTAGTGTGAGTTTTTCTGCTACTTTGTTTATATTTGAAAGTAGAATGAAATGGATTTGGATTTTCCTGAGTTAGAAAACATTAAAAAACAGAATCAGAATTCTCACATTTACAAGAGTAACACTTAAAGAGAGAATACTTAATATAAAATGTGGCTGCATTTAATTTTTTTTTTAAATTGAACCTAAATGCAAAGTGAACCTGCATTGCCTTTTTTTGAGGGATCCATCACACAGGAGAAAAGACTTATTTTATCCATGCAGCTAATACTCAGATGGGTGTTTGCTGTTGGGGTTTTTTCCCCTTAGATCTCTATTAATACACCTTGTACTTTAAACTTTTCCAAAAGCATAGGAAATTCTCAAACATAAACACTATTTTTATAAACAACAGCAACTCCAATGATTATCCTAAAGAGTCATAATGCCTGTAACGAGTGAGCATCTGTTTTTCTGTACTTGCAAATCATTGGTATCCTTTCCCCTTACTTGTTTTTTCTCATCCAGGAAGGATAATCTGTGTTTAGGACTGTAGTAGCAAGCCTGTACCAATACACAAACCATAAGTACTTGCCATCAGAGCTGTATGAAATCTAAGAATTGTTCCAACTTTTATAGTACAACAGTCAAAGCTTTCAAGGGATTTTGCCATATTGTTGCATTCTCTTCTGCAAACTATTTCTTTCTGACCAGTTTGGTACTGGTTCTATCTTATCTTCCCAGGTGGGAGCAGGAAGGGGGCTTTATTTTGAAGCAATGCTTGGAATGGCAGGGGTGGGAAGGAGAACACAGAGTATTCCACATGTCAAATAGCTTAAAAGTATGGATTATGATGGACATGGGAGCAAGGTGCACTTGCTATTTTAAAGGTTTAGTTTGACTCTTCAACTCTAATTCTTCTGCCCTAGGACAAGCTAATAGACAACACAAGGTTTTAGACCACCATAGTGCTCAAAATTCTCAAACTGTAATATGTGAAGAAAGGGAGAAATCAGTGTTTGATACTCTGGACCATAACATAAGTTTGTATACAAACTGTTTAGCTAAACTCTAAATAACAGCAGAGTGATTTCATTTAGTTACTTGTTACTTCTTTACTTCTATTAAAGCTTTAAGAAAAGGAATTTTAACATCCAGGATCATTATCAAACCTTGGATGCTCAGAGCTATAGAGGCATCCTGAGTAAGGCATCATATTCCAGTGGTTTCAGGCTTGGTTTGCATAAAATTCCTTTTGAGCTCAGACTTCACTGAGGCCTAAGTCCCAGGGCCTGAATGAAGCCTCTTGAACTCAAAGCAAATTTCACAGGAGCCAGCTCTGTTTAATTCCACTTTGTCCAGGAGTGAAATTATTAAATTAATGCATTGCAGCCCACTGACCAAAGGTCACATATGACACTGGAAATAGTATTAAAAGCTTCCTTGACAAACCCTTCACTTCAAACAAGCCCTGCAGTACGGCTGCATTACACTATCATAAAAGGTTTCTCACTGAGAAATTGTTTGCAAAGCTGTTTTTAGGAGAAAAAAAAATAATCTTTGAGCTGCCCAAATGACCAAGGCACTCAGAACAAATAACCTTACAGCTGTACTTCGGGGAAGATACAAGGTCTCACTTTCAGCAGGCGCTTGACGTCAGAGCAGAGCGGGAACACAAGACGAGCAAAGGTTACAGGCAAACTGCCCCCTGTGGCTTATGCAACAGCCAAATAACCAGGATAGATGCACATAAAAAGAACTCACTGGAAATTACTTTTAATATAAGCAAAACAGAACTGCTTATGAGTTGCAGGGCATGATGTGTGACACACTAATCTGAACAGTTTTTGTTTTTTTGTCTCTAAAACAAGTATTCATTAAGCAATTCACATTACATGAGTAATCTTTGGTAATACTGTACATTTGTGTCAATCACTTGGCAAACATCAGTTCTGGATATTTAGAGTGTAATCCATCATAACTACAAACTAATTGGAAAGGTAGAGGAGCATCCAACACACGTGAACTTGCAAAGGGAAGAGTTCAAACTAACAACACTGAAATTACTTCACAGTTATGTAGAAAAAGTTACAATTCTTTGTCACAGAGCATTACACTAGTTTGTCTACAGTTAAAACGGGCTTATAGTCAGCATTATTATTAATTAACAGCAAAACAGCTCCCAAAACAATTTGAGGGAGTAGGATTGAAAGCTAAGAACTTTGATTAAAGCATCATTTTCTAACTTTGTTTTCTAACCCTACAATATTAAAATACAGAAAAAGTCATCATTATTTTAAAAAGATGCATCATTTAGAAAACAAGTTTCATTCCTTACAATATGGTTTAAAGCTAACATAGAAGAAAACAGTGCTACGTTACATACAGTCAAGAGCATTCAGACGGCATGATCAGTTTATGTTGTTATGTGGCCCAACCACGGGTTTTCCCTTGCTTTGATGTATATTTGACGATCACTGAACTTTTCCCACTTACCGTGATGTGGACTCTCCACATGTGCTGTGTTAACAACAGAGAGTCAGCATTTATTTACTGTTTAGAAGCAGCACAGCTATCCTACAGCTGTGCTCATTCCACTGCAGTACTGGAACGAGCACAACAGCTTGGATATCTCAGGGAATGCATCACTGTTCTGAAAGGCCTTTTTTTCCCCATTTTTTCAGAAGGTGGTTCCTTATTACTTTTCTCAGCCACCTGAGGAGGCTCTGTCTGGAATTGTTCTATTTGAAACTCAAGATGTTTTTGAATGGCTACCCCAAGTACTTCTGGATCCACAGATGCCCCATACACTTCCCATGTCATTCCTTCATCATCCCATCTCACTTCACGTACTGGAGATTTGGGGGCCTCCAGGTCTTGCTCCAGGTTCACCTCTGGGAACACATGTGAGTGACCTTCTGCTGCTGGGCTTGTTGCCACAGATTTGCATTCCATGGTCGGAAGAGTTTGTACCTCGGCATCCCTACGCTCAAGAGGTGGTTTCAGTCCTTTTGTTAAATCATTCATAGAGGTCATAGTCCACATATCCTTAGTTGTCACTACCATGTCTGCACCGTGCTGGCTGCTGAGGGCAACGCAGGCAGCCTTGGTTTCTGGAGGAGCTCTCTCCTGCTGAGCACAGTGCTCATCCTGCTGCAGTTGTTCTGCAGGAGCATCACAGCACTTCAGGACCCTCTTGGCATCCAGGCCTGATTCACTTACTGAAGACACCAGCTTAGGATACGTCAGAATGTCTGAAGCAGAAAAGGAATGAAAGTAGCCAGGTGCTGCTGGCTCTTTTCCTGTCTCACTAACAGAGCACACCAACCGCGGAACGAGCTGTATGGACGGGATGGGCAAAGAGTGGCAGTAGGCAGGGATGGTGGCATCTGCCTTCAAGGCATCCTGCCTTATGCTACAGGGCCCTGCAGAGTTGTTATGAACTGTCATCACCATGGGGGAGTATGCAGAGTTTGGAATATTACCATAAGTCAGACCACCATGAATAATCCCAGTGGCTTGATTGAACATTGTTCTGTTTGGGAAACCATTTCCAGGCATGTGGTGTCCTAGAACAGCAGCATGAAATGCTCCAGGATCTGTGTAAACAGCAGTGTTACATGGAATAGTGCCACTGTCAGAGGTGTTTGTGGGGACTTGGTCTCTAGGTAGGACTGGAAGGTGAGTCACAAGGTTTTGATAGTGAGATGTGTTTTCATTTGTTTCTGATCCATACATCTGTGTTTGGAAGGACATCCTAGCCACTGGCAGACCATGCCTGCAGCTAGAAGAGCTTAGGCTGGAGTGGGTAGCACTAGTTTCTATGTGAGTGGCATAAGTCTGCTGTTTGCAACTGCAGGTTAGGTCTGAGTGGCTTCTCTGAAGGGCAGTTCTTGATTCTTCCATTTGACACATGCTTTGTGAGTGAACAGTGCAGGCTGAAGAAACATTCTCAACAGTGCTGCTCTTCACACACATCTTAGCATCCCCCACTTCCCAGGATCCTGAGGACTGTTCAGTGTTAAGAAAATGGTTTGCAGTCTTAGTTCTGCTTTCTGAACCATCATTGGCTGACTGGTCACTTACGGTTTGGGCCTCTGATCCAAGTCCCATCATCCCAGGCTGCGAGAAGGATGATCCAGGACTCTGCACACTCCTTGGATCGCTCTTGTTCTCCAGGGTATGGCAGATGGTGCTACTATAGCTTTTCTTCAGCTCCTGTTTGTTGTTTAGCTTCTCCTCTGGACTTGATTGCCCAGTACAGGTCAGATTTGAGGAGCTCTTGGACAAGGGGTGACTGTTGACATTCAAGAGGCTGTGACAAGAAGAACTTAGTGAGTCCTGGCAGGAATGGGTGTGGAGCTGGTGGCTGTCCGCTGACATGGCAAAAAAGAGAGATCTGCAGGAAATGGTGGAGAAGGAAAAGAAGCAATTTAAGAACAAAATAAATGTACTGGAAACTATAATCTCTATTGCCTTCTTTCTGGGCTTCTTGCTTTTCACAGTTCACAAACACCCTTTAAAAAGCACAGTATTCTACTCTATGTGTACTCAGGCCAGTCGGTTTCCATTTTCATTTTCCACAAAGGGTTTTCCCCCAAATTAGATTCAGGATTTATTGAAATTCTGGGGCTATTTTTTTTCCATTTCACAAAACACAAATGGAAAAACATTTTCTTGGTTTCTACCTTTTAACAATAACAATCCCAACATTACCAACTACCATCTCTCCTGAATTCACTGGAGCCATTCTTGGGACATCCAGAGATGTCATGTAACTTTAACAAAGACAGAAGTATTTTCAAACCAGATATCCTTCACCACAGCGCTCACTAAGCCAATGACGTTAATGGATGACACAAAAATGTTCAGTTTTTAGTCTCTTGACATTGTCATTTCAGAACTTATCCAGTCATTACTGGAGCTTTCAAACATTAACAAAGCCTCAACAACTGACCAAGCTCTCCCTTTTCTCCGTACTCAAGCTTCTTCACATTTCATTTCACAAGAAGATCACTATTTTAGTCATCTGTTTTCCCAGAGTCCACACAAGTGTACAGTAGGTATGGACAAAACTGTTTTGGCCACCCATGGCAGAGATGTGCCATGAAACCCAAGGAAATGAGCTCTCCCAGGCCAGTGTGGAGTTGGTGCCAGTGTTTCCAGAACAATGCCAGGCAGCATGGGGCACACATACCCAGCTGGCCCGTGACAGCTCAGGGGGCTTTCTAGCTTGTACTCACCACTGGCACCATAGGAGGTGGCAGCAAAGAGGGATCCAGTGAAAGGATGGAGGTGGAATTCCTTTAGGAACCACAGAACTGTAAGGGGAGTCTGCATCTCAGCAGAGACTCCGTTAAGGGTACATGCTTTGGGCTGCTTGGGCCAATCACCTTTGGGAATCCACAAGTTCATGCTGGCTGTGGCAGGTGCTCAGTCACAGCACCAAAAGCAGGGTAAAAACAAAACAAGAAAATCTTTAACCAGTGTCATGGTTCTTCTGTCCTTTTTTCAGTCACTTCTACTGTTAGTAACATCATATATAGTTAACATTTATGTTAGCACTGCCACATCTCAGAGAAGTTGTGATCGAAGATTTTGAATCTAACCAGATTTAGTGACTCATTTTTGCTGATTCAGTCAGATCTTCCACTGACTGACTATGCACATTCCGTAAGTGCCACAGAGGTCTTGCAACATTTGTATAACTAGGATATTTTAATATGCTCATATATCTATATCTATCTACACAAATAGGTGTAGTTCCTTTCTACAAGAACTCATTGGACTGAACAGGAAAATCTAGAGCATTTGTGCATTTCTTCCAGGCCAAATACTACTGGGTATTTTGCTGTGAAGATGGATAGTGGAAGCCACGATCTCTCATTTTAGACAACTTTCCCAGAGATGATCTCTATACATTCTGCCTCCCTAGCAGGTCTCCTACAGAAACCTGTGCAATTTTGCACTATATCACTGAAATAAAAATGAATGCGTGGAACAAAAAAGGTACATACCCATGGTGAACAAAAACATTCTGCAAATGTAACAGGGAAGTTCACTCATCTCACCAAGAACGTGGTGGCTGTAAAGAGCTCACATTCAGCTCTCTCAGTGAGAACCTTCTAATATGTGATCATTCTAATGTGATATTTATAGGCTCAGAGTCATCTACCACCCAGCGTAACTGATAAAGAGCATGCCTTTTGCTCCATCCACAAACCAAGAGCTCTACTGCTGATCCAGGCAGCTATCAGTGTTTGTGATTCACTTTTGACTGTTAACTTTGGCAGGCTAACAGGCTGCAATTTCCCCATCACCTGAAATCCATTTGTGTTGCCTGTTTTCCCATAACAAAATTAAATTGAGCATGACAACATTAAAAAATAATAATATTCGCAATCCCTTCTTTGGGAAGCTTCTAATTGTGGGCTGTGTAGCAGGGACTTGTGATTGGCAGCAATATCCCCCAGCAAAGGGTTTGCTCAAATCTGGCCTCTATGCAGACAAAAGGAAGTTTCCTGTCCTTCATACGTGCCTCGCCTCGTCCAGCGTGTTACCTGCCCTGCTGCCTCTCACACACATGGGGATAGTCTGCCACACAGAGTTCAAAGGAGTCAATTGGATTAAACACCAGAGCATAGCTGTCTGCAAGGTGAAAACCTTACATTTAATCTCTTTAACAGATAACACCTGCAAAGGCTCTCACACACACCAGGATGAAACAACACTTATTAGTGGAAATCCTCAGCCACAAATATTGAGACTCAGGTGAAGGGAAGCCTCAAACATATCCTGTTAGATGATACAAGGCTGTGTGGACTCTTACAAAGTTTGCAGGGTTCAAATATGTAAACATACACAGAGACCAAGGCCTCTCTTTGCTTTCTTTATGTAGCATTGCCTCTGTAACTAAAAGAAGTGATGCAATTTGAAACTGATCACCACCTCACATAAAACACATTCAGATTTACAAAACAGTCCAAATACAGTGACATTACTGAAAACAACATCCAGTGTGATGCTGGCAGTGAAAACTCCACGAGAACTCCAAGGAAATTTGGTTTTGCCCCACTGCAGGTGAAATCAAGACCAAATGTGAGCCAATGCAACATATATTACACATGTATATATACATATATAACACTATAACCAGCAACTACCAGCAGCATTCAAACATCCTTGCTCAGGTAGACCAATATTCTGTGCTAGCACAACTGTAACAATTACCCTATGACTTCTGGGCCTTGAAAACAATAGGAATCATTCCCAGTTAAATAGTACAGCATCTCACCTTCTCACCTGAGACTTTATGACACAGTTAAGGATCGGGGAAAAAATTGGCAACAATGCCCCATTCAAGCATGATGAAACAGCTTCCATGAGAATAACGCACTTTCCTGTCATGCTGAAATCTGAAGTTACTTTTCCCAGACACCCTGAACATTTCTCTTTTTATAGGCCACCTATTGCTTTCCCCCTCCATTCCCTGCTCCTTTGCCCCACTCTGGAGCTCTTACACAACCAGTACATGGTGTCTACCTGGCAGAGCCAGGGCCCCGAGCCAGATTCATGCATGTGGAGCTCGGCATGGAGAGTGACAGCTGCAAGCAGATCTGTGGTAGACCCGGCCTTTCCTCACCTCTGCTGCAGCCAAATGGTGCCTCAGCATTTCACAGCAACATAGGTGAGCATGCAGGTGTGCACAAACAACACCACCTTCCTGATCCTGGTGATTTGTTTGGTTTTGGTTTTCTTAAATGGCTTAGCTCTCATTACATCAAATCATCAAACCAGCCACCCTGATCACCAATGTCAGCACAGGGAGGAAAAAGAACTACCATTCTGCCTGGAGAAACACAAACTCACATGTGGCATAAACCCAGAGCAAACCCGTGCATGCAGTGCCCTGCTTCCCAAGCCTTTGGAAATGGCATGTGATCACATACCCACCTTCCCAAACTCTACATTTCACATGTGCAGTGCTGGCACTGATTCCTCAGGCTGCCCAAAGCTCCCTTCATGTAGGTCCACACCCTTACAGAAGGGGCCCAACGCCACAGCTCCACACACCGAGGTGCGGCACCTCCCGCACCAGCCTGGGCAGACTCATCCAGCTGGTGACTTCGGGGCAGGGGCTGGAAGCAGAAGTGTCTGGATGGTCACACTGATACATCCACCAGCAAGGGGCTGGGTCAGGCACTAAGAATGGTGTGACAAATCTTTAAAAAAAACAACAACAACAAAAAATTCCACCCCCAAAACATGGGACCTCTCTAACGTCACAGTCATACAACACCACTGCTTTCTGTGAATCAGCTAATCAGGAATGGATTACCACATGAAATATGGACAAGAACACAGCTGATTCAGTGGGTACACAGGGACTCAAAGCCACTCTTTTTGTGCATGTTGAGCAGAGCAAATTGCTTTACTTAACTTTGCTTCTTAGAAGGCAAATATATAATTTATAGGAAAGGAATTTTATTCAAAAACACCTAATGCAGGTTCTGAGTTTGTCTGAAAGATTTTACTTTGGAAATCCAAAGGAAATCCACACCTGAAAAAACAAACAATAAAGCAGTAACTTTGAGGCATATACTCTGCTATGAATATATAGAAAATTGTTAGACAAGCAGAGAAAGGATTAGGATAGAAATGGAATTACCATCCACTATTTTTGGCTTAGCTTCAGATAGCTTATGAGAGGATCTAGGCTGCTTTCACTAATTCCACTGAACTACTTTAAAGCAACAAATGTGTATTTTGCTATGACTTATGATTAAAGTTGTGACCTATTTAATGCACCAGTAAATTTAGTCTCAAAATATTAAAAATTATGTATGTTATCAACTGAAAGACATACACTGGTAAATTAACTATGATTCTAAAATTCTTCAGTGTTTTTGTGTTCCACACATGTCAATATATAAATCAGGATTTCATGTAAAATAATAATACCACATATATTTCAGTATGATCATATTTAGCTCCTGTATTACGTATCTATTAGTGATTGCTTTCTTCCCTGCATTGACAGGCTTCAAAAGAGTGATATGACACACAAGACATCCACAAAAGAGATCACAGTATTCATAACTAGGATAGTGACATGGGACACTAACATGAGATGATGTGTTAATAACAAAACAACCACAGTCATGCTTGCGTTTCCTCCAACAAGCAAAGAGAGAAACTACAAAATGCCACAAAAATAACACAGCTGTTGGATTCTTTTAGAATGCTTAATTTTGAGAACTGTCTCAAGCAAAAATCTGCACTGTAACTTGGCAAGTTACATGATGGCCACTACTGTCTTTCATAGATTCATCACAGAATGGTTTGGTTTGGAAGGGACTGTAAAGACTAACTAGTTCCAACCCGTGCCATGGCAGAGATGCCACTCCACTGGATCAGGTTGCTCAGGGCTCCATCCAACCTGGCCTT
This sequence comes from Scytalopus superciliaris, assembly GCA_013400415.1. Classification (NCBI taxonomy): domain Eukaryota; kingdom Metazoa; phylum Chordata; class Aves; order Passeriformes; family Rhinocryptidae; genus Scytalopus; species Scytalopus superciliaris. Next base: position 143,189 of record VXBX01007125.1, read on the forward strand.
GAACACTTCCAGGGATGGGGCATCCACAACTCCACTGGGCAACCTGTTCCAGTGCTTCATCACCCTCACCATAAAGAATTTCTTCCTAAAATCTCATCTAAATCTCCCATCTTTTAGTTTAAAATCATTCCACTTTGTCCTATCACTAACAGCCCATGTAAAAAGTCATTTCCCCCTCTTTTATATAAACCCCTGCTTAGTACTCTGTTAACAACAGTAACTTAACAGACACTGAGGCAGTATGAATCACCTAACAAATTAAACAATATAAGTTAGTTGCAGAATTTGAGGAGAGTCAGAGAAATTTAGTACTATTTACTAGAAACATGCAATGCCAGAGTCTTATTTCTCTAAGACTCCCACAGTTTATTTTTGCTTTATAGAACTGTGATGGTCAACCCATAAGTCAGCCCTTGTAATAGTGACTGCAGGCTGTTTCACCTGTCTTCACTTTGCTGATCATACAATTAGAAAAATAAAAATTTCCTCATAACATTTCATTTTATGCTTTCAAAACCAGCCTCCGACTTCAAAATAAGTGATAAAATCAGAGCCAGTTTCAGAGGTGAGAGCACTAATATGCAAATACGGAATTTGGAAAAGCATTTGTCGATTTGATCCATACCAGCACTTTTGGATGATGACTATACATTTTGGGTCCTGACCCTCCATGGCAGCACTAGCACTTTGAAAAGATGTGCAGCATTAGGGGGTTGCAAGGTCCTTGCTCTGAATTCACTCCTTCATTTGCATCATTCTGGCCCCGCTGTGCATCAGCAACTTGTGCAATAATCAGCTTCATAAGGTAAACACAGAATTTCTGCAACAGCACCAAACTCCAGGACAAACACATACATGTTTTATACAAGGAGAGTAGTGTGATTTTAATTAACTTAGGAGATTTACTTCAATAGAAGGCTGCTATATGTAGTTCTTGACTCTGATTAATCTTACTACAAACACCACAGTTATACATTTGAAAAGGCAAGAGTAATTTATGGTTAAAATTACTTTGATTACAAGGGGCAGCTGTCACTTAGCCATAAACACTGCTGACACTGGCCTGGGACACAAGACAGCACACACAGAGAATCCCAAATTTATGCCTGAACAGCCAAATTACCTCAGGTACAAGAAGCAGTGCAGCATATTCACACTGTGTTCTCTTCAGGCCTGGTATTTTAAGCAATGTGTCTTCCTTACTGGAATCTACAACTGGATTTCTTAAATATATGTTTACTGTGGTAAAATGACATCAAAAGGAACATCATCTAATATTACTGTCTTTTAGAGCTGTACTAATTTTGAAGAGACTTATACCACAAAAAAGAAAAAAAAAAAAAAACGGAGTATAGTTATGTCTAAAAATGTGTCCCTGCTTGCCCACATTGAGAATTACCAGTAATTCCCACAAGATAAGAAAGATCTGTTTGGCACTTACACAAAGATTAACATGCTAGTATTATGAGTTCTGATGGCCTCTCCCTGACTGCTACTACTGAAAGAAATAGTTCATTAACAGTAATCACTAACATATATGTTGGGTGGGGGGAGTCAAACCACTTGAAAGGCATTGGCAAAACAGGATTAGCCTTGGTAAAAAGCTTAGAGATTCAAGTGTCTGGGATTAGGGGTTTTGTTGTTGTTGTTTTTAATTGCTATTTTATTTTGGTGAGGTGTAAGTGAAAGGAAGAAATAGAGGAGTTACAACAGGAGAAAAAAGTATCACTTGTCAGGGCACATAAAAGAATTTCTCTAAATTATCTCCATACAACTATTTCAATGCAACTAGATTAACAGAGACTCACGTTGAAATCCCAATCACTTAACCTTTAATCCATCATCTTCCTCTAGGCTTTTCATTTTGGAATAGCATTATAAATGTACTATGCCTTGTTCAGTTCAATCTGCTAATGCCCGTTTGTAAATATTTTGGGTCATCTTAAATATTTCCAAGTATGAGACAGATCTACAAGACAGACTGATCTGGACACCTAGAGATACCATCAGCTGGACACAACAGACAAGTGCACACTTATGGGAATGAATGGGACTATTTTTCAGTTCTGCCCTGCGAGAAGCACCGTCACTGGGACCATAATTCACCTGAGGGAAGAACAAGAGGAGTACACTTGACAGGCTAGAAAATACAAGAGCAGAAGAGTTACAACCCTCAGTGCACAGCACTGCACAAGCAGCAATCGTGTGTGCCTGATGGTTTGTACAAGCTGACAGCCACAGCCTCTTTCATTCTGTTCATTACCACTTTGTCTATCAGGCTTTTCTAAAAGACTTTATCTGTTCCCCATCCTAAGCTGAGCACACTGGACAGATATCTCTCTGCATTGATTGGTAACAAGATGAAAAGGAGTGTTAATAAACCTCAGCTATCTCTGTACTGCAGACCAAAGCAGAGACCTCTTCCCCCAGATGCTGAAGGGACTGTGGGTTGCCTGGTTGCCAGTGACCTCACCAGGGATAATAAATGAGTTGCCACATCAGAAAATTAATAGTTTCCAGCATTTGTCAATACCTTCACCTCAGTGCAGAATGACAAGGCCATTGTGTCCACAGTTAATCCCAACAGATAAGAAAAGCCATGCAAAAGGGTGAACACTCTCTTCTAAGAACCTGCAGGGACAGCTCTGGTGCAGTCTGAGCCAGGAAAGCAGAGCTGAGAACTCGGAGCTCTAAAAAATGAAAAAGGCTAAAATGAGAGTGCCATAACAGAGGAGCCTGATACGGGTGAACTAAAGGAGACTACTTCAGTGACATCTTTAGCTGAATTCCCAGGAAGGACAATTCACATGGGGCTGTAAGTAAATCACTGGGAAACCAGACAGAAGTGAACTCTATCACAAGGGAAGCATGTGTTGGGACGCAGTCCTGACACCACCACATGATTTACTGTGCAACTATGTGTCCTCTTCTCCACCTTTATTTAACCATCTGTCCCAGAAACAATTTAAAAAAATCTCTTGGATGTTGATCTTTTTTTAGAAGAATTTTAAAAGCAAAACATGACTCCCACTCCATGTGCACACAGACCTGCCTCAGCATACAAACTACCCTACAATATACCCAAATACGAGATACTGTACAGTCATCTTGGATGCTCACTGTTAGTGCTTGATAACTCACTTCTTTAAAGCTCAGCTCTACAGTCAGAATACTTCAAACTTTTTAATTACAAATGAAATATGCTGATATGCTCATGTAATCAGCTGGTTTCAGCAGCTGGGGCTTTAAAAAAATCAAATAGTATGACAGCAGGCAACACTGACCTAGAATCACGCTTACAGTGAACAGTGTGTGGCTACAGAACTGGTATATTAATATAATTGTCTTTCTGGTTTAAGCAGATCAGAATTAAGCAAAATGAAACTGTTAATTCAGCTGCCAGGTTTATGATGTTAAGAATTGCTGGCTATTGATATCCACCAGCAGTACAGAAGTCCTGTGAGAAAAACATTTCATAATTTCTTTAGGAATTAATCTTTAATGCAGAAAATTTGCAGTGATCTATCAACATTTGGATGTATTTCAGATACCAGTGAACTTTTTGCTCTTCACAGCAGAGGATCAAATCCTATTCCCTCACATGTACCAACCTGGAGGGGACAGGGTCAGTCTGGTATAGAAAGGCTCATGCTCTTCAGAGCTCCCTTTCTGGGTCCGCTCTTCAGTACTGAGCAGACTCCACTCCAAAGCAAACCCACTGATCTGGAAATCTGCAAAAACCCATGGCCATAGCTCAGCAAGCCTCTGCCCATTAGAGGCCCAAGCTTGCAAACTGTGTGAATCACAGCTGCCTGTGAAGCAGCATGAATATAAAAATCAAACAGAAGACCAGAAGCTCGCCTCCAGCCTGCTTCCAATCTCAGAGCAAGGGAATGCAGCTGGATATTAATGCAACCTTTACAAGACGCCTGCAATTTGCACATCCAACAAACTCCATCCAATCTGGCTAAGTGATTAGAATATCTACTTGTAAAACCGTGTTTTAGTAGAAAATATTCAAATAATGATTTTTGCTCTTTGCCTGAAAGCTTAACAGTGGCAGTCAGAGGAAAGATAGAAACTTGGCCAGGCCACCTGCCCTATGGATACCCCGGCTTTAACAGCAGGATTCAGCAGTCTAGTTAGTTACTTTTTAATATGAGGGCAATGAGATATTCTGCCCTGACAAGTGAACACACCTCTGACACCTAAAGCTCTGTCACACAGCCTGTGCAAGTGGATGGGCAGTCAGCATGTGTGTGCTCTGTGCTGGCTGGAAGGAGGAGGCTGAGCCTCTGTTTAACATATCCAACCTTCCCAAAAAATTCACTTGCTTGGTCCAGTGTTGTGCCCATAGAGATAAAAGCTTTATAACTAGTTACTAGCTCAAATGTGCTGTAAAGATACTGACTGGATATAGCCGCAGGTACAGCGGCTTTTCATGTTCACATATCAGCCTTAATTGAAGGATGGCAACTCCTACAGCAGTATCAAACAGGAACAATGGGGACAGAAACAAAAGTAATAGGAAAACCAACTCCATTAGGTTAAAGGAAAACAGTATTTTAGATTGAAAGATGCCTCATCAAAACAAAGATGGTTCATTCTTCTTCAACATGTAATAGTTGAATCTCTTTCCTACCTAGAAAAATCTGACAACTTATTTAGTGAGAACCAGTAGTTTACTTTCATTTCTTGTTCTCTTGTTTTCCCCTGTGATAGAACACTGCACAACAGGCTTCAAAACCACCTTCAATTCTTTATTTAGATGAGTGAACCATACATGAAACCTTGGAGAAAAGAAAGATTCAAAACAACAATCCATCTACCTCCAGAAGCTGCTCTCAGCAGTGGCAGAGAAAAGACTAACTTCTACATTGTAGACTGACAGAAAACTGACTTCCAGATTATGAAAAACAATAGCTCAGTAATTAGAAAGAGGAAACAATTGCCTTCTAATTCTGTCTGTGCTCACTACATGCTGTATGACCTTGAGTAAGTCATTCCCTTTGTGACTCAGTTTACTCATTGTGACTCAGGGATTAGATGCAGGAGCCCCTGATGTAGGTATTTAGAGGCTTAATTCATGATTGCAGAGCACACTCAAATCCCAGAATGAAATATATTAAATATAAGACATCAAAAACAATGTATTCAGGCCCTTCTTTTGTAATATTTGGCTTGAAATAAATAAATAGAGCATCTCTATGGGAAATTCTTGTTGCACTTGCAGAAAGCTCACCTTACCAGTAAGGCTGAGACACTATCCATGCCTCAAAAGCAACTGTTTAAAGTAATCCCCCCCTCCAGCTTTCAAGCATCAAGCAAGGTTAAGTAATCTTATGGATTTCAAGTACACAAAACCCAGTATTAACAGAATTTCTCAAATTAGGTGACGTATGTGTATAGTCTCTATATAAGATGCATGCTAACAACATGCATATTATATATGCACGGTATATTAAGTAGCAATTTATGATTATAAGCAGCTTCATTAAACCTTTATAAGCAGAGCTGTCACAACTGCAGACCACGTTGTCCTGCAGTGCCGCATTCACTTGAAAGCTTTTATGGACTATGATGAACTTCTCATGAAAAAGAAATTCTCTGACAAATTTAAACTGTCAGTTCACACTGCAAGCTGTCTTTTATATATCCGTAAGCTGGAAAAGAACCAGCAATCTCTATCCAAAGGGATAAGTGAATATTGAAAAGGACTAAAAAGAGGACTATCTAATCGTATTTCATAGCAATGATAAAGCTGCCATTGTACTGTGAGCTAGCTTTGAAATTGATAAACAAAGAACATGGGAGGAACTAGGAAGAATAAGTTTTCATTTCAGACTTGGTATTTTGGCATTAAAAAACCCTGTTATTATGTCAAAGTGTAAGCTCTGTCTCTCAGAAAAGCAACTGTCCCAATTTCTCTGTGGTCTAATCAGACCTATGTGGGAAACCATTATCTCTACTTTTCAGAAAACATCTGAAAGAGATGAAAGGGAGCATATCTCTACTCTTTCAGAAGAAAAGAAAAATACTGGAGCTTGGCTACAGGAAAGCCCACGATATCCATGGCTTGTTTGACAGCAGAGACCTTAGGGAGAGAAAAACCAAGACAGAATAAAGCAACAGATCAAAACAGCAGACTAAAGCTTACCAATATTTTGTCAAATCCCAGTATGCAAAGAATTTCCTCTATAACTAATGTTTACACCCTCCTCTATGTACACAAGCAAATGTCCCCCCCTCTTGGTTAATCTCAATCACAGAATGAGCTGCAGAAGTCTCTACTTCTTTATTCTTTATTAACATTTAATAATACCAGAAACACAAAATTTTATGGTATAAATTTGGAGCTGCAAGACAATTCAGCTCCTGCCATCACTCTGAAAGAGGAAGATCCCACCTGTGTGGCATGGACTGCTAGAGCCTAATGCTTTAAGCATCTGACGTTAACTGCTAGCAACAAAATACTGATTATAAAGAATAAAGTCTCTGTTACAGGAAGTCTTTGCTTTTTAAACGCTGGTTTGACCACATTCAAGACCCAAGCAGACAAAACCCTGAGGAATCTAATCTGACCTCATAGCTGTCTCTGAACAGGAGATTGGAGTAGAGTTCCCAAGGTCCCTTCAGAAATTAATGATCCAATGATATCCTTTTTCTGTTGTTTTCATAATTTTGTGCTTTTATTTGTCCTTGCCAATGAGAAGTTTCCATGTAGCTTCTCATCCTGAGCCTCAAGAAAAGCTGAAATGTGCAGCTATTTTGCAATATTAAACCATTTTTCATTGATTAGTGGAACCTGTACCTTCTACTGAAACGAGTTAAAACAGGAATGACTTTGGAAAGTATCACAAAAGTGATCCCTTTATTCTACAGGCAAGTGGATACATATGAAGGAGGCAGTGACTCCAAAAGTTTTCAAATCCATTAGCACCTCTCATGTTACTAAAGCAACAAAAACACTCAGCACCTTCCACATTTCAGAGGCCACTGAGAACCAAATAAACCAAATAATTTTAAAAGTCTAAAAAAAAAACCCCAAAACAAACAAGACAGGGCCTTGTGCATTCATCACCTCTCCAATTTCCATGTCACATTGAGCTGAAAAGGAAGTCAGATCCTTCAATTCAGCTCAGATTAACTGTGTTCTGTCAGTCCTATGCACGGTTGACCAGAGTAAAGCTCTGCAAGTTAAATGAAGGTCTTACAACTGCTCAATCCCATTAACCTTCATTTGCACACATAGGTGTGCCCTTGCTAAAGCTTAATTAGCAAATATTCTGCAGGTGGAGGAATACTCCTGCTAATGTCTCTGTCTTGTATCAAATCCACACTGTGCAAGAGTTAAGTGATAATTTTGGAAGGCGTAGAACTTCAAGGATGTACACAGGGACAAGTCAGTTTAAAGGTGACCTTTCTTAGTGTGCTCTTTTGGTGCAGAATGATGCTTGGCTATAACTCACATGCTGAATGCTCACACTCATCACCAACCCAGCAAAGACGTGGCTGATGTCAACTTCACTTAGCTGGCCTGACCCAATTCCCATGCTCTGACTATATATATCTAAGCAGCACCAAAGTGGTTTTTTATTTTCTTTCATGGTTCCTGTTGCTAAAGATAATTTCTCTGAGTGGAACTCTATTCTGAAAACTTTAACAGCTTTTCTAAACGGAAGAGACCACCTTCTTCCCCACAATCCACTAAGGAATCAGAGGACACTTCTTAAGGGACAGCTTTTAACACATATATGGACTAATGCTGCACACCTGTAGATGGATTCAATAGCTATAAGTAATCCATAAGAAATATTGCACCAATTTATCTTAACCAGAGAATAGCCCACGCAGTATATTTCTGTTCACTACCTTCCAACTGTATCCCTCATGCAGATATTCCTGACCACTGTACTCCAACATTTATTTTCATTCTCCCCCTCATTTTGCTTTTACAGGAAAGATTCCTCTCACATCAGTAGAACACACCCCATCCTCCATCCAAGGAAAAAAAAAAAAAAAAAAAAGACTATCCAGAGTTTGGATAATTCAGATCTTCCAGAACTTTAATAGCTCAGAGAGAAGTGTTATCACATATGATACTGTACATGAATAAAGCTTTACAGCTTAAACCAGTTAAAAACCTCTTCTGTACAATGAAACTGCAAGAATTCACCAAAACGCGCTATGGTGCAGCTCAGTGCCATGGGAAATGACAAACAAACAAAAGCATACACAAACACAAAAACGAACACCTCCCCACCAAAAAAAACCCCACCAAACACAAACAAACAAACAAAAACACCAGCAGAAAACCCAAAGAGTTCATGGCTGACAAGGAAAGCGTAACATCATTTGCAGCCTACCATTCTTGCTGTACTGTTGCTCTTGGGCCAGAGTGGTTTGGAACTACAAGCAATGAAATATCACACACACCTGCCAAAGATACAAACTTTTGTTTCCTTCAGGAAGTACAAGCATTGCCCAATGACTTGAGGGTCACTTGCAACAGTACAATAACAAAAAATAAGCAATTTTTTTTTCTGATTAAGTGCAAGAAGTACTTATACAAAAAATACCATTAACAGCTCTCTGCCTTGTCCTTAGCCTTTGAAAGCATTGTTCCTAGGCTGCATTTTCCTGCAAATCCAATAATAGCATGCAATATTCAAATACAAAGGACCAGTGAACTACGCTCCATCCTCATTTAAAAATATTAACTGCAGGGGAAAGGAATAGACAATTCAGTCTCTTTAATCTTCAGAAGAGCTGTTGAAGAAGGAATGGGATTTTATTGCTGTCCTGCTCAGAACTAGCTCACCTGCACTCATGTGTAACATTATCTCACTGTTACAGACAATCCCTCTACTCCTGGAGTGTTTTAACAGTACCTCCAATTTACCCTTTGTCATTATCTTTAACAGAAAAAAAATTAAACTTCAGAAGTGTCATAATCATCAGTAACAGTTCTCACCTATTCTACCTTCCCTCAGACACTTTGATTTTTCACGTGCAGTTTGAATATGCATAGTTTCCTATGGCAGGAAAAACGTGGATTTGGCATGGTTATCTGATGGGGATTTATTACATTTGGTGTTATAAACCAGCTCTGATGCCACAAGGCCATATGCAGTTCACTGTTCTTGTTTATGTGGCCTTAGATAATTGTTAGATAAATGAAATTGCAATTGCAGCTTTCTCTAGAGTACAGTTAAGATAAAATGCCTGGATTGTAAAAATCAACAAAATCCTATAAATTGATAAAGTTTTTACAGAGTAACTGAGTCACAACATGCAAACGAAGTCCTCACCTAGTCCACCCTCATAATTGAACCTTCCCTAAACCTAATTCTTTTACACAAATACTCCATGCACAGGTCTGTCAACTCGGATCTTACTATAATCTATGTACTGCAAACCTTCAGATATGCACTTAGCTTTAAACATGCAAACAACTACCTGCAAGCTTTAATCAGTGTCTTGGTGCAAGGAAATCACTGATGTTTTTGCATGAGATGAGGACTTTGAAGCATGAGTCAATGGAAAAGAGGTAGATTTTGATCTCTATGTGGTCCATTTTATTTATGCACAAGACCAACATCTTACAAAATATATTCATGTCATGGCTGTCTTTCCAGTCACCTTTCATGCTCTGAGTTCTCTAAACAGAAATAGCTGCTTGCTCCCACTCCCTTTTAAACATCTTCCCCTAAAAAACCAGAAGTGCATCAGCACAGATTCTTGCTTTTAATCATAGGAGGTGGTAAACTACAATGTATGCACAAAACACTCTTCTGCTAAGGATTCTGATTTAAAACATTTACTCTAGTGACAATAAAAAGCCAAACCAAATAAAATCTAGGACTTGACATATTTTGGTTTAAGAGAAAAATTTTACTTGCCATTCTAAATAGCAATTGATCATTTATCTAGGAAGGAAGAGTGTGAAACAAAGCTAACATGCAGGAAGCACTGAAATACTCCTCAGATTTTCTCTAGTGTTGGATATTAAGTTCTTCGGAATTTATAAAACACGTGGTACACATGGTAGAAAAAAACAAGGTAAATTATTCTCTGGCAGATTAGATTTACTACTAAAAGGTAGCAATTTAAAGCAATACAATTTACACTTCTATTTTTTAGTATCAAAACCCTAACAAACATACAAAAGATAATCAAATAGCATCTTCATAAACTTGCAGATGTGCAGAGGAATAAGATGAACAAGAATATGGGTGTTTTTCTCCCCCAAAGAAACAGTGACAAGCATATTCTAGAAACACTTGCTAAAAGACAAACACGTACACATATAAGTGAAAGACACCAGAACTAAAAGAAAAACCTTCTTCAAAAATACATTAAATTCAATTAAAGCTCAGAGCCATAGCTCCCATCATTTTAGAAATACAGAAGACTACCATTTCCTGGGCTTTTCAGTCCAGCTATCAACCCCCTGCTGCCAACACAGCACTTACAGAAGCCTGGGTCTGTCTCTGTGCAGCTCCTCTCCCTTCCCCTCATCTGCTTTGTTACTCTCAAAGACCTGCTGGCAAAACAAGGAGGACTCTGTGTCCTTACAGGAGAGAGAAAGGGCAATACGTGACTTCCATGGTCCTTACCTTCCCCCTACTCAGAGATTGCACATCCAGCTTCCCTGTCCAAGTTACTTGGAGGGTATTTAAAAATAGATGTTCAGAAATCTGAGGAGAACAAAAGCCAAAAGAGTTCAGATTTCCTTTCCTTGATCCGCCTGATGCTGTTGACACTAAGGTGAGCATATGACAAGGGGAAAGAGGTGGGATTGTTAGAGAGCATCAAAGGCAGGAGACTGGGAGATGGGGTTCCCCCTGCCTAGACGTGGCATCCCTTCCTGGCTCTCCCCTTGGCTGCAGAGGAAATAAAATGGAGCCTAGGAGGGAGGGAGAGAGATAATCCTGCGGCTTCATCTGATTAGAGAAACTGGGCCTGTGCAGAGCCGGCAATGCCGCCAGGGAAGCACAGGGAGGGGAGGCAAAAAGGGGCAGGAAGAGGAGGAGCAGAGGGGGAGGAATAAAATTAGAAGGGTTAAAGAAAAATTATAAAAGGTGTACAAAGGAACTGATTCCAGGGCCAAGGCATCCTGTGCATGTACAATTTCTACCTTCATGTAAAGGTGAAATCAGCAGTAGGAAACACCCATTGCTTTTGGTAATATGGAGCAATCAGAAAAAAACCCAAATCAAATCCCAAGCCCAGAATGCATCAGTCATGGAGGCATGGTCTGGGAACAAGGATGTATCAATGGACTGAAAAGAGTGAGACTGGTTGTGCTGAGCAGGGAAAAATGGAAAAAGCAGTATGCTACAGATAGTTATCCCGTTTGTCACGCACAGGACACCACTTAGAACACATTTTCTATTTCCAGTCATTTTCCAGAACCTGTTTCCACTTACTAAAACAAATCTTAGTTGAACCACAGTGACTTTTTAAAAAAGCATGTGTCAGCACACACACGACGGTGTTTGCAGCTGTGCCTTCGGCTGCCCTCCTGCCAGTCTCCTGCCCTGGCAGCTGCACTCCCAGTCCTGCCCTCCCTGCTTCCCGTGCCTGGTGCAGACATTTCTGGGCTCTCAGCTGCCCTCCTACACCACTGTGCTCCTGCAGCCCATGGGGGGTCCCCAGCCTGCAGGAGGCTGAGGCCAGTCTGGCCCTCCCTGCATGCAGATGTGAAGGCAGCAGCTTGTCGTGCACTCAGCCTGACACAGGGGCTCCCCCAGGGCACTGGCAGGGTCCCCAGGGTCCTGCTATTGAGCATCCCCTGGCCCAGGCACATTGCGAGCTGCTTTTATTTCTCACTGGCCTATTCCCCTCCATTTAAAGCTTCACATAAGGCAGGCTGGTTGGATCTCTAAAGGGTTAAGCAGAAGGATGCCAAACTATCAGAAAATAACCCTTTCAAGCCCTCTTTTTTTCTGTTCAGGAAGGAATTAATACCTTTGTTGTAAACCACTTACAGCAGTCCTCACTTTGTTCCTAGGTCTTCACGCAGTACCCTATCAGGCCTAGCTCAGCTGAGAGAGTGGGATTGAGACCCCCTCTCTGATGCTTTTAGGAATGTAAGATTGCTCCCTGAGTCTTCAGAATGGGCTGCAAAACCAGTAATTTCCTATGTGCTTCCAGGCTTTGTTCCTAAGATGCACACCCCTACCGACTCACTGAGCAATTACTCCCTGGGGCGACAGCTCAGGAAGCATTTCATGGGTTGGGAGCCATGCACGGGTCAGCAGCAGCTTTCTGGCTGCCATGTTTACTACAGCAATGAAGCAGAGTAGGCACTTGAAGTCAGCTGTTTATGCTGACCTTGACATCCTTCCTGCCAGGCTGGAAACAGAAGTTCCTTGAACCTGTTCCTTCCAGCACATTCTTATCAGCACTCCTCACAGCCCAGGATCATGCCGAGGCAACTCTCCCCACCCCATGGCATAGGACTGCAGTAGTGCTGCAGGAAGAGAACAACTCTACAGCATGTGCTGCCTTTCTTTTTCCAGCAAAAGACATGATGAGACACACCCCTGGCACTTGTAGCTACTCTAACATTGTTCCATGGGTGCTACAGGCCAGCTGCAAAACAACTCAGTATGACCCTTCCACTCAAATGCACCTTCCAAACTTGTCCCACATTGCCCAAATGATGTCCCAAGAACAAATAAAAGGTACAATATGAGGATAATACTGCACTTAGCTTTTCCTCTGAACCCTCTACAGGAGGAATTTGCATAGCTCTCTTATGCTCTGTCCAGCAAGGTTTACTCTTTTCGTTAAAAGCGTCAAAATGTGCTTACTGGAAGATAGTGGTGACCAACTTTTACATCAACACCAAGGAGTCAGTAGCCTACTGATCCATTAGGCTAAATCCAGACAATGCTCATGAATTTCTTTTGGGAAAAAGGGAAACATTGTTTTTCAAGAAGATGTTTGCAGAACAGTTCTGCCACTGTGGCTCAGCCTGACCAGCATTCATGTTTCCCTGAAAAAATCCACTCAGAGTTTAGACAAACGAGACTGTGTTTAATTGCTTGAAGTCCTACACCCCGCCATGGTAAAGAGCTTTCAAAACTACTATTTACTGATTTGGGTGCATGAAGACCAGCAGAAAGCAAGCCACCAGCCCCATGGCTTTGAGTCACCTTGTGAGGAAAGGTAGTCAGCTCTGCTTGCTTGCTGCAGAAGGGCATCACCTGGGCAGAGTTGCTGGGTGTGCAGGCCAACTTTTGCCACCCCAACCTCCAGCCAGTCACCCAGGGCTTCCACATTCAAGAGAGGAGAAGTCCAGTCCTAACCCAGAAGCCTTTTTTCTAACCTAAAATTCACTAACCACACTTTGGCCAGTTACCCCTCTTCAGAAGAGGATATGTGGTGGGAAGACGATGCTCATTGCTTGGTTCCTCCATATCAGACCTAAAAACTTGCACTGAAGCCCTTCTCTCACCACTTACCATTTATAACCCCACAGTCTTTTCTTGCACTGCCTGGACTGCTGTCATTTGTAGCAACTTTTTCATGCCAGGTGGGTGATCTGGACCTGCCCAGACTGTGCTTGCTGAATTCCTCCATCAGCCTTGATCCTCTCCAGCTCTGCTCCTGGCAGAGCTCTCCTTGGGGAGGCAGTGGCAGAGCATCCTGCTGGAAGTGCCTTTCTGAGCTGACTCACAGAAACACTTCTTGCAGTTTGTCTATATCTCTGTCTGGGGGCTCTGTATGCAAACCCTGGAAGGCTGATATTTGTTGTCTGTTGATTCAAAGCCACTTAAACCAGTGAAACTGCACCTGCAACCAGGCCAATTTTAGCTTAATGCATTTCTGGAATATGTTCTAGTCCACAACAATAACACAGCCCTCCAGGAACAATATGCTGTCTTGTGGGTAATACTGCTCACTTGCCTGAATGTCATCTGCCACAGCCAATTTGGATCAGGTCTTGGATATCCCCATTGTAAAGTACTTTTGAGTGTTTCTGAAGAATAACAGCCCTTTAGCATAATCCAAGAGAGCCTTCAAGATAATAACTACTGCCCCAAGGGCAAATTTAACTTTTACTATGCCTATAAGCAGTCAGAAGCTCTCCACTCCAGATACTGCTTGCCCCTTATTGAAATTGGCATTCTGTTTGCAGTGCCAGGTTTTCAGGTTTTGCTTATGCTCAGATACCCAAAATAATTCCAGTCCGTCCACTACAGAGCTAGCATAGCAAGTGTTTTCACACATCACTTGAGGCAAGTGAAACGCACCTGAGATGCTTAAAAACATCTTCCATTTGGCATAAAAATTACAATTATTTCTAACATAGAATTTTATAAAGAAAGCAATTCTGTCAGATATGCAATATCACAATAACTTCACACTAAAATTTTAGATAAACACACAAGACCATGTAATTCAAAGAAAATTTACAGATAGAATCCATTTGATCACATGTTAATGATCTACTTAAAAAGCAATGCCATTTATATATAAATGCTTAACTTATTAAAAATATCTGCAACTCTAGGTTATCTTATCCCATACAGGACTTATTTCAGGAGCTCTTCTCAAATTCTCAGACTTCCCAGTATTGACTGACTAAGAATTAGACAGAAGGTAGTGTTTAGGTATTAGGTCCAAATAATTCTCAAAATCACAACCTGTTGGTGTTGTCCTTTACCCAAAGTGTAAACCAGTCTGTGTTATTTCTTCATTCCTTCCCTTTCCCTACCATTCCTGGCACTTACCAGACTCCATAGTGAAAACCTTACACTGCAGGGTTAGGTGAGCACTAGTGCCAAGGCAGAGTGCCAGGATGTGAGAGGCTGTGTGTGTGTGTGTGTGTGTGTGTGTGTGTGTGTGTGTGTGTTTTGCCCTCTGTGACTTGGGCAGCCAAGGCTGCCCTGGAGCTTCACTGTCGCCACCAGCTCCTCGTTGTTGGTGAGGAAAAGGTCCAGCACGTGAACCAGGAACCTCTGGATTTTATGCCATGCAGTAGCTCTTCAACAGATATCTGGGTGGTTTAAGTACCCATGAGGACCAGAGACTGTGAATATGAGGCTGCTTCTAACTTGTCTATAGCCAGGAACTGAAACAGGACAATATCCACCCCCTGTTCTGTACCATCTACATCCAGCCCTGGTCCCACACTTTCAAAGAACATCCCAATTAATCACCATCACCTCTTCTGTCTTTTGATTTATACACAAATGTCATTCCCTTAGGCTATGGGCCATTCCTCTAAAATGTCTGTCAACTTAATTTGTCTATAAATACTCTATATATAGAGTGTTGAATGCAAATATATATATAAAGAGCATATAGAGTGTTTATATCCAACAAGCAACATGACAAGTTCTGCTTCTTGTGCCTGGGAAAAGATAACTTTAGGTTAGACAGCCTACTTATAGCAGGTATGGTTTATGAATAAGCCTCTATTCTGCAATTCTATTTTCGTGTAAAAAGAAATATCATTTTTATGGCTTTATCTCCTAAAGTCATCATTGAATCTGCCAGGTCATCTACATTTACCTTCATTGGGAATAATGCTGGAATACTACTGACATGACGTTTTTCAAGGAAGAACATAGATGTAGTACTCTTCTTTGCAGAATTAATCTTTTTGAAAGCTGTCAGAATTTTTAGACCTGGGGAAACTGGTGCTTTTGAGCTCTGTCATCTCCTTTCTTTTTCATCTTGGATTTAATAGCAGCTTTCTCAACACAGCGGACCAGTTCTTTTGCCTTTATTTTGCCATGACAGTTCGTGAGGCAGCCCACTGGTATAAACAATCTCATATATTTCAAAGACTTAGCAAATCTCCATACAGCACTATTTTTGTTTGGTTATCAAATGAATAGAACAAAAGCTGATTATGGAGAATGCAAACAAGCTCCCTTTTTTAAGCATGTTTTGTTATAAGCCAAAGATGTCATTTCATGAAACCTCACATCTCATCTTAAAAATCAAGGAACTATCACAAGGACACTCTGTTCTCACTTCTACTTTTCCCTGATGTAATTTCTTCCCATGCACAAACACAATGTCTCCCCTGATCTCTGTAATTATTTAATATCCATTAGCAAACAGCAGTAAACAATTGCACAAAACCCCCCAACCCTTCAAGCCAGTTTTGGGGTAGCTTTAAGCTGCCTTTCATGCAATAAGGGCTTTGGCCTTTTTGAGAATTTAATCACATGTTTAGCTTTGCCCTGAATTTGATTGCTAGTCTTCCATCTGTTCTGTTACTCTCTACTGGAAAGGAGGCAAGCCAGGATCACATAAGCAGGGAGGGCTCCCAGGGCCTGCTCCCAGAACAAAACCCATTATAAAACACCACACTTTGAGAAGTCACCAATAATTCTGTCCTATATGACTTGTCCATCAAGACACTCTTGCAAATTTGGATCTGACCTCTTTTCAAAACCACATTCATGTATATACTAAACGTCTTTAGTTTAGTTTTACCAATGGCATCATTCAGAAAAATTATTTAGTTTTTGGATGACAAAGTATCAGAGTCTGTTCTAGAAGTTAACTGGCACCCAGGACTGAGGGCTATGAACAAAGCCTGCTGTAGGGATAGTTTGCTCTACTTAATGGGAGTTAAACATCTAAATAAACCTGATGCCTCAATTCCCAGATGTAAAATGAAGAGATGGTCAACTGGAAAACACTGTACAAGAGTAAAGTACTGAGCCTGGGAGCATGATTTCTGACCCTGATACACTGAAAAAATATAGCTCTGCAGCTCCAAGAAAGGCTTTGTTTTCCCATATGACCTGCAACATTCTCAAACAATTTAGACCACAGCCATCATAATGTAGCTGTCTGTTGGCCTCATGGCCTGTGGATCAACTCCAGTCCACTCAACACTCCTAATCCAGTCTCCCTTTCCCGGGACAATAAGCCTGGGCAGCAAACCCATCCCCATTTCTGCCCCATGCAGCAGGCACCTGCCTATCCTGGTCTCCCTGACTTCATCCAGGATACACTGGGGAGAGAGTACAATGGGAGGAGGAGAGACAGAGGCTTCAGGAAAGTTGGGGAGCTTGAAGGTGGGTTGGATCTGGTCCCTGTGGCTGCCCATGCTAGACCAGTCTCATAAGAGGCATGATCCTTGGTGAGCAACTCACTGCACATTAAACAAAACTTGCACAAGCAAAACCTATAAAGTAGTGCACGCAGATTTCAGAGCAGCCCCACAGCAAGAGAACAACACTATTTCAAATGTACCCAGTGCCAGAGGCAGTCCAGTGAGATGGAATGTAAACCCAGGCCAGCTCTGCCTGCAATAATCTGCAGGGTTGACTCTGTGACAGATTGAAATGCAGTAACAGTGTTTATGCAACTAAATCTTGTTCTAATCTATTAGCTTATGTAACCTTTGCTCACAGATATACTGACTCATAGGTCTCAGGAATCTAAAGAAAATCTGCGTTAACTCTCTCCCATCCTTCAGTCTCAGGTTGCTCAATAAACAAACGGATTGTCAGAGATCTTGTTCACACTCCTTGAGGAAAAACTATGTTGGCAGCAGGAAAAAAAGGTCTCAGCTAAAGTTCTCAGAACCAGTGTACTTTTCCATACAACCCAAGTTATATAATAAGCTGGCCAATGGCAAGCAGGTGTCCTTCAGGTTAGCATTTCCAATCACAGAACGTACCATTTGAACCTCAGGCTGGGGGAGGCACAGAAAGTGTTTACTTAGCTCTTAAAAATACTGCTTTCCTGCATTCAGACTTCTTTTTTTTTTTTCTCTGAGTAAAACAAGGCAACAACACCTGTGGGAGTGACACTAATGCTTCCTAGTTTGAAAGATTTACTTTCGTCCTTTGACATTACTTGCATTTCCTAGAACATTTTCACATATATTTGGAATAAGGAGCTGACAACAGGAACAGAGTGCAGAATTCTTGCTGCAGCAGCCACAACTCTAGTCATTACCACACAAAACATGCCCACACCAGCTTATTTTGTCCCTTCCTGGCTAGGCTCTAACCTAGATTTGTGAAACAATTAGAGTTAGGATGAACTCTTTGAGAGTTTGGGGAGTTGTAGTTTTGGGGAGGTTTGTTGGGGTTTTCTTTGTTTGTTTTTTGTTTGGGGGTGTTTTTTGGTTGGTTTGGTTGGTTGGTTGTTTTGGGGTTTTTGCTGCCATTGGAACAGTTCACACAGCTGCTGCAAAGTTGCCCACATAACACTCATTAACTACAATATACCTGATTTAATTTCTAACACTTTGTATTGAGGATTAATAGACTGGCCAAAGCTGATTGATATCAGTTGTAATTAAAAAGTATTTTGGAGTCAAATCTCATCATATTTGTGTGTAGTTAGGAGAGGTCACTATGTATTTTTGATTCATGCTAGACACTATCAGTACTAGATAAATATTCTGTAAATGGGTCAGGCATTCCTTATTATTTCTTGCAAAAGCAGTGTAAGAACATGCCTTTTTCTATAAAGTTCCTTTGCATATGGGATGGTGTCCTGGCAGACTGTTGATCATACTGACCTGTTTATTCTGGCAGAGGCAGGAGCTGTGTCGGAGCGAGGTCAGTCACGTTTCACAGTGCCAGGGACAGCCAGCAGGGACAGCCCCGGGGCGACACCCGCGGCCACCTCCCGGCCACTTGGCAAAGACAAAGGCATCACTTACCCACATGGAAAAGGGACTTAATTACATTGGAAGTTTATTCTTTTTTTCCTACACTGAGGATTTTAAATCCTTTTCCTTGACCCTCAAGATCTCGTTACAGTCTTGCCCAGTAACCTTTTCTGCGTTTTAACACAAAAATGTATGGGATGACACCTATAAACCCACTGTTGTTATACACAGAGGTGCATTTTAGGTGCATGTGGCTGCAGAAACACCTGTAAGTTACAGCAAACAGATCTTCAGCTTCCAGTATCTGATTCCAGATGTACATGCTTCCAAAAATAAAGATCACATTTTGCACTCAGAAGTTTGCATCCCATAAGGCTGTACCAATTGATGCAATTTCTATGCCATATATATAATTTTTGCTTTCCTGCAGATCTTAAAATGGATTACTGTCTATGGATTCATCTACCTGCTCAGCAACCCCTCCCTATTTGTCATAGAGTAGTCATACCTTATGTATTATGTCTGACCTAAATTCCCTCACTCAGAGGAAGTGAGACTTAGGAAATACTGCCTAAAATAAAAACCAGTCTTGCCTTAGAGCAACATCTGTTGTTCATCACTACAGCTGTGTGAACAGTTCATTTTTCATGTGTACACAGGTAATCTTGCAAGGCCTTGTCAAAGTTGCAAAGTTTAGATTACTGTTATCAAGGCTATGTGGTGTGGAAAACCAGAACAAAAAGCCAGATATCGCCCCCAAAAGCTCTAAAGCCACACAAGCCAGAGCTTCACAAGTAGTTTTCCCTGCAAAAGTCTCTACAGGACTTGATCATATAACATGTGAACTTGGTGTTTATTAATGAAGTAATTTTAAAAGGAACATTTTGTACTTCTTTCTTTTTAAAAACAGCAACAGCTGCAACTTTCTTATGCAAATTATATTAGCAAAAAACCCTGCAACCAAGAAGACTTGTCATTTCTGAAATTCCTATTGTAAAACACAAGAAGGAAAAGTAACTTGAAAGTCACAAAAGTTCATATTTTCTCCATTTTGTGTCATACATTAACAAGACGTCACCTTTAAGGGAACTTCTTGGTTTGCTCTATTATTCACACCAGAGTCCAGTTTTGGGCAGGAGGTGGTGCTATAGCTTATTATTAGGCAGCACCAACAGTTAAAGCTTAATAGAAGCAAAAGAAAAAGGTAAAAAAGGAGAAACATTCGGAATCATGTAGAAGTGTTGATATGCAGACTTTACCTATGGACACTTTCATAGCAGTAGGTGTATTATAACAGCACTGAAATATTTTGTAAGGCCCCAAAGTGCTCACATCTGTCAGGGATTTCCAATACCAAGCAAAAGATGAGTATCAAAGCATGGAAAAAACCTTGTCTTGCACAGCATGTTCTATGCAAGCTATAATAGTTTTTCCTGTGGCCAAAGCTTTGCTGACCAGTTCTGTGCCACAAGGAAACTGATGGGACAGGTACACTCAGGTGGAAGGTTTTTGCAGGTCCAGAGAGCACTCTGCATCCCTCTCCCTGAAGAATATCAAGGTTAGCTGCAGTGTCAGGAGTTTTACTAGGATAGGATGAAACACCAAAGTAGAAATTGAAACCCCTCAACTGGCTTAATGCTTTCCTCCCCCTCTTTTATATTCTTGCTGCTTTTCTTGTCAGGCCCTTCTAGAAGCACCAAACACAGCAGCGTTTGAAGATTTTTTTTTCGTGTTGTCCACTTTGCCCTGTCTATCCCCCATTCACACCTGTAATGTTACTGGGAGAGCTGTTCTGGATTGTAGCCTGCTTAAAGGCAGCTACCATACACAGCAAAGCTGAGAGACAACAGTTCTGGAAAACTAATTCCCTTCTGGAAAACATTCCCTTCTGGATGCACTCTCTCCAATCCTCATCTTTTTTTTTAGAGAGGAGACCAGCAAATGACTCTCAGAATGAATCCAGAGGGTATTTTGTAACAGAGTAGATCTTTCTTTCAGATACTCTTTTCTGAAACAATCAATTATCCATAGTCTGCTAAAGCTAAGAACTAGATGTTAGTCCAAGGCCAACAGTAGACTGTGGGAGAACTTCTTATCTCAGTTACACAAGTGTTGATCTGGAAGAACTCCAGTTATTAAACAATCTATAAAATAAGAATAACAATAACTATTATTTCAAAAAGGTTTTGTGATGGTTAACTACCAGTAATTAATGCTTGTGCAGAGATCAGGATGCTGGAAGTGAAAGGCACTATAGAAATTCTAAGTGCTCATTATTCCTGCCATTTACAGTTACACTTCTCAATGTAATCTCTTTGTTGTGGTCAGGGTGCATTGACCTAATCTATTATGTCCCTCCGTGATTCACCAGCCTCAATAACATTGTCACATTTTAATTGGGAAAAAAAAAAATTACCTCTTTCTAGATGCCTTTAGAGCTGAAGGTACCACCAGTTTCAAAGTCAAAATTCCCAAATGCATGGAAGTGGGTGCGAGGGCAGAACAACAACTCGAAAGCATTTCACTTGAAATAGCTGGGCTTAAAGATTTTTCCAGGGCTGCAAAACTGGATGTAAAAATGAAAAATTAAAAAATCCTTTTATTGAAAGAGATCTGTTGAAACTTTAAGATTATTAATAGATTACAGTAGGGGTTGGACTTTAGAGTAAAACTGTCACCTAAATTGTTATGCAACTACTTACCATTAGAAGGATCCACTAATGCTTGCAATTCTACACTTATATTTTCTTTAAATACTTATCTGTCTTCTGTCATGGGATGTCCCCAACTAACAGCATTAAGTAATTACATGCAGTCAACTTGATTGCAAACAGAATGGTACAAAAGGTGCTGAGCAAATATTTCAGATTTTCAAAAATATCCAATTTTAAAAATACATGCATTGAATTTTACCCAGTCTAGTGAGAATTACAAGAATATCATATGATAAATGATGCAAACTTGTTACTTAGGTGGGTGTCTCACAAGCAATGTCACATCACTGTTTTTAAATTAACACACTTTAGAAAACTATTTTGTGACAGACTATTGTTTAGCTTCAATGTTCTGACTGTTTAAATCAATTCCTTTAGAAAGTATAATCTATTTCCAACTTTTCTTTCTATTTTTCAGAAGGTTTAAGAGCAACATTAGAGCAGATTTTCAGGCTTACCTTTTCTACACATCTCTTCCAGTGATCACGTTTGCCTTTTCAGCACCAGTTTCAGCTTTGCCAGAGCAAGAAGAAAGCCTCCATCTGAGCAACCACAAAAATTAGATAATTATTTCAGCATTCAAAACAAGACTAACTACCACCAAATCAAGGAGATCACCTATAAGCAAAGTGCTGTCAGACATACACAGTAAAAACTACAGTATTTGGTATCTCTCCAGATGATGAGCTATGCAATTCCATCAGAACGTACTTTTTCACAACTATGACATGAATGTGCCACCAGAGCTAAAAAAAAAAAATAAAAATAAAAAAAAAATCAATCTAGAATATAAAGGAAAACATACTTCATGAATATATGTTACTATGTGGGGACCTGACTCCTTACTTCTGTTGTTAATACTGAAAAAAACCCACACAAAACCAACCAAAAACGTTTAAAACCCCATCCCTTAGCCTGCATTCTAAAGTAGGATGACTTGGCAGTGATTATCCTGAAGTATATAAATGTAAATATGATTTTTTATTTGCATTTGGAATTTTTAAGTGGTCTTTTTACTGTGAGATGCAAGACCTGGATAGGCACATTGAAAAAAATATATGTGTTACAAAATATGCACCACAAACTTAGACTATTTGTAGTACAACATCTAGGTCCACAAAATATTAAACTCTAAGCTTGCCCTCAGATGTTCCAGAGATTCAGGCTAGGAAGGAGGCAAGTAATCAGAGATAAAGGAGGGTATAATTGTGTTTCACGTCCTGTATTTATTCTGATTTCCAACTGGTGCAAGAACTCAGGACAGAAAGACTAGAGAACAAGAACTTTGTGATGAAGCAGAGATTCAAAATTAAAGCTCCCTGCTTAACAACTTTGCCATTAACTCCTTCCACAGGGACTTGGAGAGGGTAAGATCTGCTCCTCCAAGCTGATGCTGTCCCAGACTTACAGCTTCACACAGCTCCTCACAAGCAGCACAACCTGTATGGAAGACAGTGCCTATCTGGCATGGATCATTTCAACCCTTCAGTAGCATTTTGTAAAGCAATCAGACGTTTAAAGCAACTTTACCATTCCTCAAATGGCCATAAAAGCAGCTCATGTGAGAACACTGTAATAGAAAGCAGACAGCTGTTGTCTTGCCACACAACTTTTGGTTGTCTCAAACTTGCTTATAGGCATTATCCTGACAAGAGTAAAATTGCTGAGCAAAAAACCTCTACTTCAGTGGTAATACTAGTTCAATGTAGAAATAAGAATACTGAAAGCATTCACTATCCAATACCTATTTAACAGTTACAAGTGTAAAACTGAAATATATGAAGCTTTTTTTTTTTTAGAGTAAAAATTATCTAAATACTTTCTTACTTCTGGAGGACTTAAAAATTAATAAAAAAAGTTTACCACACTACAAGCATAACAGGACATTTTAAAGGCAATAGAAAGAATTCTAAGATTCCATGTATAATAGAGGATATTTCATCAGAATCCTACTAGTTTAATTGCTATGCATTTCTTTGGCTTTTAGATTGAACAGAACAATGCAAATGCATGCAACTGCTGTGAAGAGAACAGGTATATGTAATACAAACAGCTGTTAAATTTAAGGTACAGATTCTTGTCACAATGGCTGTGAAAGAAGCATTAGTAGACAAGAAAAAGTGATGGCAAATAATTTGTTTCTGAACTATCCATTAGTAATTTTGTTGGTTAAGATCTGTTTGGTTGTGTTTATTACACACATGAGAGATTAAAGATCATAACATTCATAAACACAAATAGGAAAAGCTGTAACTGCAATTGTTTAAGGAGACTTTGTGTTCCTTCGTGCTTACGTGTTTTGTTACAAGTACGAAAGAAGTGCGTGCTACTTCCTTGCCCACTCGAATATTCAGAATTAAGCTACTAATATCTTTTTCTGATCGTAACTGCAGTTTTTCGCGGTTCTCTCACACAGGCAGAGCCGCCCGGGTTGGTGTTTTAGGGCTGTGCTTTATCACAGCGCTGCCTCCCGGGCTGCGGGTCGCTGCCGGGCACGGAGCGCCGCCGGGCGCGTCCCGGGCAGCTCTCTCCGCTTTCCCTGCTCGGAACCGGAGCCGCCTCCGTTTTCGCTCCTGTTTGCAGCCTCTGCCGTGTGCGACCCGCGGGGGCGGGCCGGGGAGGGGCTGCCGGCCCTGGGACAGCGGCCGCCCATCGCCCGGAGCCGGCGGGGAGGGGACGGGAGCCGTGC
Source organism: Scytalopus superciliaris (assembly GCA_013400415.1). Taxonomy (NCBI): domain Eukaryota; kingdom Metazoa; phylum Chordata; class Aves; order Passeriformes; family Rhinocryptidae; genus Scytalopus; species Scytalopus superciliaris. The sequence goes on from VXBX01007125.1 coordinate 167,202, forward strand.
CGGGAGCACCCGCATCCATGCCCGGTGAGTGCCCGGGGGCGCGGGAGGCAGGCAGGGAAGGAGGGACGGAGGGAGGGAAAAAGGGAGAGAGGGGGAGCCCCGCTCCTGCCGCACCCCTCGGCGCACAGCTCAGCACCAGGGGGTTCGGGCTCCAAGGGCTGCACACCTGTCCGGCCTCCTCCGGAGCCGGCTAAGGAAAGGAGCCTGCAGCCTGCCCGGAGCAGCTGCCAGAGGAGAGCTTGGCCCCCAGGGACCGGCACAGCACATGCAGGGTCCAGCCCCCACCCCAGTTATTTGGTTTATACTGTACATGTGTCTTTATATGGGGATTAAAACTTCTGGTGGAGAACTGGCTGGTCATAACTCCAAAAGGCTTACTGCAAAGTTTAAGAAAAGCTTATTAAAAGCTCATCATCAGACAGTAAGCAAAAAAGTGATGCAATCTCAAAGGAGGCAGAAGGACCATCAACATCTCCTCTGTGCTGGAATAAACCTGGTACCTGTTACCAGTGCCCCAGCTCAGTTCATGCGGAGATGAAATGGTCCAACAGGTCTCTTCCATCTCCTGCTGCCATGATCCAGTACCACTGCAGAATACAATACATCAATTTCTCATGATGACAGCTAGTTATTTTAAAAGATACATATTTTCTCCCTGGAGAAAATACACAATGGACTCAATTTATTTCAATGGTCGATTTTGTGACTAGTGCTACATTGTGCCCTAAGCTACTGGTTTTGTTGTTGATCTAATCAGATAAGATGGACTAACAGTGAGCCAAATTCTCCTTACTGTTGTTAAATCACAGGTAGCTTTACTGAAATGAGTAGAACTTTACATTGTATCTACCACTGTGTAAAGTTAAAGAAACAGACTTTGAGTCAATGGGTGTGGGTGAGTCCTAACTACTTCACATCATTCTGCAGTGAACAAATTCAGTACATAAAAGCTCATTAACAAAGAGACTGGAAACTCATTCTCTTACTCCAAAATCTGCACTATATGTTGAATTACAGCACACAGCAGTTTGCTGTCCCTCATGGTAAATGGTGACAAACTGGTTTATCGGGGGACACGAGACTGATGCTGAGAACATCAAAGACTTGTGAATGAAGAGGAAAAGTTAAACAAAGTCCTGCTGAGCTTGTTTGAAATGTTAACCTTTCAGATACCTCTGTCAGACTGTAAAACTACCAGCCATATAGACATTTGTATTGTTGATAGAGCACATGTATGAAATAAACTATTCATTTCTGTTGTGTTCAAGGGCATTAAACTGGACCATTTATTCTGCATCTGGCCATCTAAGCTACAATAAAATGGCAATCTGACTGGAGACATATTTGAGCATGCCCTACGAAACTAAAAGGAATAAACATACAAAATTCCCATGCTCATATGCATTTCCTCATACTGTGCACTCTTATCAAAGAAAACTAATTTACCCACATAACACAGTCAGACTTGTCTCTGTATTAATATTAACCCATACCAAATGGGTACTTGTTTCCTGTTCCTCAGAATAAGCACTGCACTAATAGTCTGGCTAAATGCTGAAACCTGTTCAGGTCACCTACCAGTTGCAAGGACAGCGCAGCGCGCGTTGCTGTGGCAGAGCCGTGAGCAGAGCGGCTGCTCCGTGGTGGTGCCGGGAGACACGAGTGATTGTGTGACTCACAGGGAAGCAGCCAGCCAATTCCTGCAGAGAGTTAAGGCAACGCACCTGGAGGGGAGCTGCAAAACTGAGTTGGCTCTGATTGCTCCCCCAAATGCAGGAAAATTAGTTAGGATCGGATAGAGGGCTGTAAGGCACTATGGTCAGGTTAATTTTAGTAACACAAGGCAATTACTTAAGTGTTCTGTAGCTGAAGGACATTTCGTATCACTTATTGCAACAGGGTAACACTGAAAAAGATTGGTAATACATGTATTTGCAACTCACTTCCCATATTCTTTATAGCTCTAATCAATAAACTACAGCAAATTAGTTTTGAATTCTTATTCAGAAGTACTACCAGTGTTGACTGATTATTTTGTGCTTGTATTGTCTTTATTTACTTGTACTATCATACAGAGATGTCTAACTGCAAGGTATCTACCAAGCACAGATAGATAAAAAGGAATAAAGCATAATCACAGTTATCTCTACCTAAAAGCAGAGAAGGGGAAAAAAGTCAATACCAGACATGAGAAAAATCCCACCAGGTCACTTCGCTGCTTCAGTTTCATAGGAGACCCTGAGAACAGCCAGGACCGAGTACTCAGGTGATCCTGAGCTGCCTCCCACAGCTGCAGAGTAGAAGGTAATTCTGCAGTTTGGGCTCATTGTCAGACAGAGAATATTCTGGAAGGATCAGTTCTCAGTTGAGAAATAGTCATGTCTCGATGCACCAGTACTAGTTTAGTGGGGACAGAGCATAAGTGGTCTTTACAGCCTTGCACTCCAGCATACTCAGCAAACATGTGAAAGCAATGAACTGAGCCCATTATCAAGTATCTACCCTCAGTCTAATGAGAAATTCTCACAACAGAATTCCTCAAATTCATATTAAATATATCTATTAAATTTTTTTAGTGTCAACAAGCCAAACCCCAAATTACACAAGATTTTTTTTATGTGAAGTAACTGCGATTCAGGAAATTGTGTTTAATGGATACTTAATTCTGATTTCACAGATCAGGAAACACGTGCATCCTTAGAAGGAAAACAGCCCATAGCTTTGCTTTGTTCCTCGTTCCAGGGTCTAGTGTCAATTCAACATAGATGAATAGTTGGAAGAACAAACCAAACCAAAATAGTGGTACCTTTTGTATTGGTGCTCCTGGGTTTTCTTTTTCTTCTGTTACGCCCAGCTCTAGCACTTCTGACATGCTACAGTAAATGCTTATGCTAATGAAAAATAAGAGCCCAAACAAGTCTTTGGGGTTTTGGGGTTTTTTCCCTGTCTAGTCTCTTACCTTGCAGTAATTGCCAGATATCTGAATGCTGTAATCCATCACTGCTGATGTCATACATCTTCAGGAGTTGCATTAGGCTACAACCAAAGACAAAAATGTGCACGTGAGCAGAAAGCTTCATTTTAAAATCATTTTGGAATGTAAATCAAATAAATTTATTAGGTTTATTATTCCTGTCTATCCCCAAAACATACATAACTTTGATCTTCTGCTTCTGTGTTTGTATAGAACAAGCAGTTGCTGTGGCTGGAGCTGTAATAGGAGGCATCCTTTTATTTGTTCTCATTGGAACAACTGCATACCTGCTCTGGAAGAAATTTTGCTGCCTCCTTTCTTATGAAAAGCTCACCAGTCCTGTCAAAACAAATGCAAGTGCCTTTTTTCAGAATCAGACAAATTCTGAAACACAACTGAAAAGCACAAGGTACATATTTTCGTTTTGTTTTTAAAACATACACTATTGGTAATTTATTTCAGCTTGACAAATCTTAAATGAGGGGGTGATTTAAATATTTGTATGTACAGAAGTAAATGGGACTCCTACATTATATGAAAACATCAGTCATGTTCTGTTTTGTTCCTTTCAGAAAAGAACAATCTAATGCAATGATTATTTCTGATTTACGTAAAAGAGAGAATACTTTCAAGTGTAATTGGTGCATGGATAGCTTTAACTGTTACCTAGACAAATTCAGCCTGTCTTCCACAGTCATTCCTGGTGTTCTCATAATGAAGCATCCAAGAACCGAACAACAGGACTTCAGTTCAGGAGGGAAACTCTCTTAGAAAGTTAGCTGTGCCAGGGCTTTGGGGCTCTAAAACAAGAAGCTGCAGTTAATTCTTTTTTTCCTTTGAAAGATAAATTCTAAAGGAGAAGAAAGGGGGAGAGAGAGGAATCTGTCTGAGGAATTAAGACCTAATGTGCCTCGCTGGATTTTTATGCATTAAACAAATAAAATCAATTGCAAAACAATGGATATTTATAATTTTTACCTCTGCATCTCTGTAGGATTTTTAAAAAAAATTGTGATATAAGAACAGTAAAGTTACTACTGTTACCAAGTTTGGTTTCCATATTTAGGTCAGAAGGGTCAATAGCTGTTGTTGTCTTGAACAGATCCAGAAGTGTTCCGTTTATCATTCCACCAACACTGCATGGGCGAGACTGGATTAACATGACAAACGAAGAACAGGTTCAGGAAGACAGTGACCCCTACATGATTCCTCAGTCTGGGCCACGGTCATCATTTCATTCTTTAGGTATGGCACTGAAAAACTGGATACTCCTTTAATGGGTAACTTGATTATTATGAAGCATGTTTACTGGGGACACAGCAGACATAGAGTTACACAGCAGAAGCCCTAAACACTACATGTACATATATTTTTTATATATAGGAATTGGGTGAGAATGTAGCCATTCTGCTCCCAGTGCTGTGGTACCTTGCACATGTGGCAGAAAAAGCAATCTCTCCTCCCATATTTTGTAAAGGCACAACATGAGTGTAACTGAGGAAGTGTCTTATTGTTGACCCCAGAAACAGCAGAGTGACCAGTTGCAGAGTGTAACAACAAATACTTAAAACTATCCACAAACAGCCACAGCAGTAAGAGAAAGAAAAGTGCAGCCTACAACTACTCTTCCAAATTTGAGGGAAATAGAAAATATGAAATTCATACAAAAAATGATTGTGAATTAGGAGATTAATGTGATTTCCCCTAATACAGCATTGGTTATAAAAATGCCTGCTATGGTGTTGAGACTAATCTGAAGCTGCTTGTCTTTTATTTCATGAAGCTGGAGCTTATGTTGTAGGGACCATTAACCCAGAGCTGTACAAGTTTCCTGAAGACAAAAGTGAGACGGATTTTCCCAATGGCAACATTGGCCGCCTCTGGTTCTCCATAGAATATGAGCAAGAATCAGAAAGACTCCTTGTCTCCTTGATCAAAGCCAGAAAGCTGCAGCCTCCTGCTGATTCCTGTAGTCCATTTGTGAAAATCTACTTGCTGCCTGATGAAAGAAGCTACTTGCAGTCCAAAACAAAACGGAAAACTCTTAACCCGCAGTTTGATGAAAACTTTGTTTTTCAGGTACTTTTCCTTTTGATGAAGCAGAATTTTGTTTGCAAATGTTAACTTCTCAAACTACTGTGTCTGTAGAAAATTAATGTTCACAACACTTCTGCCAAGACAGAAGTTGCTTTCACCAGAGACAGGATTTTTTACTGGGGCTTTTGGGCTACAGAAGTGTGTGGCTCCAGAACTGATTTTACTTGTGGTCTGCCCCAAAGTTAAGGATTCCAGAACTTGCCATGAGAATGATGAAAATTCCAGTCTGAACTATGGCTGAGCAGTTCAGCCCAGGAGCTCTGAAAGTCCAGGAGGAGCCAACACCGATCTAATGCTTTCATAGCTTTTAGTTTCTTTGCTGTGGAAATAGGCTAGACACTTTTTGTATAGTGATGTAAAGCTTGACTCCCCAGACTGAGACGCTTTCAGCAGATGTCACAAGACAAAAGTTTTAAAACCAGAAAGAGTTTGTATTTCAGATAACTGAAAAAAATGTTTACAGATTTCTAAACATTTGTGTCTGAATTGAATGCATCATATAAAACTAGATCTATATGAGCTGAAAAACCACCAACTAACTTAATATTTTTCAAATAAACTCAATCTATTTTAGCTTAGATCTTGACTTCTGCATAGCTAAAACTTCAGGCAAATTAAGAATGTGGACTTCAAATAATTAAAGGAAATCTCCACCTACCTTCAACACACTTTGAAAAATTCTTCCTTTGAAGTTCTGATAGAGTAGAAAAGTGCCAGATATTTTATAATTATTAATAAACTCTTCCTTTTCCTGTACAGGTTTCCAGTAAAATGTTACTCCAAAGGACTCTGAAGTTTTTGGTTTATCATGTTGATAAACAGAAGAAGCATCACCTCCTAGGCCAAGTTATCTTCCCGCTCAAAAATGAAGTATTAAGTGGTGACAACAAACTAGTCATATGGCGAGATCTGGAGAAAGAAAACTTGGAGGTATGTGATGCCAGGCTGCTTGGCATTGGGGAACTTCTGTCATCTTACAAGTATTGGAGGGATACAGCCGAAGTAAATGCATGTTCTATCAAGTACATCAAATGAAAAAGAATGTGATAAACATTTGAAATCAAAATTCCCATCTTACCAACTTGAAGATCTATAACTGTTGTAAAGGGAATTCTCAGAAAAAGTCATGTGAGTTAGGAGGTAGTTACATAAAAAAGCACCTTTTGTTATTTGCTTCTGTTTTGAATTACTGAGAGCAAAAAAAAGCAGATGAGCAAGGAAACAGGCAGAACCTGAAAGGTAGTAATTCAAAGGTTGAGGAAGGCTAGTTAATTGGTTCCATCAAACAGCACAAATAAACCATTACGATTCCCTCACATGCCTTAGTGTGACAGAAACCATTAGTATGAAAAAAGCTTTTTCTCCCTATTTGTCCATGTGACAAGAGTTTTTCAGTATTTTGACAAGTGGTGTTCTGCTTCCAAAGCCTCCTTCAGAGTACGGTGATATCCAGTTCTCCCTGAGCTACAATGACTACCTGGGCCGTCTCACCGTAGTGGTTCTGAGGGCAAGGGGATTAAAGCTCCAGGAGGAGGGCCATGCTGTTGGTACGTGTGATTTCCCCTCTGCTATCAGCTCCACAATTCCTGTTTTAATTTACTCCTTCCTCATCTGTCCACCCAGGCTTGTGCTCAATGACTCTGAAAAGAACAAATAAACATCTTGGTGATTTGAGTGGAAACAAGCTACGTATTTTTGCTAATGGGGTAATTAGATTTTGATAGCTCATTTCTGCTATATTTGGGATGTATTTCATAGTAAATGGTTGGTCTCATGTAATCAGTGGAAATTTTCTTCTCCTGTTTTAGTAGAGTGAGCAACATCCTTTTGCTGCACTCCAACCTAGAGAGAAGGCAGCATTTCAGGGGATATTGACATTAACAGATTTGCCTCAAGTCAAATTCCCAGAGGTAACAGCTGCAGGACAGCTGCTTATGCTGAACAGCTGTTCTGGGAAGAACTCAATTGGGAAAAAATTCCCATTTTAGGACAGCCTGGCTGTTGTTCAAATGACCATGGCACGTAGTCACATTTTTCCCCCTTCCTGAGGGTTTTTTTTTTTTTAAGCTCATGGCCTTGGTCTCTGAGTTTACCTCAAAATGCTATTTAAAATATAAACACTCAAAGCAAAAACAGACAGAAGAAGCAAATTTGTATTTCAATCTGTAGCAATTTTTTGAAGCAAAACAATATAAATGCAAGATGCACCCACCAGTTAAAAAGAAGAGGTTTAGTCCTTTATACATACATATCAAATAGGAAGGGTTTTTTCAGGTTTCTTTCAGTGGACTGTTACCAGAATGTTTAGCTGTAGAAACCATGCCCTCTAAATGAGTAAATCTGCATTCATAATGGTAAGAGAAAAATTTGCTCTGTTTAGGGTAAAACTCATAAATAAAGAAATGCCCAGTAAAATGATGATAACAGAGAGGTTTCCAGCAAGCAGAATCCTACCCTGCACACTTGCTGAAAGAAAAATATATTGCAGAATATACTCATTTTAGAAAACAAATAACTAAGACAAGGATGGCCAGAAAAAATATGAATGGTTCATGGCAAATGAACAGAGTAGCACCATGAACTGAAAGCAAATGTTCTAATTTTGTAACATCTCAATAGCTTAATAAGAGAGATGAAACACTCTTCTTAATACATCATGTCTGCCTGCAGCTTGTTACCATTCTGTAGCAGAGAGCCAGAACTCTGTATTTCTTTCTACAAATCTATCATTAATCTGCCATGTTATTTTAGTGCTGATATACCTGAAGTTGCCATAATGAGCAAGTCATGGGCACGCTCTTGAAAGAAGAGCTGCCACAAAGCAATTCTCCAGAATGTATTACTAAGAAAAGAAAAAGGGAAATTAAACAAATTGGATGTTATTTCCTTTGACAATGCCTCTCAAGTATGATTAAGAGTCCATCAATTATCTGTTAAATGCTGAAAAATCTGGAATAAAGTTTTCTATATTAACAGGGATTAGAGCTACACTAATCTGTGATGGAATATATGCAGTGTAGAACAGAAAGGAGACATTTCTAGATTCAATTCACTGAATTAAATGTCTTAAGTAATAAAGTAATGAAAAGTCAGCCTTTTTGCAAGTAGTTTGCACATTAACTCTTTCCATATACAGTACTCAGGTAGCAGCTCTGTCATAAAAAAGTCCTGGTAACTCTTCACCCTCTGAAACAGTAATGAGAGCTTACTGCAATCTTTGGAAACGACAAGTAGACAGTAGAAGCCCATCGATGCTCTTTCAGTCCTGGCATTTCTAGCAATTTTTGCTACACAGATAAACCTTAAGAACTGAATAGCAGGAAGTAATAAACACAGTAGCAGAACAAAATCCACTACTACTTCACTGGAAAAGAACAAATATCTGTCAATTAAAATTAATTTCTACATGCTTGTCTCTAAATTTTGAAGAAGGGTAGAGAGGAGCAGAAAATTTCAGGTTGCTTTGGATCTCATTGTCAAAGATCTACTGAAAAAGAGCATAGTGCAATACAGGTCCCCTTCAGGAAACACAACAAGATTCTGTTGCTCTTGGGATGTCTCTCCCACAATTTTTGTAGTATTTTCTAAAAGAAAGAGGAGAGATCGTTGATCTCTTCCTCAAATTTTCTACAGAATCCCTTACCACAGGGGTAGATGTCATTAGTAAAACCTTTTGTTTAAGTATTCTTCTTTGAGAATCTGTACTCCTGCAACACATTCTGTCCAAGCACAGGCTGCGTCTCTGTGATGTGGCTCCTCCCTCGTGTTGACTCAGACAACCATGTGATCAAATACCTGAAAATAACTATTGACCAAACAACGTAAGCCTTCAAAGAAATCTCCATCAGACGAAGGGAAGGCACAGAAATAAAAGATCAAGGAGGCAGGGTAGGGATATGACTGTTCATTTTAACAGCTCTTAAACCGGAAAGTGCACTGCAGAACTGCACCCTCAGTACTTTGTGCCCTCCTTTGTTATGAATCGTTCACGACCTGATTTTACACTTGATATTGAATCATGAGAAGAAGAAAATCCTAAAGCCACCTCCCAACTGCTTCTGACGCATTTTCTTCTTGAATTTCTTTTTCTCCAAGGTGTATATGTCAAAGTCTCACTGATGAACCATAATAAATTCATCAAAAGTAAAAAGACAGCAGCTGTTCTGGGAACTCCAAGTCCAGTGTATAATGAAACCTTCAGCTTCAAGGCAGATCAGACAGAACTGGATACAGCAAGCCTGAGTCTGTCTGTGCTCCAGAGTATCAAGGGAGAAAGTAAGCTACATAAATTATTACAGTCAAGTTGTCATAATTCTCTTACATATTGGAGACATGTTTAAACCTGGGGGGAACTAATTCCTTTTTAGCAATAATCACAAAACATAAGAGTTTTGGGGTGTTTCACAGGCTGTTTCTTTAAAAAGCAGAACAACTTATTTGCAGTAAAGCATATGCCTCTCTTTCAGACGCTAAAAATAAATTAAATGAAAGATGAATAACTATAGTCATTGTCAGTATAAGGTGCTGTACTTTTGTTTCATTTTGGTATCTTATTAAAACAAGCTTATGCAATTATTCTGTGAGCACTTGTGGGTAATCCTCAACCTCCAAAATTGTGAGGCCATTCACTCTTCCTAACCAATTTGAAAGAGGAATAGGAATTTTAATTGTCCCAGCAATTGATGCAGTGAGAAAGAAGAAAGATATTAGCAACATCCCCATTCCCTGGCAGAAAACTTAATGCTTGAGGCTACCTCTTTCTAATTGTTAGAGAATTAATTAAGGAGTTCTACTTAGAGAAGCAAATCAGACTTCAATATTTCCACTGCTCACAAGACTATCTTCCCTGCAGTGCAAATATGATCTTGATAATGAAGCACTAATACCCTCATTTGGATTCACATACTCCTAAAAAAATTCCTTTAGGTGAGATTTTGGGCAGGTACTTTGGCTTGGAGAATTGACAAGAACTAGAATCGTCACTTGAGTCTTTCATTATGTTTACTTGCAGACAGCTAAAAGCTTTACAACTATTCTGAAGTTCATGCAAGACAGGTTCAAATCATTTTCCCCATTCACAGCTGAAAAATCCAAGCATGAAGAACCAATCTGCTCCTTGGCAGAGGATGGTCAGTGGCAACCCACATGTGCTGACTCCCAGCTGTCTCAGTAACCACACTTACTCTTTCCCAAGCCACAGCAGCATGGGAATCCTGCTGAGGTTGCTGATGCCCAAAACTACGGCACACTTTCATAGTAAACTTGAGGTAGAGGGGCTGGTCAGATACAGATCACTGTGCCTTGAACATAGTCTAGTTTAAGTGCATGCAATAGAGCAGGCCTGCATTAACTAAATACACACTTAACTGCACTACCTTTGAATGGTGAATCTTAGCAGATAAAAACTGCAGAACTTGAAATCCAGCATGAGTTCCTTGAAGATTTTGGTTTAGAGATAACTTTCAGAACAGGCATTACTCAGAGAAATACAAGTTAATATTCTAAATTAGGTAAGGATTTCAGAGAAGCACTAACACATGTTCATTACTAACTGCTTTCTTTTTTTCCTAGAAACACTTCTGCTAGGACGAGTAGTAGTTGGGCCTTTCATGTACACACGTGGCAAAGAACTAGAACACTGGAATGAAATGATCAGCAAGCCCAAGGAGCTGGTTAAACGATGGCATGCTCTCTGCCACAGCATGTAAACAATACTGATAAAAAACCCCAACCTTAAAATGGAAAAGCTCTTACTATCTTTCTTATCTAAAGGGTACCCTAAGTAGGCAATAATAAAAAAAGTAAATTATTTCCTTAACCAAACACAAATAAAAGACTTGGTTCCTGGTAGGCTGGAATTCTCTTTCCTCTTTCCAAAATGTATGTTGATTTGAATTAACATGCAGCAGAGTAAACAAAACAGGAAGCCTAACATGATCTCTCAGTATTAGTTACTTTGACTAACAAATTCTACTACTTGGTCATGAGTTCTGGGCACAAATGATCACCCATCATGTGGACAGAACCCAAAATGACCAATAATTGTCAGTGATGACACCAGGGCTAACTGTCCATGGCATCGCCTCACCACAGGCAGAGTGGCTTCACCAAAAGGGATGGGAGCCCAGTAAGCAAGCCAAAACAGACAAACCCAAAAGATGTTGACTGACTAATAAATTTACAGTTTATTTAAAATATCAGTATTACATTTAAAACCTCTTTTGAATAGGAGGGGTGGAAGGAACTGTTCACTGGTCAAAAACCCAGAAGCACCTGTTTCCTTCAGCACAGTGTATTTCTTGCAATAATTCAGTTGAATGTTTTCAGCTGACCCCAACATACAACACTTCGTGTTGACACTAAGGAACAAGTACAGAAGTGGTGAAGTCACAAGTGACTGGAGGCTTGCATGAATACTCTGAGAAAGTAAGACAAGGACCTATTCTGTCCTTATACATTTCCCTCTAAACATATTTCTGCTGGGGACAGAGCATTGATTACAAGAAGCTTGGATTTGACCTGGTATGACCATTCTTACATTGAAAATCCAATTAGCTTAAGCCTCTGGGGCATATGTCTGTTTTAGAGCTAAAATCTTTTTTGTTAAGTAAATTACTGTTCTATAAAATAATTCAGAGCAATTAATCAAAATAAAATAGGATGTTCTTCTCCTCTTGATTGTTCACTGGGGACCTGAACTCTGTACTTTGACACTGCAGAGTCATAAACCAGACACAGACTAATGCAGCAAAACATTTTGTACAATTGTGTTCCAAGAGGACCATAATCTCTACAGCTGAAATAAAACCAACTTCCTTTCAAACAGGATACAATATTAATTAATTTAGTGTTAAAAAAATGGGGCTTCTCTGGACAGATGAGAACACTTTCCATTTTGATAATATTGTTATTATCTAAAGGAAATACTCTGAATGAGAAGATATCACAGAGGAATTTTAAGATAACACACTTCCCCAATCCACTATCTGAAATGCTACATGGCACTCTGTCTGTCTTGCTAACTGCACCCCCAGATACAAGATGAGCCTAAACTTCTTACATTAAAACTGAATTTCACAAAGTGCTCAACCCTCATTACATCTTTGCTAAATAAGCAACACCAGCACCCTCAACCCCAGAGAGCTGATTCCAAATTTTAGTCCTACAAAACTACTGCAAACCAATCTGATAAGCAACATATTTGATGTGGGAAAAAAACCTATACAGTTATCATACAGTTTCTATATTACTATAATAAAACAATTTTACCAAATAAATTTTGTCCTTCATTATTTAAATCATACCAATAAAGATCTTAAAAGTAACCTGTTAGTAATGCTTCAGACACTTTACTAGCTTGTGCAGGAAAATGCACATAAATGTACAGTGTCTGTTAACAAATACATCTGAAGTGGGAAGCCACCTGTCTGACTTCATGTACAGTATGGTCCATGTAATAAAAAAATGCACTGTACTGATGTGATCCTCTTTTCTTTGTGCTTCCTATATATTAAAGTAGTAATACTTCTATCTTGTATGTTCAATAACTTCAGCTAAAATCATGAAGAAACATATTTAAATGCACTTACCAGTGTACTTGACTGCTCAGCTATCCAAGTAAAGGAGAAAGGCCCTTTTTGACTGTTCCTGAACAAGAGGTATTTCAGTAAAGCAAGAAACATTATTAAATAAGGAGTTACAATACACTATTATCATTGCCAAATTATGGAGCAATTTTTTTTACCTACTGCCTTTCATATAACATCCATCTGATCCTGTGCTTGAGGGTTACATTGAGATGGAGGAGGAGGAATGATTACAAGGCTGCTCAGTGCCTACTAGGGTTATCTTTCATCTGAAAAATGTTTAAAAAAAAGCAGCAGGACCTAGAACTTTTACACATAATTACTAAAATGAAAATGTTTGGAGCTTGGATTTCAGGAAGGAATACTGTCAAACAAGAGCCAAAAGGCTGATCAGTAAAACCATGAGAAGGAGGCATTTGGGTCCCGTCAGCCAGAGACCTAAGCCCAGTACATGGAACTTGGTGCTTTGCCACACAGAGCTCAGCAATCCAGAGGGCAGGACTTCTGCCCAGACATCAAATCAGCCCACTGAGGTCACACATTGACAGTCTTTAGGGTTTAATGTAATCAATGGCTGCATCTCGAAAGTCTTACTAAACTCAAAATGCTCATAGAATGTTTTCACTGAGTTAGGATCAGCATAATACTTATTTGAATCCAAACACTGACATTGCTCTTCCCTTCAACATAGTTTTCCCTGGCATTAAGAAATCCACATTCTAGAACCAGATGCTATTATGTAAGCATAATTAGAATAAGGTACAAAAGGCACAGATGCTTAGAATTTTCCCCAAGGTGATGGATTAGGACAATGCCATCCTATTTTTGCCAGGTCACATGAAACTAAAGATAAAAGCAAGGTGAAATTCAATCATTGCAAGTCTTTTGACAAAAGTAAAAGACATACAGCATATAGAATAAGACAAACAAAAACCTTATAATGAAAATATTACTGAATCCTGCCTGTTTTCCTCTAGTCTACCAGATGTGAGGAAAAGTCAGTCTCTCAATAGTAGTGAACTTTTCTGAGAATAAAAAGGAAAACAGATACCCAGGAAGAGTTTATTAAGATAAAAATACTCGTATAAAAATATACTTTATGACAATTCATCAGTATTACAGTAGCAGTATATACTAGCAGCAGATATTCTATACCAGTTCTTTTTATGGTTTTGCTTTTTTCACAAATTAACCCCAAAATGCTTTATTGTAACATTTTTAAGATACTTGCTTCCTTCAGCTAATTTATTTTTTTTCTGCTTGCCATCTGTGTGTTCTTAATGGTGTTTGTTACTCAGTTACTGCAGAGGTCAATGCTTCAAAGATCAGGATGAAAATTTAGCAGATGGAAATCCTTTTGCAAAGGGTAGCTGTTTTCATCTAGCACAAAATGGCTCCTGATTTCCAACAAATAGGATGCCTCTGTATCTGTTAGCAGCGAATGACACAGATCTGCCACTACTGTCCCGTAGGTTATATCTGAAGAGGGCACTGCAAAAGACAGAACAATTCAATTCACACTTGATTTTCACAATAGCACCTAACATTCAAGTTCTCTCTCCATGAAAACGCCGCTGAATTACTCTAAGTGTAGTTCAACATCTGAATAGAAAATTAGCTTTTGTTTTTAATTATTTTTTAAAAACAATAAGCTGAGCCTGTTTCTCATTAAACTGTTAGCACCTGTGAATCATATAAAACACCTCTCAGGTCAAACAGGATGTATGAAGCAAAGCTTGTCTGAACCACTTCTCAGTGTTTCACATCATGAAAGCACATCAGCTATTTATAAAAACTGCTAAGAGATTCTGTTTTGCATATAAAGAATACATTTAGTTATTGAATATTTATCTATATAATTACAACTATTTAGTTACATAATAAAATATTCACACCATCTACTTGGAACATTTGAATTTGCCAGACAGCAACCAAAACATTCTTTGATGTTGATGGTTGGTTTTTTTTTAAACTGTCAATAATTAAAAGTTTTGCTTCCAATGTCAACTTTGCTGCTGGTTTCTATCACAAGTAATTCATGAAACAGTACCTATTAATCTGTTCAGCCAGTCTGCAGGAATATTAAGGAAGATTTTTTCCATCAACTCAGGCACCACATGAACGTAAATTTCATATCCTTCATCTTCTACTGTCATCAAAGCAGGTCTAGATCAGAAAACAAAAGTCTTTCCTAAGATAGCTGCTATGTTTTGAGTTTTTTTTATTGAAGCAAAATTTCTGAAAGGAATACAATATTACTACTAAATGTTAAAGTAACTTGTATAGTAAGCCTTACTTTCATAGAACTGCTGAAAAAAAAAAGCTGTATCACTTGTCTGTCCTGAAAGACAATGAGAACGGCACCATTACAAAATTAGTGTTATTTATGGCTCTGAACTCTAAGCATAAAGGTTAATATGTATGTATATACTTACAGATATACAATGGGTACATAACATACTGAAATGCAAAGAAAGGAGATGAGCTTAGGTGAATCATTTGGAACTTTATCATCTGTATCAACGTCACCCAGTATTATCTGTTTTAATATTCACAGCCACATAATACCAAGGTACATCTCCTGTACTATGACAAATACTACGTGTTTTCACAAACCACTAAACAAATAAAAAGTCCGTCATTGGAAATATTACCAACATGATGCATTCTTACTAATCTGATCAGTGCAAAAAAGACAGGCTTTTCTTTGAAAAAGCTGGGCTTGTAAGTTCCACATCAAGATGTGTTCACATGCTGAGAGTACAAACATCAGAAATCTTTATCATTTTTCTACCAACTTTCATGGAGGACAAAATTGAGGTCCTTCAGGCCCACTGAGAGGTTATAATCTTATGAAAGAGTTGGGGGACCTTTTCAGTTAAGAAAAAAGTCTTTTCATACTTACTAGTCCCTCACAGGAGAATAAATAGCATATAAACATAGCAAGGCTATTTTGCATAGAGGAAAAAGATTAAGCCACTACTTTGTTAGATAAACAGGATACCAGTATTTTAGTCAATTAGTATTAAACTCACTATGAAAGAGTTTAGAAAGAATTTGAGAAATACTTCAGATAGAAAATTTACATATTCTAGAATTCTATTACACCCATGATTGTCTCAATTAACATTCTCTAGCTACATCTTTCAAGTCACTATGATACATTTCGAAAGCCCAAGATCAATTTAAGAATTGAAAAATAAGTTAATAACGATGTTCCTACATCAACTGCACCCATTTAGTTTATTTTCTCAAAGTGTGAATATACATGTCTCACAGTGCCATCTGGTGATAACTTAGTATCTCTGCTCTCTGAGAATGCTGATTGAAAACATTTATCAGTGTTATTTCTGCAAGGCTAAAACTGATTAATCCGTTTAAAAATATGGTTGTGCATTTACACAATTTCAAACTTAGGCTGGAACAAGACTCTTGAGGAGTTTTACTTTGGTCCTCAAGCTTCTATTCCATCTTAGCTTTATCTGACACAGTACTGGGTAAGCATCATTCCTGTATGATATAGTAGTCAAAGAAAAAGATTTAAACTAAAAATATCATGTGTAAGTAATGGCAATATAATACAGCAGTTCAAGAAAAATTCCTTGAAAATTCACTGGAAAAAAGATGGGGATTGCTAACCCCACCTTAAATAAAGGATTTTATATATGGAGGAAGTTAAAATGGAGAAAGTTTACTACCCTAATAATACACATTATTTTAGCTTTATTTTGCTTACCTGTAGAATGTTTTTACTTTATTGTATGGCAAACATCTAATACATTGCTTGTAGATCATGTTCTCATCTGTTTGTAGTTCCAAACCACATTTGGCACAACCTGAGTATGTAATCATAGGCAGAGAAGCCAAAACACACTCCAGTGAAGTGTCAGCAGAGAAGGTGAGTTGCTTGTACTGACCAGCTGAAATGGTAAACTTCAGTTCTAAGATATGGGCCTTTGTTTGAATCACTCCTGCAGAAACAACACATTCAATCAAATCTGAATTCAGTTTTATTTATAGCTGAAAGCAAAAGCAAGGGTTACAGCTGATTCAAAACCAAAATAATTATCAATAAAACGTTCTGATTTTTTTTCCCCTTTAGTAACAACATGCTCACGTTTTTAGAGATATTTTATGCAGGGAAAAATCACTGTGGTTAAATATTATTGTAAACTGTATGCAAGTACTACATCCTCAGGTACTGTTGTGGTAGATGCCACTACCAAAGAACCTGAATAAGACAATAAAATTGTGCAAACAGTTTCCAAGTGATTTTGTTATCACTAATTTAGAGACATTAAAAAGCATAGCTTTCTGTTATTCAACACTTTTCACTACTTATACATAAACTAAAGTTAAATGCTGCAATACCAACTTTAGTTACTTCCCAGAATTTAACACAAGCCCTAGCAATCTTTTAGGTCTATCTGGGAGAGGGTGACTGTAAAATATTTTTTTGCAAGAAGTTTTCAATAGTGGTAGCTATTTTACTCTTGATTTAGAAAGTTCCAGTTTTGGAGAAATACTATTAGACAAACCTTCAGTGATGAATCACATCATTACTGGACTAGTTGGTGTGGACAACTAAAGTCAGCATTTCTCTCTGCATTCCAAAGCTGTCTCTGTATGCTGCCACATACCCCAGCTATCTCACCACTGGGCTCATGAGATGAAGGCTGCACCAGTTTGGCTGAGTGCTAAGCAGCAGCCTCCAGAATAAATTCAGTCTTATACTGCTGTGCTACCTTAAAAAACTAAGCATTTTACTTCATCAACAAAACATCTATTTTGCTCAGTTATGACTGGCACAACAGATATGACAGAACTATGGATAGCACTTACCTGAGCATTTTTCCTCCAAGAGTGTGGAGAGCTTTGTCACCTGCATGAGGGATGTTTGGCTTTTCTGAAACTTTTCTTTAAATTCAATTGCCCTTTTGTCATCATCAAACAAGCACTCACAGGATGACCATGGAGTTGTGTGCAGTTCCAAGTCACCTGAGACTGAACTACGTTGGACCAGAAGGTATTTGAAGTCCCATATGTGATCTACAGAACAAAAAAGCAAACAGAACAGTTTACTTTTCTTATACTGTGGCTAATTTATAGCAAGCCAAGGTCACTTACAAAATTGAGTAACAAATCAGCAAGACATTATCATATGGTCAGCTTTGGCAACTTGATTTCAAGTCCAATGACATGTAGGGTTTTTCCTTTCCTTTCCCTATAAATTCTGCATGAGTTCTCCCACAAACAAAATTTTCATTTCACCTTTACCAAATTCAGCTTTCAAGACAAATCAACCTCTTGAAAAAGAAACCAGCTCTGGAAGTTGTCAGCTCTAATAGGGGAATGCTGGCAACGTCTCGAAGAAAAAAATCTTCATGTTATTAATCAACTTCCGTCTTTAATATCTCCCTGGTTTTTAATCTTCTAGCTCCATAATGCTCTGATTTAAAAATAGCAACTAATTTTCCATCTTCCCATTCACTCTGTAATAAAGGAAAATAATTTTTAAATGGAGATTACAGAAGAGTAACGTATTTTGTGTTGTCCTTCACTTTGTTACAAGAATCCAACATCCACCTAGCGATCAAATCTGATAACCATGTAGGCACATTTCATGTATTTGCTCAAGCTGAAAGTTGTAGCCAAAGTAAGTTTTTGGAAGCAAGGTTAGAAAAATGCCTTTTTTTTTTTTTTAATGTATTCAGGTGTTGCTATAGGCATTTTATTAGGGTATTTTAGCATTTTCCTATTTTGGATTAGTCTGATTTTCGGTGGCAATGTGCTAAAACTGCAAGCTCATGAAAAATCTACTGTCAGATGCAGTGTGTTACAGTAAAATATTCCATAAAATTGTCTGAGCATTAGCCTAGTTTGATGCACCTCATAGCTAACTAGAGTTCTTGCAGCTCCCCTAGGACTGCGTATGCTTCAGTCCAAAGGAAGGCTCAGGCAGTAACACTACAGCAACACTGAGAGAAAATCTAAACAGGAGGAAACAAGCAGACACTTGGCAAGAGGGGATATATGAAATAGGGGACAGAGTCTAAGTAGGGAACAAGATTTGGCTGATACCTGAATTAAACTATTATTCAGATCTTCAGCACGCTCCTGTTGACTAAAAACTTACCACAAACTTGAGTGAACTATAGAAAATCAAGTTCACAGAAGAACTTGAATGATATACATCCTTATATTTTGGTAGTCTAAACTAGGTGAATGTAAAGCATGAACTGAATGTCTGATGACTCTGTACTGGAAGTCCAGACTGATTTTTAGCAAGAGATGAAAAATAAAGGATTTTTAGATGCTCTAGAACTGCACAGTCTTACACACTTCAAGTATGTAGACAGTTGAAAAGTTACAAGCCTCCACACCTTCCCCCACATGACTATGGAGTTTCTGATCTGCTCCTACAACCAGTAAACACATACGAGAGCTGTGCTACAACTCCTGCCAAGGAGTTTGTGGACACTGTGGCTTTCCTGTAGCCCACTCACACTACTGAGCTGCTGTGTCGTGTATGCTTTAGGATCCTGCAGATTTATCTTTTAGGCTATCTTACTGGAATTGAATGTTCGTGGTTTGTCCATGATTAAGTATTTGAACAATTGAGAAATCATTCTTATCTTGAATTTCAGATAAACATTTAATCATAAAAATGCCAACTGCCAGATGCACAGAACTCTAGCTGGAGAATAAGACACAAGGTTTACAGACACAAACAATACTACAGAGATCTACATGTTATACTTCTGTTTTTTAAGCATCAGAGAATCATATACTGTTGTGTCTAATAAATTAACTCTGGTATCTTCTTTTTGCAGCTACAGAAAAAATTAAAATTCTGTATTTTGAAAAGTGTAATATTCTAGACAACTAAATTCTATAAGATTTCTAAGTATCTAACAAACTGTATATACTTGCTAACACCCTAGTGTGCACAAAAATAAGAGCCATGTAGGCATTATGTAGCAAAGTTACTGCTTGAATTGGACCATTTTCTTCAAGTACTTTAAAAGGTAGGTCTTGAAGTTAAAATGATTTCTAGGAACAGAGATGACTTATAAATTGGAGTGGAACTGGCAGAATTCAGAGTGTCTACATTTAACAGGCAAAAAGTCACTATGAAGTTTTTTAACCTTTATGGATTTTATCTTGTGCTATCTGAAAACTGGCTTTTTAGGAATACATGTTCAGTGTTTCAAGTAATACACTATTTACTTCCTAAGTGTATTCATTGATCCGAAGTTTAAATTGAAGTTATCAATTTAACAGAAACCTAGTTGCACTTATTTTAAAAGAACAAAGCCAGGAATACATCAAAATTTGCTAATAGTCACTGCTGAAACACAGGCTATGTAATTACTGCAAGAGCTGCTTTCAGTCACAGATAGACTTGACAGCAAGACCATTAGGATATAAAGCCTGACACAGCAGTAAGGTGGAAAGCAGAGAATGAACATCAGAAGTAGAAAAAAACAGCAGTTCATGCTAAACCTGACAACTATAAGGAAGACCCAGCAAAACTGGTAACACAGTTAACACTCATGGTTTTTTATAGTTACATAACTAGGCACTGGTGCATCTTGTATCTAGATTCAAGTTTTAAAATATTCATGTCTTCCCAGTCTTCAAAAGTAAGTGCCTTCAAATTCTGTTGCTGGTGGCACTGCTTCTGAACAGAGGAGAGATATTAGAATTGCTATCAAATATCTTACCCTTCCACGGGGAGTATTTAAAAGTTAAATGGAAAAATGTTACCAGATGAACATTTTAAAGTTATTAATAGCATCACAAAAGTCCTTTTACAGCTACCAAGATGTACAAGACTTTACCTTTTTTCCTCTGAAGCTGAGGGCACCAGGCAGCCCCTGCTCCCCACAGAACCATCCTATAGTGTTGATCTCTGTTCTGTTCTACTGTTAGAATAATTTTTCTTTGGCTGCCACCTTTGTAACTGTACACAGATTCTGAAAAAAATTGAAATTACATTACTTTTACAGTAAAAAGCATGTAAGCACACAAACCTTACATGCTTCAGTATTAAGTTGAAATCATGTTGCTATCATATTTCATGGTACAATTGTAAGCAAGGAAGAATACACCTACAATTTCTTTAGGACAGAAAACAAGCTGATTTCTTCAGCAACATGAACGTAGTTTTGAAGGAGTGCACAAAGTATACTAATTTACTTTTATCCACCTGAATACTCAGCAACCAGACACCTCTCTTTTAAACAGCAGATACCTGAGCATCTTTCAGCTCCCAGTCACCCCGACTTGTATTGAGTAGAAAGAAATTGTACTCAATCTCTCAGCAACTGACTGTCATAACTGGAAGTTAAAGTTCCTGTAATTCTGTGGAACTGAAAGAAACATTTCTCTAGAAGTTTTCACATAAAACTAAAGTCATGTACAAGGTACACTACAAGTATTAGTCACAGTACATATAAATTGAAACAATTAAGATCTCTATGGGACTCTTACCCAGGATACTGTCTGTCTTAGGTCCACAATAAAACTACAGTATTTTTTCATAAACAAATAATTTTTTCAACAAGAGCTCTTGTATTAAATATTTAACAGTTCTGAGATTTACATACTGTAGCAAATTATGAAGATTCCTATGTTCAAAATTCTCCATTTATAATGAATATACATGGCATTGACAGTGTGGGTAAAAGTTTGAATCTTACTAATACAAGATGATAGTGCAGTATGATCAAATTTATGTGTAAAGCTTGAAGTCAAGCACTGAGAAACATTTTGCCTTGCAAAGTTATTATTTAAGTTTCACCTAATGCAGAAGTTGAAGTCCAGTGCATGAACTCACCTGTTAATACAGCAATGTTGATGATTTTCAGAATTGAGTGCACCAATGTATTAGGCTCAAGCTGATCTAGCTGCATATACTGAACACTATCCAGTCTCTGAACTTGTCTTCGTGGAAGGTCCCTGAAGTGTGAAAATTCTGATGATATGTATGCCAATAAGCCATGGAGAACACCACCATCCACTATAGGGTAAACTTAGATCAAAAAAAATAGAAGTGACATACTATTATTTATGCTTACAAGTATAAAACTCACTGCTTGGAACATATTTACACTGATAAAATAAAAACTGTTTCAGAATAATTTTAAGGCAAGAAATCCTTGAGATGTGTACAATATTTTGAATTACACTAAAAACAGCAAAGAAATCTTGTCTCTTAGCTTGATAAGAATAGCTGTTCTTGACCATTTACCTCAGAATCTGCCTTAAACAGCTGACAATAATGAACATCACAAAGACAGTAAGAGCAACGTAATCATGGTGATACTTCCACTGTATTTTCCCCTTTGTCTCCAACGCTCCATGGCCTGCAATGAATTACTTTCCCTGGATGGATATACTTACTCTTTAAGCCTCTGAATTTGTGCAAAAAATTTAATCCTCATGAAATTTCAGACACCATATGGTCAAGTGCCAGGACAACTGGTCTTTCTTAAACTAAACTCAAAGAACTCTGTTTTCCAGAGTTCAGAGTTTTGAGCAGTAACCACCAAACTTTACCATAAACTCCACATGCCCATCTAATGTCATCGTGTCCACATTCTGTCCACAGGTGTTCCTGTCATATTTCTCTATAGTGTTTTGTACCTCTCAGTTACACATATTTCCATTTCCAACCCATGTGTGAGGCATTGCCAACAAAATGAAATACTTCAAATAGCTATTTTACTGTGATTTTTGTGGAAGCTTATGCAGTACAATCTTACATTCTTCTGGATTGAGAGCCGAGCTGTTCCCCAGATTCAGTAACTGACTGGTAAATGTAGATTGAAGCATGATTTCTCCACACCAAAGATTCTCATACATTATTATATCTACAAGAAAAAGGCAACCTTATCAACTTCTGTATCAACAATATTGAACCGTATCATATTTCTCTTGACAGTAGAACCATTGCACATACACGTGTGAAAGAGAGTTTGAAAGAGCTCACTTGTAAAGGCAATAGGTTTTTTAAAAAAATCTATCAACATAATCCATAATGAGTTAATAAAATTTTCTCATTAGTTTGATGTAATTCTTAATTCATTAGCTTCCTAGCAGGCACTGTTTAAGTGAAATGGGTGACCATACTGGATTAATAAATTGGATAAATTATTATTGTATAAAATCAGAATGAGCAGTAAAGTACTAGGCTTACCCAGAAAGACTTTTTATATATTTTGCAATAAGAATGTCTAAGCAGAAAAGAAAAAGCACAACTTGTTTTCAATTTTTTTAAAATAGCTACCTTTGCACTTACCTTTGGGCACTTAAAGGACTCTTAACAAAGGCATCTTAAACTATAGAAGTATTCAAACAATTTTATACTGTATGACTTTTTTGCGTATTGCCAAACCTAAATGGTCAGGTCACTAACAAGTTCTGGGTCACTCCAGCCCTATATTAGGTGCAATATTGTTTTTGCAGTACTGCATTTGCTTACATGAGATGTGTTCTCTTAAAGAAAGGTTTCTGCTCCTGTTAAGTATTAAAAAGTACAAAGAATTTATCAGGAGGAATCTTCATTATTAGCTGACATGTTAGGAAAGAGGTAAACTACAAACAGCATTTTGTATTTCTGCAGCTTATTTTGGTTACCAATTCACAACATGATCCATCTCAAGATGCTACTGCTATGTTACAAAGTCCTTCACAGGGGGAAGAATATTTCTCATCTGAACATCACAATTTTTTGGTTTACCTGCTGGTCCAACAGAAGAGAGTTACAAAGAAGTCTCTAAATCAAAAAACTAGCACATCTGGTTTGTAGGAGCACTTGTACTTTTCAGGAACAACTGTTCTAAGACACTGCCACCTTACAGAATACACCTGACTACGCACAGCACTGCTGTAGTGTCAGTGCATGGCTCTCTCTGTGGGCAAACCTCTGTGGGACAGTCAGTGTTCCATCGGCAGCAGGACTGAGAATTCAAAGTGATGTTGAACGATGCAAATGATGTAAGAAAGACACTTACAAATGCTTAGCCACAGTTTCAAATTACTCATTACATATTCTTCTACTTTAAACAGGCATTTTAAAGATCCACATTTTAAAAAGGCAAATAAAAGAATTCTCACCTGTAAGCAGTACAATATCCCCAGGAAACACAGTGAGGGACCAAAATGCAGCACCATGCCACAGCACCACCTTTCTCTCAGTTTCTGACTGGTCAATAACAACAATTGTTGCTACAGGAACTTTACATGAAGACTTTGGTCTGGTTTTTACTTGTATTTCTTTGATATGACAAGGATGTACCACCATGACCAAAACATTGTACTTTTGATTTTTGCAGCAGCAATTCTTAAGTGATGACAGTTTCTTTTGAAGTTTCTTGAACTCTGTCATTCTCTCTTGATCCTCTCTTGTCCCAGGACCAGGTGGAGAAGAATTCAGCTTAGCTCTCTTGGATTTCAGCTGCCTTTTAAATGTTGAGTGAAACAGATGAAAGCAATCTTCATACTTGCGGGGTCTTTTAGAAGAGTTCTTATGAGAACCATCTACTTGAGAGCACAATATTCCAGAGCTCAAGGGTTCAATATGGATTTCATTTACCGATTTCTCAGCAGGAATATTAAGTTCTTGAAACTTTCCTGTATTTTCCTCAGCATTTCCTTCTTGTTTTGTGGTTTCAAAACAAACATTTTTCCCATCATCCTCAGAACTGAAAAGCTCAAGAGAACTTGTATACTCTTTCTTATATTCATTTTCAGCCACATTAGTACATGTTCCAACACCAGAATCAAATTGGAAGTGATCATACTGCCTTTCTTCAGGTTTTTTGCCTGCTTCTATTTCTGACAGCTTTATGATTCTTTCTGGCATCTCATTCCGATCCTGTGCAAGAACAGCCATCTGACTGGAAGTCACTATACTATGAAATTCAGTATCTGTTGACACTGCAAAGTCTGAACAATCATTTGGTTCTTTTGGTTTTGACTCTTGACTTTTTCGGAAAAACATATCCAGATACTGATTCAGATGCTCGTGATGATCACTTCTGTGACCTGACTGAAGTCCCACAGACAGATTTATGCTGATCTGCTTGGTACTGGCAACCAAATCAGAAATGTCAGCGCTGTTGACTTCTGAACAACTGGCTTTTCTTTCAGTGAGGTCTGAACAGCAACCACGTGACAGCTTATCTTGTCCAGCTGATTCTGCAAAGGTCTGGGGAACATGTTGATCTGCAGCCTGATTTACCTTTGCAGTTGTGTATCTGTCGTCTTTAGATATGTGACACTCAGAATAAGCTAAACTTTTGGTCTTTTTAGGTGTGCTGGTACAACTTACTGCCACAGGTACAGGAGATGTCGAGTGTTGTTTTGCTGCCACTGACCTTCCCTGTTCAGACTGCAGAGTGCTGTCATCCCTTGTAGGAGCTGCTGTGACTATGGGATTTCCTGCCTGGAACACTGAGGGGTCAGCAGCACCTTGGACTTTTTCAGAAAAAAGACCACGTGCATCACACCAATAGTGTAGTTCTCTCCATTTTTCAGCAGTAGGTGCTGAACTACTTTGCTCCAACACCTCCAGTGGGCTTGGAATATTGGGTGCTCCCACAAAAACATGAATTTGGGATCTTTTTGACATTTTTGACTGCTGTGTAAGTTTGACTTTAAATAATGTGGTTTATGCAATAAGCATAAAAAGCAAATGCACAAAAAAATATTTCACTTTTTCTTAAAAACTCTAAAAATGCCTAAAATTCATAGTTTAACTAGTAAAAACACTATTTTACTACTTAAGACCTATACAAATAAATGTACAAAATCTAAAAAAAGGAAGTTACTTTAAAAATATTTAATATTTATTTCTTGTGTCAAACTCTCACAGAAAAATAAATTTACAGCACTGATTCTGATATTTGGAAACACATTATAATGAAGTTAAAATTAAGTTTAATTACTCAGCTATTTATCTTCATTTATTATTCCTAATTAAACAGTCATATGTGAATTCATTATTTAATACTTGATTTTAATTCATGTGAAATAAATGCCTGTAAGAAACTTTCACAGCACAGTTAGGAGATAATTTCATTTCCCAGAAAATTACAGTTTCAACTAAATGATTAAAAACATCAGAGCCATTTAAAATTAAACTCTGCTGGAAATGCAATATTTTACATGCTGTTTTAGCATGAAATCACTGTATTAAGTGATTGTTTTAAGAAACTGAAGCTTTCAGGCTATTGCTAATAAACTATAATTATTTAATAAGCACTAAGAGGTCAGTGAAACTTGTGCAGGTGATTTAGAATTTGTTTTAGTTCATCTATGTAGCATCACACTACTCAAGAAGTAGCTTTTCTAGCTACTTTAAAATAAGCCCACCTTACACAGCACAAAGGACCTTTTATTGTTTTGAATTTCTGCTATATAAATATACATATAATTTTAAAATATGCATCTACAGCTACAAGTGTTCATTAAAGTGCTGATGCCTAGCTACATGTTTTGGGAGTGTTGTTGCTAATAGAAGTTGCTGCAATAGGCAATTCTGCAGATGTAGAGAACATCAGAAAAAATCTGAGAGCTAATCCAGCTGCAAAGAGAAGGAAAAGAGCATCAAAATAAATACAGTATTGAAAAACATGCAATTTTTTCAGTTAGCACTTATTAAATTAGCAACCATTTTCCTAACAACCCCACTAGGGGTCAATAAATCTGCACATTCCTAGAGATCACTGTAACATCGAAAAACCATAAACATCCTGGAACACTGATCTCTGGTGTATTACTGGTGTCACTGGAAAAACAATATACAACCACTAAAATTAGATATGGCAAAATTCAAAGAATGTACAAAACACAGTAATTATTTTCACTTAGTTTTATGCTCATTAAAAACAAATGCTACTTAAAACATTAGAGTATCCAAACTTCTGCAATTATACATTTAAATTTAGTCTCATAAGAAAGTAACTTCTAAGGGACAATTCTCAAACCTGTGAAAGCAATATATAAATAAGCAGAAAGACAATTTACTGTTCAATGCTAAAATAAAGGATCAGGTGAGGGAAAGACAAAGCAAAGTGATAGTGAGGTTGAACCACGAAAGAAGTGCTGTAGATAAAAGGCTAGCCAATACATGACATAAAAACAAGTTCAGTAACAAAACTATGGCAAGCAGAAAATGCTATTAGTTTAAAAGAACCTCAGAAGTGTAATCTAAGTGATGAGATTAAACAATTTCTTCCATTTAAAAATATCTACGTCTACTGGTAACTTTTTCATTTGTGATTACCTTGGTTTTTTCCTTTAGAAATGGGTAGCTTTCTTAATTAGGTAAACTAGAGTATAACAATATGAATGTCCCTTACAAAAGAGGTTCAAGTGTATAAAAGGTTCAAATGAATTACAAAATATTTAGTCCACATATGTGCTACAGAACAAAAGAGGCTGAACTGCAGAATTGTGACACAGTCCATGCCATTTCTAAAAACCTTGCACACCAGGCAGAGATAATTCATCGGTGGTTCCAAACTGGGCCTTGCTACAGTTGAGCAGCTCTTTCACTTCACTCTCCACCCTCAGCAAGAGCAGAACACTGACCTGTCACAGGTATATGATACCATCTTCATTCCAGTCTTGTTGCAAAAATAACCCAGCCTTTGGGCATTAAGGTAGAAACCTTCAATTAAGTGAACTAAAATATATTCAGAACAAAATCATTTGCTTACACCCTCTGAATAAGCTTTTAGCAGAGTTGTTTTAAAACATTTTCTTATAAGGAGACACTGAAATTTAACTACATTGTCAATGAGCCCATTGAATATTTTCATTCTTGAAGAGTTCTGAGGACACTGGAAGAGTAATTTGGTTGCAAGACCTTTCAAAGATTTGTAGTCATAGAAAAGCTGGTGCTTAAGATGCCATAGTGTAAAGTCCTCAGAATTAAAATTAAAACACTGTCAAGTGTCCTAGATTACTTCGTGTATAAAATGCAGGAATTCACATACTATACTGGAGCACATTTCTGTACTTCATAGCTTAAAGCCAGAAAAGAGTAACAAAAGAAAGCTTTTACATAATCATGTATTTCATAGGTTAAGCATACCATTTCAGTACTTGAAGTTCAGGTTAAAAGAAGATCCTAGAAAGGCAGCTGTACTTCACTCTGTTTCCAGAGATATCCTGTATCATATTTCAAATGCATTCTTCCTATAATCAGGGCTAAAAAATGAATTCATCAGTTAAGACTTGAAAGAGAACTACCACTGAAGAATAAAATAACAAACACTGGGTTTTTTGTTTGTAATTCTGTCTACTCGTCATATTAAACTCATGGACAATTAGATTTGTTTCTTAATTCCCAAGCACTACTATACTATTTTTAACCAAAAGCATTAACAATTTATGAAAACAATGAAACATAAATGTATCCTAATAGCCCTAAACTTTCTTCTTAGTATACATATACACTCAAAGTTTTTATGCAGAGTCTGAACTGAACAAAGCTGTTATTTTGGCATACTTGAGGCCAAAAATACTCGGCCCTGGAAGATCTTGGCACAGTCTCACAGTATAGTCTAAAAGAGCTAATTCCTATTGCAACTGCAGTAATTAGGACTCAAGTTACAGCAGGTGTGACACTGCCAAATATAATTGAAAATTTTCTGCTTTTTCTTCAAAAAAACCTTATCTTTTTACATTTACATTTATACACACATATTAAGATATGTGATAACATTAAGGAGTACTTTGAAAACACCTTTTTTAAAGACAAGTATCCAAGTATTTTTTTTATAAGCACACCTTATACCTATGTAGCATTGACATGAAAAAGATGTATTATGAGTAAGTGGTGACTTGCTACAGTTACTAAAACACCACCTTTGCTATTGATCACAAAATAAACTGAGCACTGCCAAAATCTACTACCATATACATATAGGAACAAGTGACATCATTATACAACTAAATTTACCTGAAATAGATTAAACTGAATTTATAATAGAAGGATGTCTATGGAAACGTCTGAACTGAATTTACTGCTGAATTTGCTAAAGATGTGAGCCTCCATACAAACATGTTCTGAATATCTGGTATATAAGAACACACCTGAAAAAGTATTACATATAAAACATGTGAAATGTTTTCTAATTGAGAAGTCAACAACACTAAAAGAAAAACAGTTTTCAAAACAAAAATAATTTCTACATCTTGGTAGTTGTCCCTTTACATAGTAATTTATCAACCTCTCATTTTACGTATCACTTCTCTTTCGGTTCCCATCATGTTTAAAAGATAAGTAAGTTATACATAAATTAGGAAAGTTTTCCTTACCTTTCCAGTTTTGTAACTTCTCTAAATTTAGGATTTGCTTTCTTTGTTCATATTTTGCAGTGCCAGTATATTCAAGGCCAGGTTAGATGGCCCCTGAGAAACCTGGTCTAGCAAATGGTGTCCCTGTCCAAGGCAGAAGGGTTTGAAACTGATGATGTTTAAGATCCCTTCCAACCCAAGCCTTTCTGTGATTCTATGATTACACCACAGTAATTAAATCTTTATGTTATTTAATGAATTTTTGCAACTAAAACATAATGTGTATTTTTAAAACCTAAAATCTACACTTCTCTTATGATATTTAGAGCTTAGGAATGGTAAGTGACCTCTGCCTACTTTCTGGTTCACATAATGAGTCCACTACCAAATCATCTGCTTTGGAAATTTTCAAGTGACTTTTCAGGTCGAAGATACCAAACTCATTCCTGTACTAGAAATCATCAGTACATAAAATCATTTAAGTCTGTAAATCAGCAAGAAAAACAAATTAAAGTTTATCTAAGTTCTCTGTATGCAAAACTGTGCAGAGAACCTTTGCTATGCTGCTTTAGAATGGAATTGTTACTATTTTGATGAGTTTTGTTAGTGAAGTTCTGTCTTGTTTTAAATAAAAAGTCTGAAAGAACAATTCCTGACAGATCTTGAAAAAAATGAGCAAAAGAACTATGAATCCACTGCTACAAAACAAATCCATTTTATACTGTAGTTAAATTATCTGTGGGCAGATGGGGTTAACTACACCAAAGATAACAGGAGCTAAAGCTCATAAAGATAGAACTGAAACCTGAATGCACATATCCATTATACCTGTTAATTATTACACCATTTCCTAATTTGTGGAAAGGTGCTCTATTCCTCATAGCCAATGAAAACCTAGTTTTTTATCTCTGAAATGGTCAGAGTCTGATTGACGGGTCAATGATCTATTAAAAAACAGTAACTACATCAGCAAGTTTTACATTTGCAAGACACTGCAACTGAAGTTTAATATACCTATTACAACAAATACATTATACTACATAATGTATTTCCTCCAATCTAAACACTAAGATTGAAATTCTAAATTTAAACATTTTCAAAATGAACCGTCATTAATAGATTGTTAATCTCTAGTGATTTGCTACACATGGAACAAAACTAAAAATAGCTTTAAAAATCCTCTTCCAATAGTTATTCTAGAAATGTTGTGTGATGCTACATACATGACCTTAAAGTACCCCTAAAATACCTTAGAAATATTCATTAATTTTGTTCCAGATTTTACTATTCACTAGAAGTATTCAGTCACCGTGATATTCACTAAGCATTAGGCCTGGGTAACTTAAGAGGGTGACACAGCTTCAGCTTCCTATCATTCCTGGATATTAACAGTTGCCAGATGCCTAAATCCCTGTTTTGAAAAGTTACATCCAAATAGTTTCATCAAGTCTTTACTTAAGCCCTATATACCAAAAGTAAACCACACTAATTCCACCTCTATTTAACAGTTGCCTTA
Organism: Scytalopus superciliaris; assembly: GCA_013400415.1. Classification (NCBI taxonomy): domain Eukaryota; kingdom Metazoa; phylum Chordata; class Aves; order Passeriformes; family Rhinocryptidae; genus Scytalopus; species Scytalopus superciliaris. The sequence goes on from VXBX01007125.1 coordinate 197,692, forward strand.
TATCTGTCACACACTACAGCTTCAAGCTACAAATAAAATTACAGAAATAATGGACAGCAATGCATCAGAAGACAAAGGATTATAGCAATACAATGCAAAAGAGTAATTTACTTTCCCCTCCAGAGTTTTCATATACCCCCAACACTGAAGTTTTAGGAGATAAAGAGCATATTCTTTTAACTTGCTGCTTTGATTTGGTACAGCACAATGATGAACATCCTAAATGGCAAGCAGTAAATAACTTGATGCCTAAAATATGCAAAAAGCAATTATATTGTCCTTTACTTGCTGAAAAGCTGTTCTGGTAAGTAAGTAATACATAAATCAGGATATTCTTTAAATTATAAATATCAACTTCTGTTGTGAGCTTTCCCCTCCCTTATTGGTATATTTGATTTTACACTGCTCCTACATGTAGTATACAAAGTTAAAGGCTTGATTCATCAACCTTACAACAGATGAAACTGCATTATTCATAGCCATCTCCAGAGCAGAATAAACAGCAAGAAGTGTAGTAACAGTTTCATACACTTACAAACTGAAACAACTCCGGCATGAAGTGATGAACACATTACAAGTTTGCCTGCAACTTGTGCAAGAAAAAGAAAGATGATCTTTATGCCAACAACTCATGCTGGCACTGGTAGCAAATCGATACACCAGCGACAGCACCTATCCACCAAATCAATAAGAAGCTTGGTCCAAATACATATGTATTACAAGGAACCCATTGGAAAATAAAAACTGACAGAAGAAATCAAGCTAAGCAGCTTACAGCTGAAGCAAATTTATATTCTATGTAAGAGTGAGGGATATATTACATGGGCTTAAAAGAAAATGATATGTGTATGTGAATGGCAGCTCAAGGAGCAATAGATTGCATGAGACTAAGCTAGTGGGACCTAACAAGAAGCCAAGAGAATATGCATGTGGAAGAAAGCACATGGACATATGGGCAACTGGGGAAATGAATAGGATACATAATTAAAAGTCTTATTTCTGTTATCCTTTGCTTGGTGATTGTAACAATCACCAAACACCTTTTATCTAAGTTTTAGGACAAAGTTTCAGGAAAAGACTGTAGTCTTATCTATAACTGACAGGTTTAACCAAAAGTACTTTTACACCAAGATTGTTATTTGGTGTAATAACATCATATAATACCATCATGTTTCTGGAATACTGTGTGCAGGCAGCTGTCAACCAGACATGGCAATAGAGCAAGAATCCTGCTCGTCGGTGTCAAAATTTATTAAAATCATAAACCTTCATTTGCCTACATCAGTATCTGTGATTAGTATAAGGTTACTTCTAAATGAGATACTTGGGTTATTATTGACCATGAAATAATTTCTATTAGTACTTACTATTTATGTTAAATAGCAGCAATATTAATCCATTCAGTATTTAGTTCTTCTCACTGGCTACTACCAGAGGACTACAATGCCATTGGACCTCAAGACAGGTACAGCAGGTTTCCAAACACATAAAACCTGTATTCAGCAATATGTAGCCATAAAACCAGAGGCATCCAATTTTTTTTTTTCCTTAACTGCAGTGCTTTCAGTAACAAAATGCTTTTTAGAATATGAAACACTATGATTTAGGCATTGCAATAGAAACCTTCCTAAATACTCCAGCAGTGACAGGGAGATAATTTTAACCAAAAATCAGTGTTCTCAGAAGTTCCACAGCCTGACGCTGTTAAAAAGGTTAAATCAAAATATTGAGTAAGAGGCATGAAACATCAAGTTGTTCTTAATAACTATTACTGAACGACTAAAATAAAAAAGAAGGCAGGTAATCAAATGGCATTGCTATTACTAGCATTTAATATGTACCTACTTGCCTGCAGAATCAAGGCCTGTGGTTTCTGAAGTTGTGCTCTAAAAGGAAAATAATTCCCTTGGTCTGAAACGAAGACATTTCTTCTGTAAATACAAGCATGGATCATATGGAGGCACCTACTGAGCAGTTGCACAGCCATTTTACTTTTAAAGGATTATTTTTTGGAATCAAAATTATGCAAAAATCTGAACACTGACAATACACTTTCAATTCAGCCACTGAGATGGTCTTCATTGTGCTTGAAAATTGGAGCAAAGGTAATAGGCTTCTGTGATTAACTTGATAATTCTTTCCTCACTGCCTTTGTGCCTTTTGAGATGGCCTTTAGAGTAAATGCTATTTATTGATTTTTGTTTTGCAATCATAAGAACATATAATTAAGGAGATATGAGCATACAGTGGCTGCTACAAACAAAAGAAGTTAAAAGTTCTAAAGAACACTGACCTTTCCAATCAGAAAAAAAGATAAAGGTAAAAGGTCAAAGATACACAGAAGTGTCGTGCACGTTTCGTTGAAGAACAATCCTTCCCCAAACCCTTATTTTGGATAACTATTTAAACAAGTAAACTGCTACATCTTCAGTCAAGAAAGATACTCTTCCTGATCTTTCAGCATATTCAAAAACCTTACAATATTAGAATAGCATCATTATGGGGTTTTTTAGAAAAACAATTAAGTCTGCAGCAAATTATCCACAAGTGTAATTAGTGATGATAATCCATGTTAGGACTGAATCCTTCTGATAAACAGAGGTTGATAAAACAATACAGGACCTAGGACGAAAGCAAGGCAACAGGTCAAACAAACATTATCATAATAGCCCTATTTTCATCTGATTAACTCTCTGTAGACTTGTTAATATCAGAAGATAAAAAAATATATCAGGGTAGTGTCACCTTTTATTTTCTTCTTGTAAGAGTCTTTTCTGTTTTCTTAAATTGAATTTTTTGACCCATGAGAAAAATAGAGCTTTTTTCTAGACTAAGTAACCATTCACTGGGCTTTGACTGAATAGTTTTCTGTAAAGTCTATTACCAGAACAGCAAGTATCTTTCAGCTTGACTTACAACACAACTGCCAGAATATCACTATGATGTTGTGCAACAGGCATTGTAATAATAACCAAGAGTATTTTCCTGCACAAATCTGGTATATTTTAAAGAAAAGATTTCTTATGTAGGTTCAAATCATGTGAGCTGGTATTTCCCATTATGAATGTTTTCAGAATCCATCTTCCACAATTACATATATCACTGGGATTATCTGGTTACAGCACATGGTTAGAGCAATAACCAAAGGGCTGCTCTCTCAATTGCAGTTGCTTCAGTGGTTTGGAAAAGAGAATTTATTCCTCCATATTTTATGTGGTTTCCATGCTACGGCAGAAAAAAAAGATTTAAAATCTAAGATACCACTAACATTTTCTCACCTTTACAAAAGCCTCACTCAAAAAAGATGAAGTTTTATAACAAAAAAACCCTGATGCTGACTGTGTGTTCCTGCACAAAAATGCAATATTGTCAATGTTAGGACTGTGCTTGTGCTTTTGTACTGTGGGAGGCAGGGTGCTGAAAAGGTATCCTTCTTAAGTTTCCTGATCTATCCCATGTAATTACCCAAGTTGGGAAAACACTCTTCCCTCTCCACCACAAGTGGGTATGTTAGCCGTAGACTTTAACAAAAGTTGCACTTCCTCTCGCATTTAAGACAAGTTGGGTATTTTTCACTTTAGCAACACAGAACAATTCAAGTTCACTGTCTGTTAACTATAAAAACCCAGCCACCCACTCAAAGTCATAGTAGAGCACAGAAGTCATCACCACATCAAGACATGTTGCAGGGCTGTTCAAAACTACAGACTACGCCAGGAGGTCCAGAATTAGGTGGATGGCATATAAACCCACAAGACACCTTTAGACAAATAGCTCAATTAGGACCTCATTTACCTCATCAATGTTTATACATGATCCCTCCAGAAGAGCAAACATTCAACCTTCCTCCAAACAGAACCCACAGCAAGTACTTTTGGTCAGGACTGAACCTATGGCACCAGACCTCTTCTAGCCTCTCCCCACCCCAAGGCACACTGTGCACATTTTATTTGTTCCTGTAGTATGCAGTTACATTCTTTATGTGGTATCATTAGTATATTTTTGTGGGGTTCAAAGTAACTGGCAATCTGATATACTAAATAACTGATCTCTTTGATATTTACATATCTCAGGAAGATGAAAGCTGGCTTTACACAGCACTTCTATAAATCTAAAGTCTCAATAGAAAAGTTTGTAACATGTGCTTCTGATGTGAGAATTGTAATTTAAACAAAAGCCTTGACAGATGTCAACTACATGACAATACTTTTATATTCAAATATAGAATTTCTGTTCTTGAAATGGCAAAGAAATTTCACGATTATTTTAGTATTTCCCTATTGCACACCCTTCAAAAATATACTTCAGCCTTAACTGAAAAAAGATATGCTCTTCCATCTAGAAGCTGAGGTTTAAGATTTTTTAAGAGATGAAGCTCCCTTAAGGAAATCTAACCTTCAGACTTGGGCCAAACTGTCTCTGTACACTGGTCAATAGCATTACAAAGATCACAGATGGTTCACTGCACACACTTGCTCCTTATTGTGGCTACAGAAGGAACGTACCTACCAACTTCTTCATAGAACAGCATGAACGTCAGCCAAGCAAATGCTCTTTCACAGGTACAAAAAACAATGAGTAAAGTTGTTAATTTACGAGGGCACTGCAGGAAACCAAGAGAAAAAATTCAGAGTATTTTAAGTGAGTGAGAATTACAGTGAATCTTCTGGAAAGAGAAAGAACATTTTCAAGTATTTTGGCATTTACCTAGGAAAAAAATAAGATATGATACATACAGAAAATTAGCATTAGCTTTTTAATATATAAGCCTTTACATTTCAGTGGTTTAGGTAGATGTTAGTTTAGCAAACTGGTTAAGCTTTAACAGGGAACAGGTGACACTGAGTAACTATCAACATAGCTGACTGAGCCAAAGGTGCCTTTTAAATGCAAATTTCCTTATTTGAAACAGGTAACTTTTCTCTCAGACTTGAAGGCAGCAATGCACTTAGACAAGTTATTAGAAGCAATTTGACTGATTATACTTCAAAAAACTGTAGATCACAATTTCTATCCTACTATGCCCAGACAAGTTCAAGGAAATCATCACAACTGAATGAAATATGAATAAAGTGCATTAATTAAATACCGGAAACATTCATTTATATGGCATGTACCCTTTTCCATGGTAATTCAGTAGTCTGAAGACACCTCAAGCAAAATCAAAACACTCAAGGTATGGTGTAACAAGCCATCTTGGGTCTCCCTCTACTGTTTTAAGTCACAGTGTGTAGCAGCAGTGCACAGCAGCATAACCACTGATACACATCTTCTTGTACCTGTGTTCTCAGTAAAGGGACATCATTTTCCTTGCCATTTTTATTAGAGGCAAAACCTCACTTATTATCTGTACTGTGCTGTTATGACTATTGCTGGATACCTTCACTCAGTTGCCTTTAATTCAACAACTTTTACAAGTGCTTTTAGTACTTGCACTACTACACAGTCCTGCCCGCCCTGACTCATCCATCCTGTGCTGTGGGAGGAAGTCCCAGAGTATATGCAGTCTTAACATGATCACAGATGCCAGCAGCCCACTTGGAGGAGTGCACCTTTCTTCAGAGAGAAGCTGATACTCCAGATCATCAGTCTTACCACCCAGCCATACAAAAATATGTAGGAATCATGAAATTTAAAATTGTGTAACCTTCAAAACTCCTGAAGTATGAAGAGGTAAGGATGGAAACTAAAGAGGTTTATCTATTTACCCATTTGTCTTCGTGCAGAAGCTGCTCCAAGATTAAGCAGAACTATAAATTGCTTCTTTCTGCAATATAATGCAGAAAGAGCAGAGATTTAAGAAGTGGTAACCTCATAGTTAACTTAATAACTTATGTACTGGAACTGTAATTGTGTTTGCAAATCCAGGTTTTCCTGGATTTTTGCAGCAATTACATGTTGCAAATTCTATACTTGAGATCTTTACTAGAATAGAAACAATAGCACTGATAGTGTACACAAGGCCAATGTGCTACTACTATACTAGCATAATTTTTATCACACATCCCTGTGAACTGCCATACAAAGCTAAAATCACAGCAGTCTTCAAAAAATATTTTTAAAACCACAAGTGTGAAGATTTCATACAGAACAGAAGTGGCAGTGTCAACGTTAGAAATCCATCTTTTTCAGAAGAGTTCTGTTCAACACCCCAATCTGCAGATGAGTTTGGTACTAAAGTAGCTCTTGTAACCTGCCCTGATTCAATGTCAACTGACATACTTTACAGAAAGTTCCTGTGTGAGACTCATGAATTCAGTGCCATGGACACACATGTGAATTTTACATTCTGTGAAAACATGAAAGAGGAAAATTAGAGGCAAATAATTTATGATTAATGCAGAGAGGTGAAGAAACACAGGGAATCTGGTATCCCTTCCATATCAAAGTGCTCTATGTATTCAGCTAATGACTTGAGTAACTCTAGATTTTACTTGCTTGAGTCAGGAAGTACACAGAATATAAATAATCAGCTATTGTAGTATTGAGCATATGACAGGATATGAGTAAATAAATATTGATTTTGTCCTTTCCATAAATTTTGCATTAAAACGTGCTTATATGAGCCTAACTTGAAAAGATTCTTAAATTAGCAGATAAAGCAGAAAAATGAAAAAGCTATCACATTAAACATGTGATCTATTATTTCTCTCCAGAGATTAGTAAACTTTACAACAGACCAGAGAGAAAAGAATTCAAAAAGCAGTACAGTTTGTACTGTCTTAGCTAATGTTCTGAGTTACTTGACATTGCATTGCAAGAACTATACTGATGTAAACACTACATATATACAAAAACTTGATCTTGCAGGTAAAACTAATACACCATCCAAATGAATGGCAGCTTAGGAGCCACGCACTTACAACAAACATTAAGGGAGATAGGGCAACTTCTCATGTAAGCCATTATGAAACACTGGAACAGAAGAAAAAACTGAGATAAATAAAGCTCTTAAAACCAAACTGGTAAGATATATTTGTCAGGTCAAATCTAAAAAGAAACAGAGATTCAATTTATATTATTGAAATCAGATTAAAAAATAATTGAAGGCAATTTCCCCAAAAAAAAGACAGTATTCATTCAGTAAATACAAAGTATTCAAAGACAAGTGAGAATCAAACTATTAACATGCTTTTCTCAACAGGAACTTGTATGACATTACTATATATTATACAATATATTATCAACTGCAGCAGCCAACAGAAAAGGCATGCAGAAAACTCAACAGTCTGATCACAGTGAGAAAAAATAGCAAGGGTATGGATGGAAAGGTTCACAAAATAAGCAAGTGCAAGAATTTGATGTGATGAGTCTGTAAAGCAGTGTCCATTTAAACTGCATTCCTCATTTAAAAAGGCAGATGTAGAAGAGGGAAGAGGTAACATCATAAGAATTAAGAACCATGTAATAATATTGTGTAGTTTTTAACTCCTTTACATATTATGATGTTACTTGAAGCTCCTTTCTCAAAATGGTAAACAACTAAGGGTTACTTTATAAGCTTTCAAGGAAGTTAAAATTCTAATCAATCCCAAATGGGAACCAACTCTCAAGGCCCTTTACCTATGCTTATCCCTTTAACTTGGGAAACACAGTGTTTAGAAAATAAGTACTTACATTTTATATCCAGGTAATTTTAAAGTCCCGGTCCTGAAAGCTATTCTATGCAGTTCCATTTTCCAAGTACCCCTGAAATTACACACTGTTTAGTGGGCATCTCAGTTTGCCTCTGAGCATGTAAACATGGAGAGAGGGGCTGTCCATCAGTAGTATTCTCCAGTGATGAGTGATGCTAAGCCATTTGCACAGTACTGCTGTATAGAATTGTGCTGTTATGCAAAGTTTTTCCTCTCCAGACACAGCCCAGCTTCTTAAGACTATAAACTATATTCCCCAGCTTCCTACAGATCAGTCAAGTGCAATGCCATAGTCCCAACAAGTCAATTAGAATTAGCAGTCCATGCAGTTCCAGATCAGATAAAGTCACCTTGTCCATCCTATCTCAATTTTATGTTCTTTTATGATCTATGGTTGGGAAAATTAAAAAAAAAAAACAAAAAACCACAACAACAAAACCAAGTGTAGACAAAGCTCAAGAAACTACACTGTTTTAAACAAGTTTATCTGACATTCTCAGCAAAACAGCACAATCACATCTACATTGGCACATTCCCAAAGAACTTGTGCCAACCCCAGTATTTATTTCTTTTGTTTGTTGAGCAATTCCATCTTACTTGGCATTTTAGAAGTTTTTATAACCAAATATAGTTGCAGTCAAGTTTTATTACCTACTCTTCACCTGCCATTATCTAATTTGCCAGATAAAGACTGGCTGAAAGACTCGTTTATTTTCAGTATGGAAATACTTGAAATTAAATCTGCTGGCAAAACATGTATGTAATACATTTGGCAATCATTCCTTTTATCCAAACAGACACATTAAAGTAGCTTATAGATGCAGCTACAGGTATTATTTGTCATTCCATGAGAACTTCTGCTTGTTTCTCTAACACTAATTTTGATGCAATCTCTTAATCAAACAGAACCTGGAAAAGCCTACATAACTCCTATTTTCCATCATCTTCAACAGAAAATTAATGAATTGTAGTTCCGCTAGAGCTCACTGTTTTTGTTCCTAAGAAGGAGAAAAATGAGTAAGTTGAATATGCTCTGATAAAGGGTAAACATTCAAGGCAACAAGAATTTTACTTATCACTTTGGAAAATAATCTAAGATTTTTCTGTATTTCTTGAGAAAACCCAAGCCTGACAAGAAAGAAAAACTGTATTAGTTTATTAGAAAAGCAAATCCTATGCTCTGTAACTACTGGCCTATATTCATTCAGATATGAAGACCATACAAATTTGCACAATCAGCTTGGTTCCAAACAATTCTTTGTGTATTTGTCCTTCCCATACTTTTAAGAAGTGAGGAATAAATTATCAGCATCTGTTTTTCTCATGGGAACTGAGGCAACGGAAGGTTATGTAGATACTTTGGCTTGCACAGAAAATTGAAAAAATGTAGAACTCACTGAGTGAATCTTACATACGTCTTAAACACTGCACTGTCACTCCTCTGTGCCTTTTTGATAAATCAAAAAACTACCCTTGTCACCTCAACTTGTCAGTTTATCTACTGAGATTTTAACATTCATCATCCTTGGTTATCCTATTTCTTTATCTGCAAATTTCTCTCTCTTCCCACAATACAAGATTTATTGTCCTCCTCTGCTTTTATTCCTTACTTGAGGTCTCAGATGCTGACTCACACCAGCACAAAATCAAATGATTCAAAGTCAGGATTAACACAGGGCATCTGATGTTACTTTTTCTTTGTTTAGTTCTTGAATTTCATACACTATTTGAAAAAGGTTCTTTCTTACCTTTTATACTGTACAGAACACACCCACACAGTCAAACCTAAGGTTTCAAAATGTTACGAGTTACTTTAAGTCCTGAGGCAGAGAGGTATATCCTGTTGTGACGTTAGAACTCACTCTGGGAGCAAAAAGATGAGTATGGTGTTATGTCAAATAACAGACCTTTTTTTTTTTTTTTTTTTTTTTTTTTTTAAAAGGTCCATTAATTTCTTTGACTTAAAATAACCTTCACTGAATTAGTGTTGTAATAAACAAGAATAAATTACACCTAAAACTAAATAACATTAATGGACTTGCACTACAAGTCTGGGTTCACTGTTAGGTGAGGCGTTCAGTTTGGGAGAACAGAACGGTGAAGGAGACTGGTTTCTTTCTTCCTCCTCTGCCTCTATTACTTTCATGAGGTTTTTGTCACAGGATGAAGAAGCTGTTTCCACTTATATAGCCCAATGTTGCATTTATTTATATAACTGACAGAGTGATAACGTAGCCTATAAACGTGGGATGAACATAAAGCATCCCCTGTTCAACAAAGTTGACCTCTAATGATAACTGAACAATCTGAAAGCACACATTTTTTAGACTGCTCTTTAATGTTCTTTCACTAAATTAAAGAAAAACACCTGGCTTATCTGAAAACTGGTAAGATAAAAGAAATCAGGATAAGCTTTTACAAACTGCATGGTGATCTTAACTCATTTAGTCAAAAGACCACAATATACTTCTGAAATCAGAAAACCTACTCCCAAAGACCTGCAGCGACTCTACCTTATCCGTATTTCAAAACAAGCTTACTTTGAACCTACTGACTTTCAAAGGAAAAAACAGAAGTAGAACAGATAAATTCGACATTATCTTTCCAACATTGATAAGACCTGACCATAAATAATAATCAAGAAAAACTTCAGCAGCACAAAACCTTCAGCTTGTTAGCTAAAAGAGATGTTTACCTATCAGGGATTCCAAGGTGGCACTGAGGGTTTACAGCAGCAGTTGCAAACTGTTCCCATGTCGTCTCTGGATCTCGGCACAGGACAACACTGAGCCCACCCCAGCCTTACTCCTTAAGGTGCCCACTGCTCCCACACCAGCACCAGGTGACAATGACAGCCACAACGCCTCCAGAAGACATTCCAGGATATACAGATTTATCTCTGCACGTTTTGCCACAACGCCATAAACTGGCACTGACGTCTGGCACTGCATGGCTATACATCTAACAGGATTGACATAGGGGCACCTAAACACCATATGTAACAGGATTTACCCAGGATATTATTAATAAACCAAGCCACTTATCTAGAAGACAGAACAAAAAGATAGAAACAAAGTTTAACTTCTCCTAAATACAGCAGTTTGAAAAATTGTTCAGGGGTGCCTAAGACAGGACAATTTAATTACAACAAATTATTTCTTATTCTGACCTATTTTCCCATTCTGAGGTTCCTCTGGGAACAACAATACAACAGTGACTTTTTGTGCTGGATCTCTACATCCAGTGGGCACTATGAACAATCTTGAGGTCTGTGAAAGATAACTAAGAAAAGATATCACATATACATTTTTACATCCAGTGTAACCAGTGATTTTTTTTCTACTTTTTTTCAGGAAATCTGTAATGTCTGAAAAAATACCAGCCAAGGTACTCCTGGACTTTCCTAATGAACAATGCCCATTTCAATTGTACTAACAAACTTCAGTGGCAATTCTTAATTCTTTGTATCTGGGCTTATCCACCCATGTATTTCATAAAGCATTAAGCATTCAAATAAATTTTAACAATGTTGATTTCCATAACCATTTTTCCAAAGTGAAAGAGGCTAAAGTTGATTTTGCTAATAGGAGTGCAAACAAAAGCATTACAGAGGACGAGTATTCTCTAGTTCATAAGAGCTTTAATGTTTGTTATTTAAACAATACACACTACATTTATGTCAACAACTTCTGATTGTCAATTGAGTATTAAAGCAAGAAAAAACTGGTTTTCAGTCTCTGATGCTGTGATTCCAGGCTGGTAAGATCTTGGGTATAATAATGAGCCAGACAGCCAAGGACATCAAGAGTTGCAAAAACCCATTCATTTCAATTGTAAATGTTACTTTGACACAGTTTTTAGTTCACTTCCAGCAAATCACTTCATACTATCTCTTGTTTGCTGTGCTCAATGAAACAGACAACAATTTTCTAAAAAACATAATTTCCAGGAAATAAACTGATTAAAGTACTTTCTTTCCCTCCTAACCTTACCAAAGGGAATAAAACTGTCATGCTCATAATGCACCTGTGCAAGTTTTATGCCTGTGTTTCTGTCAACTTTCCCATTACTAGCTTTTTCATCAGCTGATTTCAAACACATTTAGCAGCTAGATGGGAATCTCAAATATATTGGGCTTTGGTAACTATATCTTGCCCTCTTTTGTCTTTTAGATTAGAAATGAGGAAATACCAAGCAAAAGCTAAAGTTGATTTCACAATGACACAAAACAGCTACATGAAGAAATTCTCACTGATACAGGAACTGAGAAAGGAAAAGACTTTACATTGACTTATAAAAGCCTCTATCACTTCATGAAGGGCCATGTTGATGGAAAGGTCACTGAAATCAGATTAATTTCTTACTGACTTCAGTAAGCTTTGGGTCAGATCTGCAGCCTCCAGAGAAAGTTACTTTTTGTCCTACCCACCTAAAAACCAGAAGTAGCATTACAGTAAAGAAGTGTTACTAAAAAGCATATTTAATATTTATTATCTGGCCATACTTATTAGCAATCTATTGACAGTAACAGTATCAAAACATGGCACTGAGAATTGTTGCATATCTATAGACTGTCTGAGCAAGAGATGAGGACATTATCTCCTGTATACATGAAGAGCTTTTTATATCTGTCCGGTCACAGAGCTGAAGTAACCAGTTGGCAACATCAGTCATCATGCAGAGCAACTATATAAACAGATAGAGACAGAAGGTCTTTAAAGCTAATAAATATAAGCACCACCACTTTTCATGGTAATCAAAAACAATTACTCATGAGGTAGTTAGCAGAATTTATTCAATATTTTGATGTATGCAGCAGAATTAATAACATGTTAAAAGCTCAGAAAACTGCTCTTTGACACTTGCTCTGAGCCATTGGGAGACTAGTTCACTTACTGAGGGTTTTTCAAGTACCTTTCACTGAGAATGTTAGGAATCCTTGTCAAATTCACATTCTGGATAACAGGATAATGAATCCATTGCCTGGACTTTGAAATAAGAATGATATCTTGTTGCAAAAGTATTGGAAAAGTAAAAAAATCTTATGATTGACTAAATAATAAATTTAAATATTATTTTGCTCAGCTACAGATTATTTTTGTAGCAATGCCTCAAGTAAAAAAAACAGACACGCTAAACCTAAAGAACCCTAAACCTAAGAACTTCCTACTTTACTTGTACAACAAGTTTCACTCCCTACTTTTACAGGGCTGTAGACAAACAAAAAAGTTACAATTAAATATGAAGACGTTAGCAGCTTATACTTGACCAATTTAAAGCAAATTAGTACATAAGAAAGTTAAATGATCAGACCACAGGTGCCCAAGTATCTCATTAATAACACAAAATATTGAAAGGTTTAAAGTCTTTATCTCAATAGGAAGTAATTTGAATACCTCTTCTCCAATTTTGCAATATTACAGAAAGCACAATCTCAAATTTGCAGCATGTGCAAATCTAAATTCTGCAGCCTGAAAAACCACCAAATTTGTGTTCTTTTTTCTCAAGGCAAAGGAAGAGCAAATGAAGAAAACCTATAAGTCTCCAGCTTTGATGTGGCTGAACACAGCTGAAGCTATTTATAGAGGAAAGAAAAGTCTCCAAACCTATAGATCTAAGTGTTGATAACTTATGCTACCAGTAAAAAGGCTTTTAATAAGCTTTAGTCTCTAACTGATTGTAAACAGGTGATGGAAATTAAGGCTTCAAGTGTTCATTTGGCAGAAGTGCTTATACAGACAGTCACAAATTAAAGCGATCTTCTGAGATTCACCTAATTCATGTCCTTCTTGTAACAGCATCTTACAGAGCCAGCCCTCTAGCAACACAAACCAGAAAACTGTTCCACAGACCTTATTTCATTCCTGTTACACCATGTGCTGGCTTGGCCTGAAAAGGGAAGAATATTACCAAGAAATGTGTAAGAGTGTAATGACTTACAAATTTAGAATTAAAACTAAGTTCAGATTACATTAGTAATTCCTCAGACTAATTAGGCTGTAGTATTTTTGTTTTATAAAAGAATTCAACTTAAAAGAACAAATGCTGTACCAACATTACACTGTAGACTGCTGATACGTTTTCCTGCAGATAAAGAAACTGCCAACACTATTTTCACATGCCATGCCAAAACCAATTGTACACGAAGTTTTACCATAAAGAGTTGTGAAAGTGGAAAATAAACCCCAGGAAACTCGAGAATATCTCAATCTGCGAGACAATCAGATTGCTATTTGGTAGCATTTTAGCACAGTTTCCCACAACAGGCAGTCAGGTCCAATGCAGGAGGATTTCCGTGGAGCCCTACATACTTGCTGCTTACTTGCATACCCTCAATTTAACAGAAACGCACACAGTTATCCCAGCCAAGAGATGTGTGAACAGTGCTACAGTTAATGCTCCTGTCAGTTTCAAATCCTCCCGTTCTCACAGTAACCATTACGCAACTGGCCAGAGATCTGTTGCCTCAGAGGTCAAACGGTTTCTGCAGCAGTTTGGGATAATAACCCCAGCTCTCACCTAGTTATGCTACCAGGGTCTGTGTAAAGCTATACAGCATAACAAATCCAAGGAAAATACTCTTTTTTTTGCCATTTCAGGTGAAATCAGGACAGGAAATTTAGTTGCTCACACTGCCAATTCAAAGATGAACAAGAACTTGCTTCAAATTGTATAATAGTTTAAATCATCCCACTGGGCTAGAATCTTAGATTTACAACTTGCCATGTTATTTCTGGAATCAATAGGGGGGAAAAAAAAAGTCTTTGTATGTAAGGGTTAACAGTATTTAGAGTTTATCTCAATCAGTTCTTTAAGCAAAGGGTAAGTAAGAACTATCAAATGTTTCATGTCATATGGCTGACACCTTAAAATGAAGTTTGCTGAAAAACAGCTGTAATTCCATTTGCAGATTATTTCAAACCCAATTTCTCTTCCCAGAAGACAGTTTACCACAGAAAGGAACTTGTTCTCTGCTCACTGTACAGATCAACTTTCCTCCTGAGCGTGCTGTCTAATGGATGTTCAGACTCTGGAGTCCCTGTGATGGAGGCAACCCTGGATTTGAAGGGTTTAGTCAGAAAGGGGCAGAGTTACTCAGAGCCCCGTGAGAATCCCTGATTTGCAGCTTCTCTGCTCATTCTCATCTGCTTTGGTGAGCTGGTAAGAACACTGGGGTGCAAGCTGGGAATAGCTTTTCAGACAATTCAGCACCATAACATCCTGGGAATGTTTTTGCCAAACTTTGATAGGTGACACCAAGATGAACCTAAATTACCTTTTAATAAAAACACATCTTCCATTTATGATATCACTATTAATAATGTTAGACATAGAAAAAGATTATCCTAGTCATCTACATATTCTCAAATAGCTAATACTTCAAATAATATAATGAATTAAAGCAGAAAGCATTGGATTCCAGTCTCAGATAACTTTTTTCAATAAAAATTTAAAATTTGACACATAACAGATTACTCTATTTGCTGTGAAAATGACTGTGCTTTAGGAAGGCACAATACAGTGTTTATTATTGTTATCTATAGTAAAAATAATCTCTTAAAATTTCTATATAAGATGTTTTAGAAGCAGCTTAGAAAATTGGATCAACTTGTTTGTCTCCCTCAACTATACTTCACAGATTCTAAACAGAAATGGATACCTATCATGTACACACAGTTGAATATGACCTTGCTGCAAAGTCCATGAATCATACAGACAGTTCTGACCACACAGGTATTGAGTTTTCTCTACGTATCTCTCTCTTCAGATGTCTGCCTAAGACCAGCATTCAGTATGAAATTAATCAAGTTAGTGTTTTTTTTTACTGATGCTACTCAAATGTGAATCTTCTGAAGGTACCCCACATGCTACATAAGGGCAAAGATGATTCAGTTCTTCTTTTATTATTCCAAGTACCACTTTCATACTTGCTAGAATTCTTTTTAAAGCATGTAATTTTTAATTTTCTCTGACAAATAGATTTTGCTTCACCTCCTCGCCACTTACCACATAATACTGGAATGGGCTACATCACTTCTGTTACTCTTCTTGGATAGCCTCAGGCAGTGTCATTCCTCTTGCCTTCAGAAGGCACTTGAATCAAACAGAAATATGGTACAGAGTTTGGTAAAGTGCCAGTAAACTACATTATTTCAGTCTAAAAATGTGCAAACAAAAATCCCTAGTTATCTTCTCTCTTACAATATTTAAGGGCCAAGAAAATTAACATCCTAATTAGTTATTTTCAGCATTCAGCACATAGCTTGTTGAATATTTTGTCAAAATCCAGTCCTGTCTGGTGCTATTACTCCAAATACAATTGTGTGACTGAACTCCTGCACAGATCCACTTGGTTCTCAACTGTCATGCCCCATACTCAGTCTCAAATACATCCACAAATGGGTACTGCAAACATAGCCTGATACTGCAAGCAGCTGATAATTAAGTGAAGCTCGTAAATCAGAGAGACCACAGCTGAAAGCAGGATAGGAGCTAAGCACATTAACCTTAAGATCTACCTCTAAAGCTTGACCAAACTGGCTAATCATAATTTTCATTTAACCTTTGTATCTGTAAAATGGTATTCTAACTTACAGAACAAGGTGAAAACAAAGAGTTGACAAGGATTAATTGCCACAATACTTTTCACCACTTCCTTTCCTAAGAAAAATCCAAGAACTTGAACAGAAATTGAGTGGCAGCTATTGAAAGTCTGCAGATGATTGACATCAAATAGTAGCTCACAGGTGATACAATCACTGAGAATACTGCAACTCTGTGAACTGAAAATTAACACCAAAA
This sequence comes from Scytalopus superciliaris, assembly GCA_013400415.1. NCBI lineage: Eukaryota > Metazoa > Chordata > Aves > Passeriformes > Rhinocryptidae > Scytalopus > Scytalopus superciliaris. The sequence continues at coordinate 214,131 of VXBX01007125.1, forward strand.
TAGAAGTTTTGCATGAACCACCTAGAGTAGTGACAGGAAAGCAAATCAGTAACTTTGTTTTTAAAGCCCTGTGGGAACATCCAAAGAACAAACTGGTCTAAGGAACCAGCTCCTTTCTTGTTTTATATTCCAAATCACTTACTATCAAGGATCTTTGTTCTCTAGACCACAGTTATAAACCATCCTCATTAGAGATAAGAAGCAGTCTTTTTAGTGGACCTTAAGCCAAGTTCTTCTGAACCTTAGGATAGAGAACCACATTAAATTAAGATAAAAACTGAATATCAACAGCCTGAAGAATTTATGTGTGTCCAAAGAATCTATGACTAAGCTTCCTGCTGACAAATACACACAAAAGTTAAACTAGTTTCCCACAAGCCTTGTAGTGCAGCCCTTGGATGTCCACAGTGGTTAGAGATTCCCATAGAGATAAAGCAACTTCCTCGTTATTCCTGTCCTAAGGGCACTGGTCTCCCACAAGTCTAACAAGAAAAAAAGAACAACAAACCCACTGTATTTTCCAATTAGTGGCCTAAAGCTACAGAAAATGGAACCGTGCTCCGAAAGCACATCTTACGCGGTTTAAAGCAACAGAGATGTAGTGACACATCTGAGCTACAGAAAACCTACGGATTTTAATGGAGCGAGACTCGGCAAAAGGCCAATAGCTGAGCACACAAAGTAGAGGAAACAGAGGGGCCTGTCCCCGCCTCAGGCTCTAGTTCTGAGAGGGCAGCCCTGACAGCAGTTCCACCTGCAGCCTGTCCGCCGGGACAGGGGCACTTAAACACCCGAGGGTAATTACGCCGGGTTATCCCCACAGCTCCTCAGGCTCTGCCCTCCTCACTCGCGGAGCCAGGCCCGGTCCCACACGCGGCGGAGGGGCCGGCACGGCAGCGCTGCTTGCCGCGGCTTCTCCTCCGGCGGGGCGGGGCGAGGCGGGGCGCGGCCCCGGGGCGGCGGGCGGCGCGGGCGGTGCCGGAGGGACGGGAAGGGGAAAGGA
>VXBX01007125.1:215714-299716 GCA_013400415.1 Scytalopus superciliaris
GGGGGGCTGCCCGGGATCGGCAGGCAGGGGTGCCCCCGGGATCGGGGGGAGCTGCCCGAGCCCAGCGCCTCGCCGGGACACTCTGCCTGCCCGCTGTGCTGCCAAACCCGAATGCTCGCACAGAAAACATCCGCAGGCAGAAATAACAAGTTCTGATAACAAGTTAACTGTGTATCCAGTTCCCGGCTGGATACACAGGAAGGCAAAAGTGATTTTTCCAGGAGTGGCTAGCTGGGCAGAGGTGAGACCGACACCTGCCAAGGGGCCGGGAGGGCGAAACCCGCAGGAGCTGAGCAGGGCTGGGCTCTCCTGGGATCGGCTGCGACCTCAGAGGAATCAAACTCCCTTTTAGTCCGGGATAGATGGCATTTCCTTGAAAAACAAATACAGATGTCCTCCAGCATAACTTACACAAGAGCTCTGATCTCTGTGGACAGTTAGGTATGGGAAACCATTTCAGAACTGTGACTCAAACCAGTGCTTCTATAATCTGTAAACACATTTACTTGTTCTCCAGTGTAGACCAGCTTTATGGTAAATAATGATGGTTACAGAAAGGAACTGAGTTCTTATCAGTGAAGATCTCTAACTTCGACACTAGAGTAGGAAGGGTTTTCTTAGGTAAATGTGTTTGTGCCAGTTCAGCTGGTGTGTATATATGGAATTTTACTCTTTACGGGCACAAATAGTCTGTCCTGTTAATATGGTTCCTAAAATTCCAAAATCAAATACGTAGTGAGTGTTCTGTGACACTCTTAATTCTTACCCAAGAGAGGCTAAACTCAATTTACTGTGTTTACTTGAAAAAAGAGTGACCAGCATCAGATTGAGTCGTAGCTTGGGCGTGGCTGAAGTTTACTCTGTGGGGCTACTGTTTTTCTGCCCTTGCTACAATTTCTTTTAAAATGCTGGTGGTTATTACACTGCTGTTTTGTCACTGCTTAAGTTACTCTGTGCTGCTGCTTACAAGAAGTCCTTTGGTGTACAGCCTGTGTTACTCTTAAGATCCCTGCTTGTATAACAAAATACAGTTCAGTGGCAAGCAGTGTAATGACATAGTATTAATAGATGATAGCTTCTAATATTTAACATTAATATTGCTCAGAACTGATGAAATTGATGTTTTCACAACAAAGAATTGTACAATACACTGTGCATAAACAAAACGTACTAGTTGGGTGATTGGACATACTCTGTTCTGAACCTACATTTCTAAATCCTCAACAGAATTTCTTGATTTTCAGTGGCATTTGTTATGCCTCTCTGCACCGACACTGAAGCAAACTCTGGACCACTTAGGGAAAGTCACAACTGTAAATTTCAAGGCAATTGAAAATGACAGCTAAAGAAAATAAGAAGTCTAAATAGTTTGTCCTTTTCTTGTGCTGCTCTCCACCCCCTGTGGATTTAGGGAATGAATTGCAAATGATACTTACTTTCCCATCTTCAGTGTAGTGATCATTAATGGATTTCACCTTATAATGCTCTCTAGGAATTTACTCACTATCAGATTGCAGATCTGGATGTGCAGTAAATTTAAATGGGATGCATGATAAAAGTAGATCTACTACTTGAAATGTGCTATTAAAAAAAGGTGTGAGAAAGGAGAACATTTCTACTTAAACTGTAAAGTTATTTCAGCACTTATGGTACATTTGATCTACTCAAAATGCACCAACAACTTGAGCTTTTGTCTAAAGGGGTTTTTAAACTAGAATCCTAGCAGATTCCACAGGAATAAAAGCACAGAGCCTGATGAAATACAACCCAGAATTTATGTAATGGTATGAAAGGGGATAACTTGCTGAAGTGAGTGTCACACACACACACNGAAATGTGCTATTAAAAAAAGGTGTGAGAAAGGAGAACATTTCTACTTAAACTGTAAAGTTATTTCAGCACTTATGGTACATTTGATCTACTCAAAATGCACCAACAACTTGAGCTTTTGTCTAAAGGGGTTTTTAAACTAGAATCCTAGCAGATTCCACAGGAATAAAAGCACAGAGCCTGATGAAATACAACCCAGAATTTATGTAATGGTATGAAAGGGGATAACTTGCTGAAGTGAGTGTCACACACACACACTGTGGACCCAGAGTCCGATGTAAGTAATTCTTGCCCTGAAGAAACAATAAGGGACATAAGGCCACCTTTTAAAAGAAGGGGTGAGTTGGCAAGTGGAAGATTTGCAGAACAGTAGGAGAAACACAGCTTTCATATCTTTTCAGATGCAAAGTTGTGATCTTTAACTTTGCACTTCCTGAAAAGTAAAATTTGGTAAAATAAGGGTCCCCATTCTGCCTTCCCCCCNCGGGCACAAATAGTCTGTCCTGTTAATATGGTTCCTAAAATTCCAAAATCAAATACGTAGTGTGTGTTCTGTGACACTCTTAATTCTTACCCAAGAGAGGCTAAACTCAATTTACTGTGTTTACTTGAAAAAAGAGTGACCAGCATCAGATTGAGTCGTAGCTTGGGCGTGGCTGAAGTTTACTCTGTGGGGCTACTGTTTTTCTGCCCTTGCTACAATTTCTTTTAAAATGCTGGTGGTTATTACACTGCTGTTTTGTCACTGCTTAAGTTACTCTGTGCTGCTGCTTACAAGAAGTCCTTTGGTGTACAGCCTGTGTTACTCTTAAGATCCCTGCTTGTATAACAAAATACAGTTCAGTGGCAAGCAGTGTAATGACATAGTATTAATAGATGATAGCTTCTAATATTTAACATTAATATTGCTCAGAACTGATGAAATTGATGTTTTCACAACAAAGAATTGTACAATACACTGTGCATAAACAAAACGTACTAGTTGGGTGATTGGACATACTCTGTTCTGAACCTACATTTCTAAATCCTCAACAGAATTTCTTGATTTTCAGTGGCATTTGTTATGCCTCTCTGCACCGACACTGAAGCAAACTCTGGACCACTTAGGGAAAGTCACAACTGTAAATTTCAAGGCAATTGAAAATGACAGCTAAAGAAAATAAGAAGTCTAAATAGTTTGTCCTTTTCTTGTGCTGCTCTCCACCCCCTGTGGATTTAGGGAATGAATTGCAAATGATACTTACTTTCCCATCTTCAGTGTAGTGATCATTAATGGATTTCACCTTATAATGCTCTCTAGGAATTTACTCACTATCAGATTGCAGATCTGGATGTGCAGTAAATTTAAATGGGATGCATGATAAAAGTAGATCTACTACTTGAAATGTGCTATTAAAAAAAGGTGTGAGAAAGGAGAACATTTCTACTTAAACTGTAAAGTTATTTCAGCACTTATGGTACATTTGATCTACTCAAAATGCACCAACAACATGAGCTTTTGTCTAAAGGGGTTTTTAAACTAGAATCCTAGCAGATTCCACAGGAATAAAAGCACAGAGCCTGATGAAATACAACCCAGAATTTATGTAATGGTATGAAAGGGGATAACTTGCTGAAGTGAGTGTCACACACACACACACTGTGGACCCAGAGTCCGATGTAAGTAATTCTTGCCCTGAAGAAACAATAAGGGACATAAGGCCACCTTTTAAAAGAAGGGGTGAGTTGGCAAGTGGAAGATTTGCAGAACAGTAGGAGAAACACAGCTTTCATATCTTTTCAGATGCAAAGTTGTGATCTTTAACTTTGCACTTCCTGAAAAGTAAAATTTGGTAAAATAAGGGTCCCCATTCTGCCTTCCCCCNTAGTAAGAATTAGTGTTTAGCTACTGCTAAGTGATCACTAGCAAATAGGGATGCTTTGCCATGTCTGTCACTCTTTCAGGAAGCATTTGCTTTAAAAGCTCATTTGTATTTCTTGAGATTTACATAAACTGAAGGATAAGAAATGCTGTTTAGAGCACATTAACTTCTGTTCTGTATGCAGATTAGAGAAATTATCAAAATACACTGTAAGATTCAAGTATGGAATGTAGGAAAACACATGCTTTTAGGTCTTTCAAGGGCTGACTTCTGTTAATTGGTTCTTATTTCTTTTTGTACATCCATAACAAAATACTTCATTATACTTCTGTATACCTTTTTGTTTATAAGGACATTTACAGATTTAGCCATGAACTAATGAAGAATTTATACTGTAAATCAAATTTTAAAATCTTGATTTTTAAATGCTCTAAATTTGAAGTCAGCTAAATTATTCAAGGAAACAGAGCCTAAATAAGCATTCTAATTATGTGCACTTTAGCATCATCTTCTGTTTCTACTAAATGTTTATAGCTAACAGCATAATATTTATATTATGTTCCTTCTGTCATAGTATAATCTTCAGTTTCTTTGCCTCCCCATTCTCTTCTGGAGTGAAACCTCAATCCCTGCTTAGTGATCTGGGCCAAACCTGGAAAGGGCCAAACTTCTAAATGCAAGGTTGATCTTTATAGATCTTTCATGAGTGTGTAGATGATACCTGCTGGTAGAAATCGTCAGTTCCTTGGCTAGTAGTCCTTCTGTACCTCCTTCTGTGCTGGCTTCTCTTTTGCCTGTGAAGTAGAAATACCTCAGCAGAGTGAACGTCATAAGAGAACTGCTTTGAAAATATGGGTCCTGAGTGGATGGATGGCTGGCCTCTCATACAACTGGATGAGGGCAAATTCAAGATCAGCCTCACATTTTTTGCACTGGCAAACTTCTACACCTGGTGGGAAACTTGATAGTCACATTTCTGTTCAAGAAGTACAATGCTTTTAATGCCTTAGTTCTAACAATCTAAAGCATTGTTAGTGAAACTAGGGAGTTGTTTAATGGCTTATTCTACTTTCCCCTCTCCCCCCAAAGCAGGTGTAAGAACACAAGTCAGGTTGGTTGTGTTGTACTGCAGGCTAGTGCAGGTGATTTGTCTGAGTCAAGAGAAGTGCCCTTCCAGAAGAGAGGCACTAGGTACTGAAACATGCTTTCTTTTCAGTCTATAACTTGTGGGGGCTTTCCACCTTCTCTCTCACTGAGAGAACCTGGAAATAACATATCTTATTTAATTTTATGGCACTTACCTATTTAATTGTTGTAAAAGTTCATCCTTAATTCTAGTTCTGGGGTTGCAAACCTTTGCAACTCAAGGAAGTGGTAGTTATTCTTCTTTTGGTGTGCTTCTCTTCTGTGCTTTAGAAATCTTTACAGAACAGTCATGAATATCCCTATTTAAGTGGTAGGTCTTGCAGTTAAAGTCTTAATTTTCTGCAATGTAACTGGTTGCTGGAAAGGAAAAATCAGTTAGATGGCTCCTCATCCCACTGAGAACATGGAATAAGCAGTTTTCTTGTATGTTGGAACTCAAGCTGCTTACAGTCCTAACATAGTATTTGTGCAACTGGACTGATGCTGCCTGGTAGCTGAAGTAACGCTGTGGGTCTGATCACTCTTTCCTTTGCCTGTGCAGTGACTTGCCTGCTGGTGGCCAGCACTAACAGGAAACCACAGCTGCTCTTGTTCACTGCACTGACAGCTGCCTAAAGAACTAAAACAAATAGGGTACAGGAAATGAGATGTCTGAATACAGATGGCTTCATTGGAAAGTAGTCTGGGAGTTCCTACTTAATATAATGAATCTTTCTACATAATTTCATTGGGTTCTGAAAGGTGTGAAGCACTTTTTTGTGTTTGCTGATGGCCATTTATCATTAATAGGTTAGTTTCAGAAAATAGAATAAACTTACTGAATTCCTACCTGCTTCCTAGTGTGGAAATGATTTCATGTTTGTTAGGCAGCATTTACTGTGGAAATAAAGCTATTAAGTGGTTTTAAGACTTTTTAAAGGCTTTTCATGTTAATGAACTGTCCAAAAGGTCTATTATAAATGAAATCAAATGAGTCAGAGCTGCAAAACAGCCTGACTTTTGTTTGTGCTCACCCAAATTGCCATAACCAAGTCCCAGCTGCTTCCTCATTTCAGAAAGGCTTTACAACCATCTTTAGTTCCAGACTAGATTCAGTCTAACTTTCCCTTACATAGAGATTTTGAATAGCTCTTTCATACATTACTTTAAAAATTCACTTTTATAGTGAATTTTATAGTGAATCACAAGTGAGTCTACTTTATTTGCTTAGTTAACTTGAAGGTAAATGAATCTGGTTTCCTGTGTGGCGCTGCCTTGGAAGTGGAAGGACTTATTCTTTACTACAAAACTTTGCTATCTTCCGGCTTTTCTTCTACCCATGAGGATTTATCCTTCTCACTTGACTTATGAGTTCACATTAATGAGTTTCTTACTGCATAAGGTGACTTTTATTCATGCTGCCCGTGTTGCAGTTTTCCAATTGCAGAGGTCTAAGACTGTCAGTGCCCAGTCATCAGATACACTCTGTAGTACACATTGTCTTGTTTAAAACAATGTACATATACATGATGATGGTAACCTTACTTCCAAAACAAAAACCTATACATGTAGGAGTTGACCAGTACAACCCCCTCCCTTTATAAAAGGGGTGAGTAAGAAGCAATGCTATAAGGTGCTTCAGGAGAGATGTTTAACCTGGGGTTGCATTAGTGGCTTTACTTTTTTTAAGTCCTGAATGGGTAAAAGTTAAGAGGTTGTGTCTTTGGCCCAGGAGTCTTTTAGAGTAAGACATGGAAACATACTCTATGGACCATGCCACAGACAGAACTATAGCACAGACCATCAGTAACTTGACATAAAAGATGGAAACCTATTTAACTTCAAAGGAATATGAGAGTTACAGGAGAGGGGGGAAAAAAAAGGTAATTAGCCTAACTGGTAACACTTGCAGTGTTATAACTAAAGCTTATACAAGTGTCTTATTTTCATAGAATCATTCAGACTGGAAAAGACATTTAAGATTGAATCCAACCTTTGACTAATTTGCAGATTTCTGTTCTCTTATTGTAGCTTACCAAACTTTACAATTAGTACAACAGTGGATATACATTTAAATTGCAACTGCAGATTTGGGGGGGAAGGAAGGGGTATCCTGAGCTTTTACTGTCCCTTAATAAACTAGTTGCAATGCTCAAGTGAACCATATCTGTTTTTACATCTGCTATTCCTTTAGGAAGCTATTCCTTGCTCTTCTGGCTAGAAGTCTTTTTAGTCTCAGCTTTTTCATATAATCAGTTCATTCTATTAATGTGGTAGCCAGCTTTGTCCTTGATCTTAAATAGTTGCTTTGCCTTGCTACTGTTGGCTTCTTGTCTATTTATAGACAGATCATACCTCTCTCAGCATTGGGCTTTCTGGATAAACACGTGTTGGGGGCGGTGAGGAGAAGAATCTCCTGTGTGATAATTTCCCTCCTGTTCTCTGGGTGATCCTAGCAGGTATTCTTTGTTGTATGAACTGCAACAGCTCCGTCGTGTTAGGAGTTACACTCTTGGAAAGAGCATGGAATTTGTCTGCTTCGTGTCAGCTCTGTGGTGACTTACTGTTTTGTGGCTCCTGTGGCATTTGGACCAGCCAGGGCCAAGTTGTGTGTTATTTCCGCCCTCTGCACACACACCCACCGTGTGTGTGGTATTAATATCGACGTGGAAGCCACTCACTGCATCTCTCTGTTTCAGTCCCTCTTATTACAGTATTGAGTGCACTTTAATGAGCAACCCAATCCTTTAGGTAGGGCTGAGATAGTTCTATAGGTAAGAGACTTTACTTCATAGCCATGCTCTAAGTGTGTAAATTCAGGTACTGTGTGCTTGCCTGGTGGTACACTGAATTTGCCATATTCACATTTAAAACACAAGGTCTTATCAATGCACTACAGATAATTTTTGAATAGAGAATATTCTTGCCTTTTCTCAGCATGGAATGAAAGAAATGTTTAAGCATATTTCCAAGATAAGTACAGCTTAGTAAAAGCCTGTGAGAAGTGGTATGCTGCAGTATTTGAGTACCTTATGGTTACTTTATACATACTGGTGCTTAAATGAGAAGGGTAGGATGTCTGTAGGGGAATCTCTTTCCTGCCCCAGCTTATAGCTGGCTAGTGCTGTGTGGAAAGAGATAAATATTTTAATCTCCTCTCCTGGCAATTCATGAATTGAATTTAGGAATTAGTAGTTCTTGTGGCTGATTGGTGTACAGTGTTCTTATTGTCCAGCACTGAATTACTCATCTTGTTTGTTAGGTTTATCTAGAATTTCTTTGTCTTCCATAATTACAAATTTGTTACTATGCTGTTTACCACACTTTAAGCATTGTTAAATAAGGCTAAGCAGTTTTCTTCTAGGGAAGGCTGGATTGTTTTTCTGAATTTAGAAAAACGTGCCTGTTCAGAAAGAGTCTAAGAATTGCTTGGAAGATCTATTCCTACTGACTTAGGTGTCAGCGATTACTTAGAATTTGATAACAGTACAAACACAATTGCACTTGTTTACTTACCAAACAAGAAAATGTTATACATAATCCAGAGTTAAAACATTAAGTAACTAAGGCACTGCAGTAAATGCTGGGACTGATTCATGGGTTTTTGTGAAGTAGCTTGAACAAGGTGAGCATCTTTACTGAAGCCCCCTTAGACTCGCCTTAGACTCCAGCCTTTGGACAGGGTCAGGAAAGCTGTTAATACACAGAACTACTGCAGAATCCAGTGCTGCTAATTGTGAGATTAATATGGCTGTAATCAGCTCTAAAAACTTGCAAAGGAGATAATGAAATCTGTTTTGCCAAGTCTGGGTAGTGTACTAGCTGGTCTGGAAGGCTGCTTTTGATGAGCAAGCCCTTTGCAAACAGAAGTGAGCAGAACAAATGCACTATCTTAACAAGAATTGTCGTCTGTAAAGAACCCAAATTAGTTCCAAAGTTCACAAGATCATCACAACTAGAAGAAAACACTGAAGTCAAAGCAGGACAAAACCCTGGTTAGATATTAATAATTTAGGCTGAGGTGCAAATGTGTTCCATGTTCTGGGGAATTTGAGAGACTTGCTAAGATTTGCAAGATATTTAGTGCAGGAGGAATAGTTTACTAAGTGTTTTGATCTGAACTGCTCCTATGGCAACTGTTTAGTTTTTGAGACTTTGAATACTTCATGATTGTTAGTGGACAGGGCATACATAGGTACAACCATTTAGAATCACTGCACTAGAAGATCAGGAAATTGTGACACTAACTTCCCTATATATAGATTTGTAGGCATACTAGAAGGCAATAGTCATCTTTGAAAAGTTGGTGGTTCTGTAACCATGTTTTATACGAAAGCACAATAAACACATCTGACCATCACAGAACATACTGAAATCTGCACACTGTAAAATCTAGTAGTATGTATAATCAGTTTTCTTGTAAATTAACTTCTTTATGCGCATGCTAGTACAATCCTTACTAAAACATGCTGATTAAAATAACTTACTGCCATTATTTTAGAATCCAAAACACGGGCTTACTATAATTTCTACTTTGACATGTATTTAAAAAGAACACAGTGTTTTCAAGTGCTTTCTGCCTCCATTTGGAAAAGCAAAAATTAATCCATAGCATCTATCTAAGAAGCCAAGCTTAAATCATGAGCAAACAATTATTGGGCTCAGTGCAAGAGGTAACTGAGTGAAGTATATCTTCCAAAGTACAGATAATAAAAAAAGCTTTAAAAGGATAGACACTGCAATGTGATATTAAATCCTTCTTCTTATATTGACCAATAACCAAACAAAATTCAAATGAAAACATTTCCTCATCTAGAAGCTTTTGTGCATAGAAAAACAAAGGCTCTCTTAGCATACTGTTTAACTTCTTGGGGCGTGACAAGGAAAGAGAATTCTCAACTAGAAAAAGAATTTGTATGTTTTCCAGTGAAAAGTATTTTCCATGGCAGTGAGTCATACTGTAACTCGAGGCTTTCTTCAAACTTTTTTTTTTTTTTTTGGTAGCTAGTTTGCTGTAAAAGCCACAAGTTTCCAGAGACTTACTGCATAGGACTTGCCAGGGTTTAAAAAAATCATAATCTTGTGGCCTAACAGTAACTTTCATTTCATTTTATGTAGTAAGAACCTTTAAAAAAAAAATAAAACCCAAACCTAGTATTTTATCTGTGTATATGGTCCATTTTTAGACTTAGGCTATTGAATGCATAGTAACACTGCCAAAAAAGCCATACAAATGCTATACTCTCCTACTGCCAAATTAGGAAGCTGTCAAACTAAATTTCAATGATGTCCAAATAGAATAGAAATTAAGTAAGTCTTTTATCTTTGTGCATCCGCTTGCAGATGGAATGTACAGCATTCTCTGATGCCTGCTTCTCATCAGTCTTAACAGCTTAGCACAAATAACTTCCCTGTCAAGAGGTGGGCCTCTGTAGAGTAATTGCAATTCCTGGAAAACAGTAAATGACTGAATTGTGAAAAGGAATGAAATGTTAGAGCTTAAGTGTCATGTGCTCCTGCCATGGAAGGGAAATAGTCATCGCACCTGGGATCCACACCATGAGCTTCACCTGACACTGTAATGAAAGATTCTGCCATGTAAACTAGAGAAGAATGACTAGTGAAGTCAGCACAACTCTCAGCACTGATTAGTCTCCCACGCAGCAAGAAATATCCAGCAGTCAAGCCATTTTAATTCAGTTGTTTAAAAGCTTGGAAAAAAAGTTAAATTTTGCTCAAAAATATGAAGTTGTCCAGAAAAGGACAGTTTCAGCCTCAAGTCTAAAACTTTGCCCTGTTCTGGTATGGCTGACAAAGAGGCAGCTCATTTGAAAGCCTGTCAGTACTTTGTTAGTCTTGGGGCTTTTTTGCTAGTTCCTGTGGTATGAAAGTTACATTTATGACATTGGACTTTATAGTAATCCTTGACTGTAATAAAAGGAAACTGGAGATTTAACTGTTTACATGTGTTTGAGTTAAACGGCTGCTTGTTTCCCTCTTCAGATTCTATCTCCCATATGATGTGCAGAAGAGGCTTCCCTCTCCTTGGGTGTTTTTCTTCTCACTTTGAACTATACATGATAACTAGCCCTAAGTATTTAGTCTCCCTGCTACTTTACATACATCAATAAACAAGATTTTGTGTGCCTGCAGGAGTACATTTATAACAAAACTGCTTTGTATACACAACTTGGAAGTTTAAATAAGTATATGGGTTGAATAAATACACAGTGATCTAGTTCAGCTGGGGGTGGAGGGGCAGAGTTCACTTCTGGCCAGCAGAGACTGTGACTTCAAACTTGGCTGGCTTGAGCAATACTCAAATGAGACCTGTGCCCAGAGTACCTGCTCAGCCAGGAGGGAATGATTTCCCCAGTCAGGACAGTCAGTGCCGTAGGTAGAGTTTGTTCTTGCTCAGAGCTTGACAGAAGTATAGCTGCTCCTCTGAGAGATCGGAGTAAGGCATGTTAAAAAAACCCATGTGTGTTGTAACTTCGACTGGTCTGTTGGGCTCTGATAGAGTCCACTTACATTTTGAATGCTACTTCCGAAGAGAGGGTTATTGAAAGCCCAGGCATGAACACCTTGAAGCTTCCCAAGTTAGAAACAAATTAGTTTACTTTTGGAGACCATCCCTTCCCCCATATACACAAAAAATTTAAATTCTGTTCTGCAGAGGCATGGTACTTTCTTTTACTGATTGAACTCACATAAGAAAGCAGGACTTGGCCCTCAGCTTTATTTGAGCAGCACTCAGTTCCTTTGAAACTGGGATTGTTTCCAGAGCATTCAGGAATGGCTTTCATAGCAGCACTTTAGTTTAGATAATGTATGCTGGCCTTTTTTTCACTCCTGAGGACCTGAATATGGTCTTCTCTTTACATAATAGGAAATTTGTGGTGCCATGTTCTGGCATCTAAAGGACGCTCTGTGCCTGCTACAAACCACCGTGCAACTTGGCACAACCTACAACCAAGGATTTGGGAAGTAGAGAGGGGCATAATAAATTATTTATACCTCTATTATATGCTTCCTATGTAGCAAAAGCTCAAACAGAAGCACACATACAGCCATAGGAGTTTTTTTGCTGTGGCCACGTGACTTTGGGCACTGTGTTGATCTTAAATGTCATGTTTAGGGTTTTGGAGTTCTGTATATATGCCCTGTCGGTTGGGTTAAGTATTTTCTACTCTGCAACTACCTTCAGAATACATGAATTTTGAGTTCAGGCAATTTATTGAACAACTACAAGCTATTTTTCAGAAGTCTGGTAATAGTTAGGCAGGTGAAAGATCTCCTTGCCTTTCTGTAATTGTTCTTTCACTCAGGAATATTGACTTTTTTCTGAGGCTAAGTCCTGAATTTCTTCTAAGACAGGTGTTTAAGCAGGGGAACAGGGACTTACTGTTTAAATCTTAAAGCAAATAAGTTGATAAATTACATACTTGCATGTTATAGATAGTTGGTGTAGAATTACTCTTCCAAATTTTTAAATATCTATGAAGTTGTTCAGTGATTTCTCATTTTCTCACATGTCTTTTGTAGGTATTCGTTACAGTATGGATGTTAGTGTGGATGAAGTGAAAGCCTTAGCATCTCTCATGACATACAAATGTGCTGTGGTTGGTAAGTGCTCATTTTTCAAGCAAGATTTCAATTTCAATCATTACTGATTCAATTTACAGAAAAAAAATAAATCTAAAAGATCAAATTGAATTTTAGACACTATAACTAAAATCTGTAGCAAGGTAGGAAAAACATATAATAACCAAAATAATAATACATATCCCACTGCCGTTACTGTAGGTACTTAAAGTTCATTTGAAAAGTCTGAATTCTGCCAGCTACCCTCTCCCATAAAAGTACTGCATCTTGAACTCAGGTCCAAGTATGACAAACTTTGATTAATAGGGGACTAATTCTAGGGGGAACAGATAAAAGCTGTAAAGGATTCAGGCAGGGGAGCTGTGGAGAAAGGAGGATAAAATTCCTTTATGGGTTTTAAAGAAGTACAATTCATACATGGCTACTAAACTATAGAGAAAGTTAAAGAGAATCTGCTCATTACATGCAAGAAAAGAAAATACTTCCTTAATGTGTATAGAGACATACAGGACTTCCAAAGTAACATGTTTGAGCTAAACTAGTAAAATATAAACCATAAAACTTATTGTTTCTACAAGTGCCAAGGACAAGAGATTGAAGCATAGAAAATTTAAATCATAAACTTTAGAGATTCAAAGACCACATTTTCAAGCTCCCATTTTTATAAAAGTACTTAGATCAGATTATAGCTTACACTTGAGAAGCCTTAAATGTGGCAAAAGCAAAATCACTGCCCAAATCAGAGATAGAATTACTCACACATATTACTCACGTGTTCTGCCTTTATTGTTGAAAAAGTAAAATGATTTTCCTTTGCATTCTTGTAGATGTGCCATTTGGTGGGGCAAAGGCTGGTGTCAAGATCAATCCCAAGAACTACACAGTAAGCCTAATCATAGATAAAAATTTGGTTATCTGCAGTACTGAAGCCAGCCAGTTAAAAAAGCTCTTCTAAGGGCATTATTGACCACTTAAAACTTCCAGCCACTTCTGCCTGTGCTGAACTTAGAGCCTGTGCATGCAATAGGTAGGAAAAGAATTTTTAAAAGGTCTGTGTTTCAGAGGTAGAATACTTCAATTATTTAATTTTTTTTTCCTGAATGTCAGGAAATGACAAGTAATGTGGAACCTGAAATTTTTTGAAGTTGATACTCTTAATAAGAGCTTAAATTAAATTACTCTTAGACAAAGTTAATGTTTTTGTTTATTTTGACAGATAGTTTTATGCTCCATTAAACCATTCTATGCAGTGTTCCAGTGTGAATAATAACTAACTTGCCTTATGAAAGGTTTACTGCAGGCTTGCCTTCTTGCCCTAATTAAAATAACTTGTAGAGAGAGGAGTACATAACAGATATTCTAAGCCCAAAGCTCCTGTAAGGGTTTGTGTCAAGTCGTTCGACTGTGTTGATTATACAACTGGCAGCCCAGCTACTGCTGTTGCTGGTTGTAAATCGCTCACATAGGATATCAGATTTGTTTGCTGGAAACCTCTGCTGCAAGCACAGGTGGTTCTTCCTGTGCCACACTCCTGACTTGTCATGGATCAGAATGTACGGTTTCTTGTGCTGCCTGAATACCAGCAGTCTGTTAGGGAGTGGCATATAAGTTATATAAATTATGAATCATCCTTTCTTCTGAAAGAAGAGGATGTCTGTTTGTGCTTGGGCTAAGTACTAGCAAATGCTCATAAACACTAATGTTTTCTTCTGATATTTTTTGCATTTTCTCTATAGGACAATGAATTGGAAAAGATCACAAGAAGGTTTACCATGGAGCTGGCAAAAAAGGGCTTTATTGGTATGTTGGGCAGCTTTACTGTACAAATTAAGGAATCTGATTTGTTGTGCATTCGCAAGGTCCACTAGATAGTATCCTTAAAGAACAGTATTTTTGAGAGCTTTAAACAGTTTGGGTACAGAACTTTCCCCAAAGAGCCATAAAGAATTGAGTCTTTGTATCTTAGTGCATTTTAAAGGGAACTGTCTTAACTTTTTTTCTAGTGGCTGTTCTGCTATGAGAAGCCACAAAAGCTGAGGTCACAGTATCCACAATGAATCACATTTCTTTTAGATTATGAAATTGTGACCATATTTGTGGCACTTTTAATCTCTAATAGCAAACTCTTGAATGTTACTGTTTCCTGTAGCCTCAGTTGAGGCTTTTGGCAGATATCTGAGGAAAGAGAGGAAGGAAATAGAAGATCCACCCCAGCAAAAGTTGATGGCTTCACCCATGGCAACCACAGGCTGCAGGGGGAGCGTAGGCAAGCAGCATAGGAGCCTGTTGTAACAGAACCTCAGCTTCTGTAATGTTAGTAGGTGCTTCATTCAGACTCTCAACCCTGAGCTGTTCTGATGCTTTGCTGTCTGGAGCCACTATCTGGAAGTCTCTGGAGAAAACAATGTTACTAGCTTGACTTACAATTAAAGGGAGGAGCTTTATATGAAGCAGGTTCTTACGCAAATAAATAATGAGGCATGTAACTAGTTAAAGATCTGTCATGTATTCCTGATGTCTAACTACCTCAGGAATGTATATCCATTTATCTGTACTTTCTTGTGCTTCAGCTAGGATGTTTATCATCTGCTTTTCCAGCCAGAGTGTTTATCATCTAAATTAAGCTTCTTTATAAACACACTTAGTGATGTTACATGTGACTAGGGTAATACTATACACTATGCCAGCTATAGTGATTGTTAGTTCAGTGACAATTAAAATGGTTTGATTAAATTTTTGGCACTGTGGTTGTTGCCACACAACTTAGACAAACCTTTTAAAAATGCTTAGAAAAAATTATAAGAGGCAGAGTTGCATTTAAAGTCTTGCTGAGCAAGTCCCTCTGATCTTAAATAGTTTGGGCAAATACTGGTTTTAGTTACCTGCAAAAAACAGATGTTTTGTTTTTATTTCAGCAGATGTGTGGAAGTTCTTTCAAAAGTTTAGTTAATCAAGAAAGGTTTAATTTCTCTTTCTTGAAGTAAGCAGTAAAATCAAATACATATGCTACAGTGCAAAGACTAGGAACAGCCTACCTTCATCTTTTAAACTCACCCAGGAACAAAAAAGAAATTCTAAGGCAAAAAAACCCAATCAATGTCCCAGTATATAGAAATCATACCTAGATAGCACTCTCCCTGTTACAACAGTGATTGACAAACTGACCTTTATTTTATCAAATGGCTAACATGAAAGGTTGGAGTTTTTGACAGTATTGTCGAAGTGTGTGATGCAGCATCTAAAACTGAACTGAATCCAGAAGAGTATGTTGCTTGCATAATAAACTGAGGATTAATCGGGAAAACAGTTCTTGTCTGCCAAGGCCTGCACAGTTCCCAGGGGAATAATGGTTGAAGATAACTATTCATGTTGGACCCTTAAAAGCTGTTTGCAACTGTTGCCAACAGGACCTGGTGTGGATGTGCCCGCTCCTGATATGAGCACAGGGGAGAGAGAGATGTCCTGGATTGCCGACACGTATGCCAGTACCATAGGACACTATGTAAGTTTTGAGCAGAAGCTTTGAAGTAGCAAAGCTGCTTCATCATGCAATTTTGTTTAATTATTTGATCTAAATATATTGAAAACTGTGACAGCTTAATTGGCGCAAGGTTTTTAGGGTGCATATATGGAAGAATAGCTTTAAGGTTAATGTTATCATACTAGCCTTAAAAAACACTTGGTACAATACTGATTGGAACTGTTTAGGCAAGAGAAAATACACTGGTTTTGAAGGTATACTTAGTCTAAAATTGGTTTCTATTTCTACCCTTTCCCTCTGATTTTCATTAGTTCTATAATTACTGATTTAAAGTTGTTAAACAACTAATTCATAATAGTTTGTATAGTCTGCAGTGTTGAAGTCTTTCAGATAATTGAGTTTACAAGTTTTATTGCATGTATGCTTGTGGTTTTGTTCATTCAAGAGACCATGTAAATGAAGTTCACACTGTTGGTATAACCTGTTAAAGTTGTAAGGTTCTGCAGTCCCTTAGAACTAGCAAGTAATCAGTGCAGACTTGAGCAAATTCTCCAAAATATAAAGCAAAAGGACACTAATAAAATTTATTGCCCAGGAGGCGACAAAAAAAATTAAAGTTTTTAAAAGTTAGTTTTTAATATTAGCCCTTAATTTGGCCTTTGTCCTTATGTTGGTGGAGTTAGTTGCACCTGACTGTTCACCAGGCACTTTTGTTGTATACTTTTGACAGGTTGGATGAAAGAAAAATGTATTATGGACAACTTATTTCTTAGTAGCTGTGTATTAATATGCTAATCTATTGCATGTTTGTCTATCCCAGCTCCTTTTGAAATGAAAAGACTCTTTGTGCATCCTTCTGTCCCTTCCAATAGCTCTTCTAAAATACAGCAGGGTGTCTGCCTCCAGTAGTAAGGCCTTAGAGCCACCCAACACACATTTCCTGCTGGCATGTCTGTTCAAGATGTGCCCCGCTTTACTGAGACAGTCTCTTGGCAGAATACTTGTCTGATACCTTTAACAGCAGGAGGATGGAATGGCACAGGTTATTCTACATCTGAAATACAGTCTCAGGTATCTTATGGGAGGAAAAAGGGAATGCTTGAGGAATCAGCTGTGGCATGGGGATTAGTTGAGTTAAAGCACTTTTACACAGAGCTAGCTGCCAGATCAGGATATCACTATAAAACATTACTTACTTTTTGCTATTCACATATGTAAATATTTTAATTAAAACTTGAAACCTGAGAAAAAGCCAAAATTACGACTTCAACAGGACTTCAACGTGAAGAGTGGCAACTAGTTCCCTCAGTCATAACTTGAAATTCCAACGTTTAACAAAACTACTGCCTCAAAGCACTTAAAGTTTTAACATTTAACTAAAAATCATATTTCACTGTGCTACAACAGCACTGTATTACTACAACTGACACAGAAGGCTCACGGCACATGACCTGCTTTAAGACTTGCTGTACTAGTTAAGAGTTCTCATACAGTTTTATACAAAAGCTTCAGTTTTCTTAATAGGTGGAAAACTAAATACTGAGAGAGGAGAACTTTTCAAATGGCTGAACTTCTTATTCTTTTCATCATCTCACCTTGTTGTGTAGTCCTACCCATATGATTCAATGACAAAGTAAAACAAAATAACTGCAGGGCAGTATCTTACTGAAAAATAAAAACCCCTGAGACTATTTAGGAATGTTTTTCTGAAAAGTTAGTTGAAGAACTGAAACTTAATTTTGTTGGGTTGCTTGTTTGTACATGCAAGAGAGAATGGCAGCCAGAGTGAAACTTCAGGGAATGACCAGGTGTGGAGAAGGAAAGTGAGAATTCTGACAAGATTATAAAAAGGAGAATAATCCATCAAAACTACTTTGTAGAGAAGGGGGTTTCAGATACCTATCTGGTTGAGACACAGAGCAAAAATGAAGGTGATTAAGGAATATTAAAGAGATAAAAGTGACCATGAAGGAAAAAGGGAAGAGAAGAAAATGAGCATTGAACAAAAACGAAACTAGCCATTATTCTGAACACAGATGGAAGCTATGCAAGAGTCTACATTAGTTGAGTGGAAAGATAACTCCAGAGACAGGAATTTGTCTGAGGAGTCTACAGAGCTGATGAGTCAGTGTGGTTACACATGGCTGTGTTCAGGGAGTCAGAAGTGGAAAGGATAAGTCAAATAACAGATTTAAGTACGCAGGGAAGGTCTGCTTGAAACTCAACATACAGAGCAAGGAAGCTGGAGAGAAAAGGAGAATATTATTGCAGCATAGAATGAGGCTAAGAAAGGAACAAAAGTTAGTGTCTGGATGTTGCCAACTGAGTTCACAAACTACTAGTGGTGATACAGAAGTCTTTATTGCTAGCCATAAGGCGTTTTCCAGGGTTCTCATTAAAAGCCATGGCCTTACTTTTTGGCCCAAGGTGGGTTAAAACATTTTTGCTTATTGACTTAAAACCAAAGTTTTTAGGACTTTGACATCAACTGAGGTTTGTATATGTGACTTTAAGAAGATCTGGACCTGCCCTCATCTCATGCTCTATTTTCTTGCCAAACCATGCAAGTCATTAATAGCTACCATGTTAACTGTTCCAGAAAATCTGCCTGAAGTTGCTGGATCACTGAATCATATATGGCTAACGTTTTTGATTAAATTAATCCTTTCCACTCATCTCCACTTTGTGACACAGTCAACTGACTTTTGGGACACACAAAGGGACTTTAATAAATACATTCTTATATATGGTGGGAGGCTGTATTTCTTCAAATATTTATAAAACATAGTTCCTCCTTTATGAATGCATGAAGCCCAAAACATAGTTTCAATCTGAAACAGAATAAAACCCTAAAAGTCCATCTAAATGCCAGGCCAAGTTGTTGCTAGCAAAACACCCCTGCCTATCTTGGTTACAGCTGCTATGCCACCAGAGGGAGCAGACAGCTTATGGAGAGCAGCACAGCTACATTTTGGAAAACTGAATCAGGAATTTTGTGGCAAGCCCTACACACCACTTTCATTGTTCTTAAGGAAGAGTCACCTCTGTGTTCATATATTAACTCACTATCGTCATCAAGCAATAACTAGTTTTAATTTTCATTACGGCTCTAGTCATCTCCAGCCATTCTGTCTCCACTTACTTTTGTCTGCTCCTTTCCTTCCTCTCACCAAGCATCTTACACTCACGCCACAGGCATGCAAATGTATTTGGCACAAGTGATAGAGAGGAGGGAGCCTCCCAGTGAATATGTGGCTGGTGGAATGGAAACCCATCCGGCTGCTGGCAGACTCATTTCAGTGGATTCTCTTTCATCCCTACTCTTTCACTTGTGTTGGAAGCCAAGCCACCGTGTGACTGTGCTCCCAGGGTGTGGGAGCATGAGAACCATTGCTGACAGAAGAGGGAGGTCTAGTGTCTAGTTTGGAAGAATTTGTTTCAAGTTATTAATTTCAATTGGAAAAAACTAATTCTGGTTTTAAATATCTATTTTATCTTGGCTACCTACCTGGCATACGGAAAACTTAATTTTATTGCCACCAAATTAAGAATTAATTGTATATATTGCTTTTCTGAATGAAAGTATTCTGCTTAGCCAACTTTTCCCCTATGACCTTCATACCTCAGATTTTCCTCTGTGATAAAACATCTCTGTATTCTGACAACAAAAAGGTATTAGGCCTGTACTGTCATTTCAAAGGAACTGACTTTGATATAAAGGAACACTAAACACTGTTTAAAGATTATTAAAAACCAGTCCAAAGATATGTCTGAGCCCTTAAGATTAAATCTTCAAGAATAGTGATGGAAATTGCAGCTGAAATAGAAGCTGATTTTGAGAAACATCCCTCAAAGCTTTTTGGTTTGTCAAAGGTGTGCTTGTTGCTAACAGTACAAGGTAGATGTCACCCTGATTAACTAAACACAAACTGAAGTTAACATACACACTTAAAGAAAAAAAACATTACAGGCCATATCCAATATTGCATTACACAACTTTCCTGGTATCTACTAGAGTACTTCTGAGGTGTTCACACAAAGAGAGGAAGGAAATCATCTTTACAAGTTAAACATATATAAGCTATATCATGTTTTGAGTACTACAATTTCCATTTTCCTTTTCTCTAAAGTGTGGAACATTTCTTGTTCCAGCTGTTTTTTGATTAATTCTGTATCTCACAAGTCCTTCACTGTTTTACAGGATATTAATGCACATGCATGTGTAACTGGTAAACCTATCAGCCAGGGTGGGATCCATGGACGTATATCTGCAACTGGTCGTGGTGTCTTCCATGGAATTGAAAATTTCATTAATGAAGCATCATATATGAGTTTATTAGGAATGACTCCTGGATTTGGAGATAAAACATTTGCTGTTCAGGTAACTTTTTTCCTTTTATCATAGGGGAAAAGCAGTAAACAGACTTTCAGTCCAGCTGCCTTTCAAAAGGGCTGTAGCCCTTAAACCTGTTAGGGTTTTAAAACTTCAAGTTAACCTTTACTCTCAAACTTCAGAAATGCTTTTCCAGCAACATAGGTGCCCTTTATTTTGGACTGCTTTTTAAAAACTGGACTTTCACTTGCATTCTACAGGTACAAAGTCAAATCTCTAGTCTTTGTGAACACAGGCTGCAGACACCAAAGGGAAATACTATTCTTTAAGGCATGGCACGCTTCTCAGTGAGCTGTGACACTGTTTCTGCCTACACAAAATTTGATGCAATGTTTTATAATAAAAAAAAATTAAGGAGAGAAGGAATTGATGATTATGTTCTTGTTCTGTTATGGAATGAGCAGTTGAAAAAATAGGAAATTAATACCTTATCCTAAATATGTAGGGTTGAATACATATTTTTGGTACTCATATAACTTGAGGATTTACATAGCTGAATTGTGAAAGGGCTTGATGGTCAGTAATATGCATTATTGTTCCTAAAATTTCAAAGAAATAACTTGTTCAACCCTAAACAGTATGTTAAATGGAGGATCTGAGAAACTGATTTGCTTTGTTGTTTTCAAAAAACAGTTGTTAGAAATAGCAGAGTAATTGTGACCTCCAAGTTGTCCTCTAGTTAACCTGTAGGCTGAAACAAACCCAGCAGCACACTCATCTTCCTGCACTTTGGCATTTTTGTGCCTGGCAGAGGACTGCCAACAGGCATTTGAACATAATTTAAACTGAAAACATGACCATAAGAATAGCTGAAAATTCCCCTTGGAAAATGCGCATAGAACATTTCAGAGAGACCTAATGCATGACAGACTGTTGTATCAAAGTTTGCTTCTAATTCATAAACAAAAATTCTAAATGTGATTGGAGCTATATTATGCAGGAATTCAGCTTTTTTTTTTTTCAGCACAGAATTGTACTACAGCTTCTAACATGGATCACGTGACTTTTTGGTCTGCTGTGTGTGTTCCTTTACTTACAGAAAGTCAGCATTCTGGAAGGAAAGGAACATAGTGACCTGGAATTAAGTTTTCTACACATGTAAGGATGTAAAACATGATAATGAAATACAAGATTATCTGAAATTAAATGTAGGCAGTCTGTTTCATACAGAATATATAGCTTCCTACTAGTTTGCAAGTTCAGTATGAAGAACTATTTATATTCTTTTGTTTAATACTTTTCACTGTGGGATGATTTTACACTTCTAATCCTTCCTTACCAAAATTAAATGACAATATGTCTTGGCCTGCAAATGTTAGTCAAACCTGTCATACAAAAATCTACTAATCCCTTTAAGACCATGCCAGTTATAAAATATACAATGGTCCTATGTTGATAAAAACCATAGTTTTGACACTTTCATAGTAGCATTTGTTATTCCTTTCTACATTTCCAGTATAAAAAACTTAGCACAACTGTTTATTGCTGGCTACAGTGCATAATTTCTGCAGTGATATTCAGACAAGAATGAAATGCATATAGATTTCTTCCATCTTTCCTATATACGTCATCTAATGTCAAGATGTTCCAATAGATGAAGGATTGTTTAAAACTGTGCAAAACTGTATAAGCCTTAGCAATAATCATAATTTTAGCTGAAGAGTTAACTACTTTCCCTTCTCTCTTTCCACCCTCAGGGATTTGGCAATGTGGGCTTGCATTCTATGAGATACTTGCATCGTTACGGAGCAAAATGCATTGCTGTTGGAGAGTTTAATGGTTCTATCTGGAATCCTGATGGGATTGACCCAAAAGAACTAGAAGATTTCAAATTGGTATGAAACTTAACTAAATAGAAAGAACTTCATTTTTATCGGTTTTGCAAGTATGTAGGATGATTGTAGACTGGTATTAATTTGTGATATTTAAGTCATGCTGCAATTAGTCCTTACAAAATGGCTTAGAAATGTTGATTCTTTTGACTTCTCTCCTTATTTACCCTTTGACCT
The DNA here is from genome assembly GCA_013400415.1 of Scytalopus superciliaris. Lineage (NCBI taxonomy): Eukaryota > Metazoa > Chordata > Aves > Passeriformes > Rhinocryptidae > Scytalopus > Scytalopus superciliaris. The sequence continues at coordinate 238,020 of VXBX01007125.1, forward strand.
GACTCTCAGAAAAATGCCTGCGTGTGTGCAGGCTAATTACTTTGTTTTCAGAATTTGGCTTCATTATTATTTTGCTTTTCTTATGCACAAACTAGGAAGGATATCTTAAGGAACCAGGGCAAGGAGCTTCCTGAAGGATTCCTGTCTGAGAATCACAAGCACATGGTCATTTAAGATCTACAAAGCACACTTCTTTTGCTGCTTCTTAACATTTCTGAAAGAATGAAAGCCTGCCTGGCAGTGTGACTTGAATGTGTAGTTTATAATGAAAACTGGATGTGATGTTTTTCTTTCAGTTGCCAAGTGAAGCAGACCTGAGGGGGCAGTTCATAGGCAATAAAATACAACCTTCTACTAAAAGTTTCTAAGAGGCTTTTTTGATGTGCCTTCTTTTAGATACTGAATATTTGAATGTTTTTATCACCCCCTTCCTCAAGAGAATGAAGAGATTTGTTGCTAAACAAAGGCTATCATTGTAGTACTGAAATTTAAAATAGTACTTCTGAATCTTATGTGATGCAACTTATCCTATGTGTAGCACACTAGTGAGTCATTTCAGTTGTTTAGAAACAATTTTAAGAGCTGAGAGGGACTTTTGTTGTTTTTAATACTGCAGAGCCCGAATGATTATCAGTGTTTTTGGACAGAGGGCAGTTATGCCTCAATCCCAATCATGGGAACTTTGACTGTTATTCAACTTTGGCAGTCATTCAAAGTTCCCAGTCTTAGGAACTTTGACTGTTATCTAATCTAAGTAAAGATAGAAATTATGTGCTGTTTTTATAGTACTGTTGCTTCTCCCTTTTTTTCTTTCTGAAAGTCAAAAGAAGGGAAGGAACTCATGCAAGTACTCACATATTAAAACCACCCTGGTTTGTTTTCTTCACACAGCAACACGGGACAATCATGGGCTTCCCTAAAGCAAAGACACTTGAGGGCAGTATTCTGGAAACAGACTGTGATATTCTCATCCCTGCTGCCAGCGAGAAACAGTTGACTAAGGCCAATGCTCACAAGGTTAAAGCAAAAGTAAGTTGAACGATTCAGATGTAAATGAAAAGTAGAGAAGCTCTGTTTAAATACTAGTATTTGATAATTAGCATGAACAAAACCAAATATGCATCACTCTGCTGTGATTTCTTTCAGATTATTGCTGAAGGTGCCAATGGGCCTACGACTCCTGAAGCTGACAAAATCTTCTTGGAGAGGAATATCATGGTTATCCCTGTAAGGTTCCATGATGACCTTTGATTTTCATTACAAATACAACATTTTTGTGAATTGTAGAAAGCCATTATTTATTGAAGGCTTTTATTAAGAGTCATTCATTCTCTAAGAGTGTTTTTTAATAACAGGTGTCTAGGAAATGGGTGTCAATGTTGCTAAAGATTGGTGGTATTTATTACAGATCTCACTGTGACTGGAAATAAGCAATAATAACTGTTATTACATGTTATTACATACATTCAGAAGAGAGAACAATGCCCAACTGGCTCTTAAGTCTCTAGTTTTGCATTTTGGGTTAGTAGCTGACATTTCCTCAACTAAAAAGTCCACTAAGCAAAGGAAGAAGGAAGAGTAAATATATCAGCCATTGTGTTTGTCTGGGTGGTGCTCTGACAGAACAGTGTACTCTAGATTGTACAGAGTAAATGTTGCCTGTAGTGATGATTCCAAAGAATAAGACCCGTCCTGGTATAATGACAATTTTTTCCCAAAGAAAGGGTGTCCTGATCAAGTGATATTGATAGACAGAATGGCTGATCTTCAGCCTTTACTTCCTGAGATGGCCTAAGAATGCCCTAATTTTCTTGATTAAACACTTATGCTAGAATAGAAGTAGTCAGTCCTGCACACCTGAGCTTCATGTGTTTTAAATCAGTAGAACTAATACTGGGCTGCAGAAGAGGGTAAGTGTTGTCCTTAAGAGTAAGAACCAGACTGTCTTCTATACTGCAGTTTAAACTAGTGCTTTGTACTTAATACTTCTGCTTGTTTTTGCATAATACAGTAAGATTGTCTTTGTCACGTGGTCACAATTCAAAATATTTGCTATTTCTGTGCAGGATCTTTACCTGAATGCTGGTGGTGTAACAGTATCCTATTTTGAATGGCTGAAAAACTTGAACCACGTCAGTTACGGCCGTTTGACTTTCAAATATGAAAGGGATTCAAACTACCACTTGCTCAGTAAGTGCTCAGTTCCACTTCCACATTAATAGATTGGACTGACAAACACCAAATGTAGGAAAAATAAATACAGAACTATTTAAAATTCACCACAGTTTGCCCAGAAGTCTATAACTGCTGTGTACTGAAGAATAGGTAGAGTTTTGTACGTTAACTGACTTGCAACTCTGATGCAACATGCATGCCTTCTCAATTATCTTTTAATTCTTCCCTCATTTTTGTGAAAATACTCAAGTCAAGCCACTTACATGAAATATTTATTACTTCTTAATAGACATCTTTCAGCTGCATAGTTGGTATTTAAGAAGTATTCAGTTTGAGTGGGTAACACTGTCCTGCATATACAACAACAGAGGATTTCTATAAAGTACAGCAATATAATTGGTACAGGCACTGCAAAAATCTGCTTATGGCCTACAGTTCCACTTATGGTCATTCTGTGCTACCTAGTTTTCTGGGAAAGAATACCAATTACATGGAGAGAGAAAGCTTAATGGAGAAGAACTGGAGGATGTTGCTCCATTTTAAACAATATTCTGTAGAAAACTTGAGAATCTTGATACATTGGATGTCACAAAACGTCACACCTGCCTGTTTTTTAATATACCCTTTCCTCATAAATCATTCCTTTCAAGGTGTTTCTGCAGTAGTTGAGTGTCATGGCAATTCTCATTTAAATCACTTCCTTAGCTTCAAGACTGTCTCATCTCAAATACTTTGTTATTTAAGAATTACAGAATTTCAGGAATTAAGATGAAATAAATATCAATGAAAATCCCAAAGCACTACTCATGTCCTAAGGAAAAAAAAACTAAAATTCCACAAGGACTTTTTTCTTAGCAATTACTGTGTATTCCAAGTGCAATACATGATAATTGATTGCTTTAACTTCAAGAAATAGTTTGTCTGATCTATCAGTTTAGGAAAATTAATCCAGATTACTCTATCAGTTTTGTAAGGTTAGTGAAATATGGTCAGCAGATCCAGTTCCTTGCCCTGTGACTATACTATAACAATATTACTGCTAATACTGGAGTCACTCAAATATAAAACCAGGAAAATCAGTATCTTTCCCTTTTCTTAGAAAACCAAAATAAGATGGCTCCTTTTCCCCCCAGCCCCTATAGTCTGCATTTCTTGCCACTAACTAATTGCTGAAAGTCCTGAAGTCAGCTCCGTTGTCAGGGAGCACATTCCTTTACTTGTCCATTACCTTGCATGTATTTATTTATTTCTTCTCTTTCTAGTGTCTGTCCAGGAAAGCTTGGAGAGAAAATTTGGGAAACATGGGGGGACTATTCCAGTTGTGCCTACAGCAGAATTTCAGGATAGGATATCGGTAAGTAGTTGCTACTGTTTTTTTGTTTTTTGTTTTACTGTTAGGGCAGCTGTATTCTGATATTATAACTGCAAGCTAAGTTTTACCATTGTAGCTATTACAGAGCATTTTTCCCCAAGCAAGTCATTAGTACATAGTTAGCCTGATGGCCAAACAAATAAAGCAAGCAAATGATCTGAATTGCTTAGGAGTACTGAAAACAAGCTGTTTTTTCTTTCTTTTACTTGACCCTGCGTAAAATACCTCTAATATTGTAAAAAACCTACAGTTTTAATACAGATTCATTTTGTATTTTGGAGATTTCATTGATGGAGTTTGCCTGGCTTTCCAAAAAGCTCTCAACAAGGTCCCCCATGCCATAAGACAGTTCGGTGTGTTCTGTAACTCCAGAATAAAAGCTGGGTGAAAAATTGTAGAATGTTACTCTGAGTTAAGGGACAAAGAAATGTCAGGTAAAGTTCATTGTTACCTCACGTGTAGCAATACATGGTGGGGAAAGTTTCATATAAAATGATGGGTTGCGAGTTCATGCATTTGCATTCAAATGGAAGTTCTGGAGGTGATGACAAAATATAAGTTTAGAAATCCATAGCAATCAAAAAGCAAATCCAGCACTAGAAGTTGTTCTGATGTGAAAATAGTAAGACTGACTTGTGATGCCACCATATGTATCTGGATTGTGTCTGTCTTCTGAATACTGTGTGCAGGCTGGGTCTCTGCATCTTCAAACATTATAGATGTGGAAAAAGTTCAGAGCAAAATCACAAGGATAACTAGAAGTACAGGAGCTTCTCATGCATACAATTTAACCTTGGTCCTACTGGCCTGAACTAGTGAGGGGGTGAAGGCAGTCATCTATAGAATGAGTGATGTGAAAATGGGTGGGTAAGGGAAGGTGGTTCACTATATGGAGTGCTGCAAGAGAATGAGGTGTGTTCAGACAAAACCAGCACAGTGAGACACACAGTGAAGAATAAAGGGATGGTTTCTAGTACAGCAGACTTTTCTGCCAAGGGATATATGACAACTAAAAGCATCAGTCAGCTGGTTTTATACCCCAGGTTCAGGAGGAGATTGGACAAATGATGGGGGTTACAAGTCCAGTGAGTTGTATAAAACATTAAACCATGCTTCCTCAGGAACAAATCAGGGAAAGTGCATAGAGGCTTGAACTACTGTCAGATGACAGAAACAGACTTTAGCCTGTACACTTTCATACATGTTAGGCTATACGAGTAGGATGCCTGGCTTAAAGCAATCACTGGATGTCAAACACAAGCCATAGAAACTGGCCTAGTACTTTCTACTTCTGGCCCAAACTGGCATTTGAGAGAAAGCATCTATTTTTCTGGAGCTAGGTGTCAGATTATTAGTAAATTACAGTAATCAGGACAATAGAACACTGAAGGTAATATTGAGACATCCTAATTCAGGCAGTCTTCAACTACTTACTGTTCTGTGTATTTAAATTTTAATAGGAACGAAGTTATTCTGGTTATATTAAGGCTAATGCAATGTGGAGAATATGAATTTGGGATATATGCCCTTCCTAAAACCTGACTGTCTTCAAAGCAATTATAAGAGGCTCTTGACTCTTGGGAGCTTTTTTGTTTAATATTTACTGTGCTTTCTGAAGGCTGAAAACAATAGTTACAATGTCAATAAAAAATGCATCATGCATCTGGAAGCTCGGCCTATAAAAGACTTCAGTGCTTACATCTGAGGTTTTACAACTCAATTGGCAATAAGTAGCTCTTCAAATAACACAGTAAAGGTGATTTAGATTCTTCACCCATCTTCAGAAGAAAATGAGTGAGCAAGTTTCAGCAATGATGGTAATCCAACATGTCATTGTCCCTAATGCACAATGATTACCTTTTGTGTTTTGGATTAAACCCTGATTTTATTCCCTGTTGTTTCAGGGTGCATCTGAGAAAGACATTGTCCACTCTGGGTTGGCTTATACAATGGAACGTTCTGCCCGGGTAAGTATTGCATTACTGTCTATACTTATATGAAAGAAACCCTACTTGGCTTTGGGACAGTTTTTGAATAGGTTGTAGAGAATTTATCTGCAGTTAAGGGAGTAGATAAACAGTACATGGTAATGGAAGTCCCTATGGGTATGAGGTGTTTCTGCTCTGTGCCATCATGGCCAACTTCAACTGATTATAGTAAACATTAGAGATTGATACAGGAAATCATGAAGTATTTTCTAGTAGATGCTGTAGTAATGAAAAACTTTTTAGTTGTCCTCTTGCACGTATCTAATCTGGGATGCATACATAAGGGTGCTTTACTTTACCATTAGCAGTTTTAGATTAATTCCTCTATGCTCTATTTTTAATTAATGGGTCAAAGACTGCAGGGAGTGACAAGATGCTGCAAGTATGTGAGGTATATATCACTAAGACTGGAAAATGGGTAATATGTTAACCTGGGAAAGATTTTCTTCCCTTTCAGTTCTCAGTTGTAAGGGGAATCAAGAAATTTTAGAATTCATCTACAAAGAATCAAGAGTTCTGACACCAATCTAGCAGCTCCTTTTACTCCTAACTTGGATTCTGCAAGCAGAATTGTTCAGCTCCAATGGAGTAACTTGCAGAAATCACATGCGTCCTTTTCTGTTTCAGCAAATCATGCGTACTGCCATGACGTACAACCTGGGTCTGGACCTGAGAACAGCTGCCTATGTCAATGCAATTGAGAAAGTCTTCAAAGTGTACAATGAGGCTGGTTTGACCTTTACATAAACAGGCCATTACCGCTCCTTGTTGTATCCCACCCCTCTCGCTGTTAATGTACCCTCTTCTTGAGAAAGCTTATCACAAGTTTACATGTAACCACAAAATTTTCTTTTCTTCTGACATTATAGTGGATTCTATTCTCAATTAGTTTCAGTTCCAAACTAGTCTTTTTTTACAATAAAAATCCATGGATTAGGAAATTGTATACAAGTATGTATCTGAAGATAACAGTTCATCTGCACTTGTGGGGGCCATTCTGGGTATTTTGCCTACAAAACAAAATGGTACATTTTATGTATAAAGAGTGGTCTTGCCACCTGAGCCACTTCTCAGACTTCAGATCAGATACTGTACTATATGAGCACTTAGCTCATTATTACTTCATGCACTTTTGTTTAATGACGTAATTTTGGCTTCAGCACTTTCAGTAAGGCCTTGTATGATCAATGCTGTGGCATTGTCAGAGAAAGAATGGGCCTCCAGCAGGGATTAACTTTGATAGGAGTCTAGTTTTTATTTGTAGTAAAGCTTCAGGCCTGATTCTCTTTAGGCAATATTTTTTCTTTAACTGTGCTGTTGTTACAGGACTGCCTTTTATTGCTTGGTCAAGCTAGTTTGACTATCATTATGAAGTATGTAGCGCTGACAGACTAATATTTTTATAAGCTGAAACTATCAAGCAACTCTAGTTACATTTTTAATCAAGTATCTACATAATTTCTCTGACTATAGGTTGTTTCCTTTTTTTAATAAAAGGGATATTCTGAATTTGGTAAGCAATCATACTTAGATTTTTTTCAAATTCTTTTTCTGTCTTTTCCTTTCAGAGGCTTTCTGAAAATTAGATACTGCCTCAGTGAACAACTAAAGTGAAACTGAACCCAGAAATCATTGGCCAAACCACAGAGGAGCTAGGATGCTGCTGTAAACTTAATCCACTGTCTTAACACACACAGCCTTTTTTTTTTTTTGTCATCAGGAGGTCTTGAAAGTTTTGAGCGTAGTGGAGTACAACAAAATGGACCTCAACAAAATATTGGATCAAGCACAGTTTTTGAAGTATAAGGCTTTTGTCCCATGGAGTCCCCTTAAAGTGCCAGATGTTATTTATGTAATGAATATGAATGTTTTTTTTAAGAAGACAACTAGTCCCTCCCAGAAACTCATGCTTTTTTCCTAACTACTTTGTAACTGCATGACATAACCTGGAGAGAGAGCAGTTATTAAAAAAAGTTGACCTTTCCAAACCTACTATGCTGGTGTATTACTCTTTTCTATTTCATGCAGCAGTTTTTCATAGTTACAATCTATCAGTCTGAAAATCTTCACAGCACACTTGTCTGTTTATTACATGCTCACTGCTGTCCCCCAGTTATCTTAAAGGCCTCACTAATGCAGATCTCCATCTCTTGAACTTGCCTATCAGCAAGACTTTTGAAGTTAGATATAGTTAGTAAATCACTTCAGCTCTTTTTACTCTGTCCTCTCATATTTGTGTGAGGAACTATTCTAGTAGTTACCATGGAGCAGTAAAGCTGCGTGATGCATTTAATTAGTGGCTTATACCATCATATATGCTGATGCCTAGGTTTGTAAAGGTAGTACAGATGACCTAAGACCAGCATACATATATATATATAGACTGACATTATTTAAAAAATGAGAACACTTTATTCTTGAGAGAATTAATGTGATCAAGGTGTGGATCTCTAAACACAAGATCTTTATCCTGGATCATATTTTTCAGTGCAGTTTTTACATAAACATTTATATAGTAAAACAAAACAATGATTTTAACAATTCAACTCTGACAAACTGTAATGAAAACTTGAAGGCTAAAAACCTCTCAAATAAACACCTGTATTATTAAAAAGAGAAAGAATCTTAAAAGCAGTGTTGCATTCCCTGGCAGCAAATTTGTTAAAAGCAAAATGCGTCCTGTTGTTCTCCTTCCCCTGCTTCACTTCCTCTGCAGCTAATAAAGCATCACTAGTCTGTCTACAGAAAAAACAGGACCCTTCCCATGCTGGAGCAGACAGAAAGATGGCATAGCTTTCTGGGGTATCTCTTGCCTCCTACCAGCTTAGAAGGGGAAAAAAAAGCCAAAATCTGCTCAATGACTAAACTCCCCAATTCATTTGCATCTTCTGTTTATGTATAAACACTCATTAACATTTCTTTTACCAAGACATCTTGGAAAAAAAAAGCAGACCTACCTGACACAATTTTACCAAACCCAAAGATGAGCCCTTAAGGTTGATTGGATCTCTCCTCAGCCAACTTAATTGCAATGATTACTGACCTCTTGTTAACAGAGTCGGGGCTGGGGACACGAGAGACATGAACCTGATATGTCCAGGAGCTGGTACAAGGGCAGCTTAGGGTACTTCTGATCAAAGAGTTGAGATTCTGCAGGAGACAATGCTTGGAGTCTGACTTAAGGTTACCACACATCTGCTGATTTGCCCTTTACTTGTTAAGCACAAGAACCAAACTCAGTGATTCCAGACTTCCTGTGACAGCCTGCTCTGAAGTGCTCTTGTACATTAAAGCTACGCTAGTTCTGAGCATCATTGACCTCAGTCCTAATGTAATCAGTGAAGAAGAAAAAAAAAAAAGTCACATTTTCCTTATCACATTTTTGTAGCACATACTTCTCAAGAACCAGCAACAACAACAAAGCAAAGCAGCTCTAGCCTTTTCCCAGCCACTAGCCACAGCTGAAAAAAAGCAATCACTCTGAGCTGTTATAAATAATGGTGTTTTTTTAATAAAACTAACTTCAGTGAGGTGCTAGACCCTCCTTACATATATGCACACCCACACACACAAGTTTCATCTGCCAGCTAACAACACTGGCACTGCTTGTATTCACTTACATACCACTTAACATTCACCAAGAAACTTGACAGGGTGCTTGGCAGGGAGCCAGCCAGCACCTGAAATTAGGTTTGAACGCAGACCTGAGACTGCTCTGAACCACATCTGCAGTCAGCAAAGCACATCCTCACCACAGCATGTGCTTGTAAGCTCTCAATTGGCACTTAATAAACCATAAGTAGGTAGTTTGTGCTATAGCATCTCAGCAAATACTCCAAAGCTGCAAGGGAATAAGCATGACAACTGCAGTGTTCAGGGTTACATGCCACCTGCAAATTACTAAATGCACAATATTTCTGTCATACAGAAGGAACAAGCAGAGCAATCATTTTTCTATCCCAGCAAAGAACTCAGTGCTACAGCTCTTTTCAGTGATGGCAACTGTCACCATCAGAAAGAAGTGTCAGAGCAATGGAAATACTTGCTGTGATTCCAAGATCCAAGGCAAGTAACCTCTAAATTACTCTGTTCGTAGTTGACAAGTTTGTAGTTTCAGATTTAAGTTCATGTGCATACAGAGTGTTTCTGTTATTTGGGAGGTTTTGGGTTGTTGATGAATTGGGTTGGTTTGTGTTGAAACTCAGTTTTGAGTCTTTCAGCTGCTATGTGATTACTGTCCATCAGTGTTTGGCAGGAGTCCTGCAGAGGTGGTGAATCACTCCCCCTGTGTACCCTGCATTGCTCCTCCTTCCCTTGCCTTTTGCAGAGCTGCTGGAGTTGTAGCAGTGACCCAGCTCAGACAGCACTAAGCAGTTAGTGGAGCTGAGCATTCTGCTGGCAGCAAAGCATCAGCCTGCTGTTGGCATTAGTTTTGAGTATCAGAGTGTTGTTGTACAGTGGTTGCATATACCTTAAACACAGCTGAGTCTTCCTCAGCACAGTAGCTTGTTGTGGTGTTACCAGTAAGATAGAAGCATAAACACAGAAGCAGAGAGGTGCTTACCTTGTCTGGAGATGGCTGTCGGGTGCTCAGCTGGTGAGACTTGTGCACACACATGAGCAACTGAGGCTCAGTAACAGAATGGGAGAGACCAGATTTCAACTGCTTGACTTCACATGCTGCCCACTCTGAGCTATGCCTTACCCTTCCCCAAAAAAAGACTTGTTTGCATGAGCAGCATGGCACAGCTCTGACTGTCTGCTCTGTGAAACAATCCAGTCTTTCTAGAGCAATCATTGTAAGTGTTTTTTAATATGCGTAACCAAAGGAATACATACAAGCCAGGCAGAGTCTAAGTATTTTGTTTATTTAAGAGTACATGTAGTAGAAACTTGTTTACAAAAACTTCAGTGGTGATACATTTTTATCTTCATTGTCCAAAGCTTTTTCCCCATGAAGTTGCCTGGTTTGCTACATTTTTTACAGCTTTTTCACCAGTTTCAGCAACTTTGTAGACTTCATCAAGTGCTTTTAAAAGAGAAAAACAAAGGTAACTGTAGCATTACTGCAAGAGGTTCCCCTTTCCCACCAGGTGTGGGACGAGGAGCAAGGCAGTTTTGGGGGCCCTATCTGGGATTTCAGTGCTGTGGCCTTATTGAAATGAACATTACTGTACCTTTCTGACCAGCACCCTTAGCCTGTTCCGCTGCTTGCTGCACAGTCTGGCTCACCGTGTCCACTAGAATTGGGAGGGGAAAAAAAAGTGTCAATTAAGCAGTCCTTAACCCTTTTCCTAAATTCAGTAATCATATTTTAAAGGCAGTTCCCTAAATATTTCAGGGCTAGAAGATGAAAAATTACTGCATAAGGATGGACAGCCTGATCCTAGTGGAAGAGGTGCTATTAGGACCCTGTAGTTCCCCACAGTATCCATGTGTTTTGGTATAGATGAAAATTGCAGATGTTAATGTGTGTCACCTACAGTGTCAAGAAACAAACCCTAGTAAGGAATTGGGTGCAATGAAACCTTCCTTTTACTGAGCCTGGCTAAGGTCTGCTGAGAGCAGGCTGGAACAGTTTGGTTGTAACGATTCTCTCGCCAACTACATAAAGTATGATGCTCATTGTCTTAGCTGCTATAAGAGCAGGATGTCAAAGACTTAATGTCTAGTCTAATACTTCCTCTTGTAGCTAGAAAAAAAAATTAATTTTGTAAGAGACCAGACTAGTTTTAAAAGTATGGGAACATTCAATATAAGAGGTATTCTGTGACATGAAGAGCAAAAGAAGGTATTGTCCTAAAGTCAAAGGCCTGCAGCCTGAAAAACAGTAAATATTTGGATGATCAGCCTCCAACAACTATGAGCAGGGAAGTCCTGCTCAGGAGAGTCAGATGTCTGGGGCAAATGGCCTTCAGTTGAACCTGTATTTATTTCACTATCCCTGGTCCAAATACTACCTTTTAAAAAGCACCAGAGATATGTTCTGCACAATAGATACTGAAGCGGGGCGGGCCTGACTGCACAAGGCACAGCCCTCATGGACACAGCAGAAGGGACAAATGCTGAGGTGAAGAAGAACATTTTAAGTGGACTGGGAGTGCCTGAAACTTCAAAGGTCTCCAGGCTTGCACTGAATGGCTCTTCAACAGTGGTTGTTTTAAGTGTCTTGTTAAAACCAGTGGCCTATTTCACATTGAGTTTGTAGGGCATTTTCTAGTGCTTAAAAGACATGCTAATTATCACAATACATTGTCTTTTGCTACAGCTTCCTAACATGGGTGATGTTCACTGCTTATAAGGTGCAGCTAAGGAAAATGCTTCCCATAGTAAATCTAGGGTCACAGCAGAGTTTGTGACTCCCTTCAGGGCGCAGGGGATAGGTGCTAATTTTAGATACTTGCAAAGCCCAGTTGTGCCACTCTGCACTTGGCAATAGCTCAAGGGACTGTGCCTTCAGGGCACATGCAGGGACAACAGAAGTAGTTCAGAAACAAAGTAATTAACAGTTGCAGAACCACCAGGTGAGGAGTCTTGTTTTAGTTGAAATCTGTCATTAAAATCCCTTTTATTTTCATGTAAATGGGGATTTAGAGGGTACTTCTAGAATACTTCCAGGAGTCAGTGCAGTACTGACAGCGGTGTGATGAGTTCAGCATCACATTCTGTGTATTTACTGCCTGTCATCAAGGTACATCCTGATTTCACAAAAGTGGCCAAAGTCAGGCCAGTGTCTGGGCCCTCCCATTGTTGTTCTGGTATCCAACTCCTGCTGAAAGAGCCATTTGCAGCACAGGGCTTGCTGGGAAGATGTGTACAGGGTTCAGGCAAAGGGCTTCTGACTGACAGTGTCCAAAGAACCAGTTTAGCTTCAAGTACTTGGAACAGAGGAGGAAGGACTGCAGCTACTATTTAAAAACTTTGCTCTTGGAGTTTGTTGACTCCTAAACACTTAATTCCATCAGCTGATTATTGAGATTACTAGTCAGCTCCTTCAAGATGACAAATACCATTCCTAAAGCATCCATCTTGTATTCCAGCTTGGAAATCAGTAGGTGTTTCCCTGATATTAAAGAAGTTAGGAAAATCAAAAAACCTCCACAAAACATGCATTTCTAGGGCTACTGTTCAGCAAAATCAGAAAAATACTTTCATTTGAAAAATGTATAGTTACTCTCCAATTGCCCACATCCTGGTGTTTATCTTTCACTTCAGCACAAGAACAGCTGAATTAAGCATAAACTGAAATTTTTGGGAAAAGGGGCAGCAGGTGTGGGATTATGCATCTTTCATCTTCCTGGCAAACTAAGATCAAGTTATGGTAAATAAATTGCAGCCTTCCACTTGCTTGGTTGGGCACATAACCTGCAAGTAGCATTTCTACTGCATTTGAAGTCACAAAGTAACTGGTTTCAAGAGTTTATCTAAATGTCAAGTAAAGAAATACAAAACAGTTTCCACTGCTCATATACTAAGCACAGACACTTCAGGAATCTCAGCAGTGCAGGTCTGTGTTAAATCTCCACTAAAAATGGCTTATTTAAGTGGCACATTATTTTGCTTTGCGGCCAGTTCAGCAAACCTCTCTGCAGGGCTGAACTGGTCTCCGGTGCCCTGAGCCCCGCAGTTGTGTTTTGGTGGGGTGTGTAACTGCGACACTGGCAGGGCTGGAGCACTGGCAGCAGATGACTCAACTCTGCCTATCCGTGCAGGACCAGGTAGGTCAGAGCCTTCAGAGCTTCAGGAAAACAATACACTACGCTACTACGCAACTCCTATTTATCATGGCTGTTCCTGGTAGGAAGCAAAGCCCTAAATAAGCAGCCTCACCTCACCTCCCCCCCTCGGATTTCTGCTATCCTGCCTTCAGTGCGTCATCGAGTCACCCACACAGGAAGAGCCAGAGCGGGAGAAGTTGTTGGAAAACCAGAGGTTAATATCGGACCTTCACTTACTATGGTGTTAGAAAGTTGGGAGATGACAGGATGTCCTGACCCCACCCTTAAGGGCAGCACCTATGGAGTTCACACCCCAGGGGCACATTTGCTCCCAGCAGCAGAAGCGGGCAGATACTTTAACACCCAAGGCACGGTAGGAGGGAAAGCAGCAATTTGTATTTACCTGCCACCTGTGCAGCGCTCTCAGCTTGTTGCACGGCGTCCTCAGCAAGCTTCTTCCCAATCCCGAACATGGCTGCACTCAGTCCTCTCTCCCGGGATGAGATGGGTGAGCGAATCCCTAAGTTCGGTTCTGTTACACTGTTTGGCAAAGTGCAGCTTTTTATAGACAAAGCAGGACTCCTCCCAGTAGTTAGAGGGCAAACGCAAACTGGAACAGGGAAAAGTCATGAGCCCTTGTTGGGTGATTAATACACCAGGCATAAAAGGGTGAAGAGACATTTACGTTTGTTATGTTTTCCTCCCCGGAGAGAGGGCGTGTGCTAATCAGCAGAAGTTTTCCATGGCCCAGGAATGAAAGCTTTGTTTTTCCATATTGAGGAGTTGGTAAACAGCATGTATGCCACAGCTGTCCCGACCAAAGGCTCCCAAAACAGTGCCGCAGGGGGATACACGGGCTGGCACAGCCCGTCGTGAGCCGGGCACAAAAACATTGCATCGCAAAACACTCAGCTGAAGAATTGCTTAAATCAACTTCGGCATTTCAAAACCTTACATAGAAAAGTATCCAGTATTGGATGATTCTTGTCCGCATTCTTTTGCTCCTCAGTGGGACTCAAAATTCAGTTATAAAAAGAAATGGGAGGAGCTAACCCTGCTTTTTAAAGCATCTGATGAAATCTTTATTGTGTTACACAAAGCTCATAATTTTGTGGTGTGTCATAATTCATACCTTAACCTCTTATTTCCAAGTTCTGTCTCAGAATAGGTTTGTGTCCTTTTATGCTGTATCCACAGCAAACTCTTAGCAGGACCCAGCACAGCCTCCAGGGCCTTGGGCATCAGCAAGAGGCAGTGGGGTGCAGCCCCACAGCCCTCACCAGGCTCACACACCCGCCCAAGTGATTAAAAAGCTGAGCTGCTCAACCTTGTTCCCTGACCCAGAGCCAAGGAAATGGGATGTGGCATGGGGCTATGGGAGGCACGTGGGCCTGGGCTCATCTCACAGAACACCTCTGTGCTGTCCATCCACTCCAAAAGACTAAGCTTTTTTCTGGGATCACCTGCTTTCTAGCAAAGCTACTTCTATGCCCTTTCACATAGGGCAGGAAGTTCCACTCTGCTGATCAAATAACTATTGCTGCAAATGTGGGGGGAAAAGCCTAACCTACCTCAGAACAAGGGTTTATTCATCAAACTCATCTCCTGCCCACAGCTGCCACCACAGCAGGCTCTAGGAATCTTGATCCCAGGCATGGTACTTCATGAACAACAGTTCCTCTGTAACATCCCTTCGAGCATTACAGCAGAAGTTCTGTTTTCTTCCCACCATTACAGTTTATAAGAGACCACAAAGTCCTGCTTTATGTCAAATATGCTGTAGAGGGGTTTCTGGGCATAGGGAGGGACTTCTCCATTTTGTCTTCTAAAAACAGGGAAAGGACTGCTCACCATATGTGAAAGCAAATTCTACCAGAAAATACTCCCAATAAAACAAGGACAGTAACAATTTTGGTTTTAAATTCACATCAAGTCAAACGTTGTTGACCAAGTTCAAACCCAGTTCCTACAATGCAGGGGAAAAAAAAAAAAAAAACAAAACAAAACAAACTGAAATATTTCAAATAACTCAGACAAGCATCTGCCCAGTGGAAATTCTTTGCACAGCAGCCAAGCAGTAAAATGCACACATTGTTCCCTGTGACATCCTCAATTGCCCATGGCTGACCTTGTCCACAGGAAACTACAATTTCCTAGTTACTGAGATAGACAGATGTGTGAAGACAGCAAGACTGAGTCAGCAACAGGTTTGTGTATTTGTTGAGGTGTTTATATTGTCACAAGACACTAGAAATACGCCCCCTCATCCCACCCTTATTACAAAGTTTCTGCTTTCACACACTCCGGTACTGCAAATACAACTCCTTTTTTTAAAAAAGCCACATCATCACTAGTTAATGAGCAACTTCCTTGAAATCAGATGGTACAGCACCAGCACTGATGCTTTGGCTTCTCAGAGAACATCAGTACAGAAATAAAGTTACAGAGCCAACCCTAATTGTATTACACCGACGCACTGCAGGTACATACTGAATTGTAACATAGGAGAGAGTACATGTCACTGCAACACCCCCTTACAGACAGGTGAAGGTGGTGTTTGCCTCACAGGACTGAAAACACACAGCATTAAAACAGCCACAGTTTTCAAATACAAAGAACACCTGTTTTATGTCACTACATAAAGCCATAGAAGACAAAGAAGGTGCAGGTCTCTGCAAGCACCAGGACTTTCATCATGCATGTATTTTAACTGATACCAGGTTGCACTCAGTGCACAGACCAGGCCCTGCACCCCACTCAGTTGCACAGACAAAGCCCAGAGTGAGCAGTGCCAGGGCAGCCTGCTGAAAGCACAGGGCAGAGCTACCAGGGCACAAATACAAACACCCCCTCAGCTCAGCCACCAGCCAGCACAGGCAAACACAGGGAGCTGGAGAGCAGAGGCAAAACGTGACACCCCCAGTCACAAGCACAGACTGCAGGATTCTCATCCCCCAGGCTGGCCAAGCACCAACACCCACCAGCTGGAGCCATATCATCCTCTCCCCCGGGTCACATCCCACTACAACACAGCCACAGCCCCCGGGGGCAGAAAGCACAGTACCCACACCGCCCACCTTCCCCAGAGCACACGACCCACACCACCCCCTCGCATGCCCGGCTCATACCTGCCCTCCATGTCTGCAGCCAGGAACTCCCCCAGCCCCTCCCACAGACCCTTTAAAGCCTCCCCAGCCCAGGTGCAGCAGGTTTTGGGGAAGGGCCCCTCTGTCCCAGCCCAGGTGCAGCAGGTTTGGGGGAAGGGCCCCTCTATCCTGCCTTCAGCAAGGCCCTTATTTGCCAAACTTTGTGAGGTTTTGAGTGAAGGGTCAATGTGTGTAATGGGTAGGAGACAAATTTCAAACACAAACGGCGGGTCACCTTTGCCCTGTGGGCAGCAAACTGCACTGTTCCCATGGGCCTGGAGGCAGACAGTGCTGACAGCCCCAAAAAGGGGCTGGACAACATTGTTCATAAATGGAGGCTCCAGGGAGTGGCTGGGATATACTCTCCAATATTGTTAATCCAGCAATCATGGTTGCTTGGGAGTATGAAGGAAGTGTTGCCAAGAAGGGCCTGGTTTGCAGAGATCCCCAAGTCACCTGTCCCATCCCTGTTGTTTGCTGCTGCTGAGGGGGCTCACCTGACATCCCTTCAGGTCACGGTGAAGTGGCAGAGTGCAGCCTGCACAGCATCTCCAGCTCCAGCATGGACCAGTGGCACATGGACAACAGCATCCAACACCCCGACAGCTTATTCCATCTTCAAGTTTCTTCTTACGTTTAGGAAGGCAAGTTTCTCCTCATAGACGTGATGCCCCAAGTTGTTCCAAGCAGTTTCTCCATGATAACCCCACAAAATAGCAGGCTGTTCTCTCACTCACACCCCACAGGCGCCAGCACCGCTTTGCTGTGGCTTCCTTGCCGGAACACACCAGCCCCCCATAACAGCCACCCATGTCCCACCCGTGCCCTGTCCATGTCCCATCCATGCCCTGCTGCTCACACCCAGGTCCCCCAGCTGCAGCTGTGCCAGGAGAGCCCACTGCAGCAACCTTCCAGCCCCTGGGGTGTCCCCAGAGAGCTCAGGGGGATCTGTGGGTCTGGGTCAGGGACATGGGGGGTGCCACAGGGGGACATGAGAGCATGATCAACTGCAAAAGTCTCCCTATGGACCAGCTTTTATATCTGCTCCATTCTACGAGCTTTACAATTAACCATGAGGGCAAGAAATGCTCAAAGGGCCCTCACAAGGTGCCAGGGCTGGGACCTGTAAAGAAAGGAAAAAAACCCAGAAGTGTTACTAAATAGGAAGAAGGAGACACCCATAAAAACAGTTTCACTGCATGAAATTCCTGGTAGTTTCCTATCTTAAGGCAAAAGAGAGACTGAACAAGTATTGTGTGTGTGTGTGCATGCTACTACTGTGCACTACTAAAAGCAGCTGAGGGGCTGACATGGAGCAGAGGCACCTATAAAACAAGGCTTGTGAGCACAGTGAGAATGGCTCAAGTACATGACTTTCAAGGCTGTTGGCCCCAGTGGTGAGGGGGTGTGAATCCCAGCCCAGCGAGGGCCCCAGGAATGCTCCAGAGGGACGTGGGTTGGGCCTTCTGCCATGGCAGGAATATGAACCTGGTAAAAGGCACCAGGATTGGGGGGGTAGGGATATACAAAATAGCCACCTTTGTGTTTTGCCACATGACAGAAAACTATGGCTGCGAAGACAGGTTTCAGAGAGCTTGGATTCTTGATAACCCTTGAAACACTAATCAAAGCGTTCATCTAAGAGGAGGATTCCTGTCTTCTTGGGTAAAGGAAAGAGCTGATTTTGAGCAGTCTGCTAAAATCTGTGCCCCGTCTTCCACTGCACTACTTGCCCCTCAGCCATTCTGTGAAGGTCTCTGAGGCACTGGAGTGGGGCACAGAGCAGCAGGTGCTTGTGCTCGGCAGCCCAGCCAGGCTGAAACATGAATCCCCTTTGCTCAGCATTTCATAGCTCAGGCAGCTGCAGGCACACCCAGAAGCAAATTCTAGGAAATTTGAGAACTCAGGTGTTAGACAACTTCACATGTCCAGGGTTGACAGTACAGAAGCTGGTAGGAACTTTAGGAATGTCCACTTTGCTTTTACACAACATCTGGAGCCTTCAGGTGGGATGGGAAGGCACAGTCCTGGGTCCTTGTGTGATGCACAAGGGACAGGGAGCCTGAAATACTTCAAGACCAAAGAACATTGTGACTAAGGCAGGGACCTTATTTGTGGAGCAAAGTGCTTAAGTTTAGACTGAGAAACACTTGCCAGCAAGTGACTCAGACTCACGGGTCCCTGTGGCACAGCATTCACCCTCAGGAAAAAGAGATGTGAAATACTCTGATCAGGCTCTTGAAGCAGCAAAGACATCCCTGCACTGGAGACCAGGAGTCAGGAGCTCCCTCCAGGTGCTTCTTGGCCAGGTGGAGGAAGTTGCTTCTCCTCTTGAGTCAGTCAGTGACCTCCAGTGGTCCTTCCATCCAGGCAGTCCAATCCCCACCCTGCCAGAGCTGCTGCCAACTCTGGGCCAGAGCAGCGGGAAGTGACAAACTGTGTAGTTACACTGAAGACAACTAGAATGAGGGGATATAAAGCTGCACACCAGGAGGCAGGGCTGTGATCCTCATGAACAAAGCAGCAGGAATAGTGTCAGTCATGTAAGGGGATAACCAGTTTTACTGGTGGAAATAGAACTGTTCAGGGTTTTTTTGTTTTGTAATATTAACTAAGAAGTGGTTTGCACCAAAAAAAGAGGTGCGATGGAGAGCAGTGTATGGGCCACTATCATTTACAAACACAGAACTCGTGTCTGAAAAGCAGGACCTAAAGAGCTCAGTCTCCAAAGATTTCAGCACCAGGGAGGCAACTATGAAAAGTACTAAATAATAAAGTACTGTAGAGGGTTGCCCAGTAACTGAGAGTGCAATAGTCTAATGCTTTTTGTGTGAGCTTGTACTTGGGTAAATATTTAGGCTTTAAAAGCTTTAAATGACAGGAGACATTGCATAGGGACACTGGGTGCAAAGCCCTGGACTATGTTTACTCACAGATGGCCTATTACCTATAGGGTTTTTTGTAAAGCCTTTTCGGTTCTTGGAGTCCCTGTGCAGATTGCAGGCAGGGGTGGTCTTTGGGTTCAGGGATGAGCCAGTCTTTCCCAAGACTGTATTTGCAAAGACCAGCTTCCAAAAAACCTTGGTCAGCCACAGCCCTTGGCCAAGAGGTGTGAGACAGTGATGCCTCAAACAGGCCTGCATTGCCTGGAGCCAGATGGGTTTGGTCTTGCTTTGGATCCCTTTTGTAAGGCACAAACTAGATTTTTACTGAAATCAGGCTGGTAATGCTTCCAGCCAAGACAAAAAGAAAAAAAAAAGAAAAAAGAAAAACCCGCAAGGGAAATACTGCCTAGCAATGAGAAATACCCAGAGGCCGAGGTAAGAGCACTTACTGTGAATAAGTGGGTATTAGTGCCTTCTGTTGACAGAGGCAGCACTAAGTGGGCATCCAGTCTGGCTGCAGCAGCCTCTGATTGCCCAGCAAGCAGCAATCTAAAATAAATATTTCCATCTCCTAGGCAAGAAGATTGCCCCCTGTGCAGCCTGCCCGGGACCGCCTTGAAGCACCACACACAAACTGCAGCTCAGGCAGCCCCAGGAGCTGAGCTGAGCACCCCAGTGTCTCCCTCACGGCAGCACTGCAAGCCAGCTCGGGATAAAGTGGCTGGGTTTTGTCTCCAGGAGATTTAACGGGAGGTATGTTGTGGATAATGGTAACAAGAAACCTCGATGGGCAACGGATGGGTAGGAGGAAGGACAAGGGGTTGGACGACACAACTCCCATTCACTCACAGAGACCAGAGGGCTCCTCTGCATCCTTACAGGGTGGTCACTGACCTCACTGGGCTTTGAATCAAAGACAGAGAGAGATTTGCAAGTCATTGTGTTATCCCTCACTGAAAGCTGTGGTAAAATAATGAAGCTAAATAACAAGGCAGTCTATTTCAGAGTGGTGGAAATCTTACAGTACCCTTTATTTATCTTAATCTAAAAATACAGAAGATGGGAACAAACAAACAACTGACAAGAAATATAAACCCAGTTTAATTTCTGATTACTGAAAGTAAACATAGTTTCATCATGTGAATGTTCTGTTGTCCTGTAGTATGAACAGTTTTACTGGCTTCCTAAATAGACTCAGCAAATGTGGCAATAACCATTGTGCTCCTGGAAGAGCAGAGCAACAGCATTGCTGAAGCCCTTTAAGCCACGCTCATGGTTGTGAGCAGAGGTGCTAAAAGATGTGCTTTTTCTCTGTGAAGGACGTGGGGGACCTTCCACCTTAAAATTTTGTCTTTGAAGAGAGAGAAATTATTCAGATATCAAACAGCTTTCATTTTTCTACACAAGGGAGGAGGGAATTTCAGGCCAAAGAGGGATTTATACATGCAATACTGTTGACTTAAATTAGCATCATTTTTTAAAACCACATTTTTTCCCAAAGCCAGACATTGCTTCTGCAGCTTGTCCCGTCGCTTTTTCTACTCCATCTTGTGCCATCTTGGAAGCCTTGTCAATAGCTGCAAGAGAGGGAAAAAGATAGCAGCATGTTGGAAAAATGCAACATGGTTTAATATTTATCATGGAAGAGAGGTGTGAAAATTAATAGACTACGGAAATGTAGGGATTTATATCTAAAACATATTTTGGCAATTTTGCTGCCTCCCCATCTAATGTCAGCAGGTGTCCAAGTCCACCCTTCTCATCACATCCATGACACCATGAGGGTGTCAGTTCTAAGGACATACTGCCAGTTCATTTTGGCATTTATGAAGTATTTCACCCCCTGAAATTGATAATTCTCATTCTTAGAAAATTATTAAATTATTTAAAAATAAAAATAAAATCAAGTTTAGTTTTTAGTTTGTCTGTTCCCAGACACCAGCACTTTCCAGCTGCAGAATCAGTATTGTCAAACCCCAGCTGCTGCTTCAGCAGGTGTTGGGATCCAGGGTGGGCCAGACCTGGACAGTGCCCTGCCCCTCAAGGCTGAGAGGAGGAAGGAGCAGTGTGACACAGGATTACTTAATCCTCAAGAAGGAAGAACAAAGTTTTGTTCACATTGCTCCCAGTTTTCTGAAAAGGAAGCCAATGTCTGAATGCTGTGTATCAGACTCAGTGGCCAGGGAATGTCAGCTACAGTCTGCCAGTACCTGTGGGGCTACTAAGCAACAGATCCCAAAATCCTTTCCCTTGA
Source organism: Scytalopus superciliaris (assembly GCA_013400415.1). Taxonomy (NCBI): domain Eukaryota; kingdom Metazoa; phylum Chordata; class Aves; order Passeriformes; family Rhinocryptidae; genus Scytalopus; species Scytalopus superciliaris. Next base: position 259,558 of record VXBX01007125.1, read on the forward strand.
GTTTTATAAAAGCCCAAAAGCTGTCACTGAAACCAAGGACTTTCAGGCTGAGAACACCCGTGGAACAGAGGAGAGTAAGGACTGGCCACTGTTGGCTTGTGTTGGGCTGCTCCATCACTTCTTGATTTGAACATCATTGCTCCTACCTTTCTGGCTTGCATCTGTAATCTGGTTGACTGAATCCTGAGTGGCCTGTCCAAAGGCGTTTGCTGTAATTAAGGTAAAAGAAACATCATTTCCAGCTGTTCCCATTTATGCTTATAGGAATTCCCAAAGTCAGTTACCTTTTCTGCATGCCTGCTGCAGGCTATGCCCCTGGCAAGGGATCAGGCTGGTATGGAGCAGCCTGATGCCATGCCCTCTGCTTGTGGGCACCCTGGGAACTGCGTGTTGCCAGAGCAGCTTGCTATGAGATTAGTGTTCACCTAGCACCTACTGTCAGCTGAGCAAATCAATGACAGATAAGCAGGAGATAAAGAAGAAAATATTAGCAGTGAGTTGGAATGATGACATTTAGCTGCAAGCTGCTTATTTTACACTACACTTACTTTTATTTATTTTTCTAGCTTATTGTGCTTGGGGAAGGTTGGCCATATAGCACACATTTTCTCTGTGGGCCATTTGGGAGTAGAGCCTTTTCCAAAATGGAAGCAAATGCATTAAACACAAGCAGGAGAGGAGAAGGGAGATTTTATAAACAGGATATAAATAGAAGAAGAGGAGCAGGAGCTAGAAACATAACAGATTGACTCCAGAATATAAAGCATTAAAAAAGTGAGATGCCATGTAATTGTAAGATATCTGATACGTTATGGAAGAGTGAAGTGCCCACTCAATGGTACGAATATATTCAGGATGCAGCAAAGAGTATTTTGTTTACTATATCTGATAAAATTACACAATGCTGGGAATAAGCTATACACAAACACAGTAAGGAATATACTGTAAAATGCTAGAATAATCTATATATGTTTTACAATTTTTCATTTAAAGGAAAGGCTATTATGTTTTGCATTGAAAAGTTGTTTTCCAATGCACAGTGCTAATGATAACAGTGCTTGGCCCTACAACACAGGCAGAGCTATGACAGAAATGTTCATATAGGGTTTTTTAAACCCTGCACCCTCTGGTGATTGCTGCTGAAGAACACAACAAAAACATATTTGTACTACATATCACAAACCATCCATTGCAATCAATGCAATTATTACCAGAAGGCATTGACAGACAAAGTGGCAAACGTTAATCCAAGGGTAACTCCAACTTATTAAAAACCACTGCAGAGCATGAGAAAAGACCACACTGAGCAATGCAAACACTAAATACAGAAGGTTATTATTACCAAAAAATGCTTCACTGCCCTAAAAATATTAAGTTTAACGTTTTGGGGAGTGATAAATATTGGACAATGCTCAGCTGCCCACACTGATTTGAGAGCCATGGCCAGCCTGGGCTCTTTTCCAGGTGATGGCCAAGACTTAGTCTCCAGGAAGTGAAAAGAGAAAGCTGTGTCCTGCTAACACCAATGCAGCTGGTAGTGTAACTTCAGATTGTGTTTTTTCTGAGCAAAAGTAGCAACTAAGTCCCCCTCCAAATATACAACAACATTAAATCTTTCTTACCAGCATCTTTTGCTGCAGATTCAGCCTGTTCCTTCAGTCCCTGAAAGCTTCTTCCCGACATTGTGGCTTCTAACACCTGTTAACAGTCCTCTGCTTTGATGAAATTAAGCTTCTGGTGATGTATAGCTCACTATGTGATAGTGTCCTGACTTGTCCTGGTTTTATACGTCTGCCCCGAGACCTGCTGATTCTTTTTGGGGTGAGTGGTACAATGGGTGGAGTTCGAATGTGAGGAATGAGAGCTGAAAATAGAGAAAAGCTGTTTATTTACCTTCCCTGATGAGAGGGTGTGCCCAGATAGAGACTTCTGCTTCATAGCACTGTCTTTGATAATTTGTGGGGTTTGCTCTTTTTTCAAAACCAAAACTGCAAAAAAACCTGTTCCACCATCACAGACAGAGAAAAGCCACTGAACTGAGTTTTATAAAGAATGCTGGAAAACTACTGAAGTGGTAGTGCCTGGGCATGGCCAACTTTCATCCCCGTTGGGCTGACTTCATTCTCTTTCCTTCAGTCCCTGAGAAGAACCACATGAGGACAGTAACCAGCCCAAACTTGTTTCAGTTTTTAGCAGTTTTAATCACAATCCCCTTTTCTTCTCAGGTGGGATACTGTTAGATGGCAAGAGGTGTCACTTATATGGATTTTTATAAGGAACTGCTAATCTGGTCATCTTTCCAGCTGCCTGCTCAAGGTGGATTGCAAGTCCCATCATCACTGAAGGCCTTGCCTGGGTGAGGCAGGTAACCAGTGCCAGTGCTAGAAGTTCTCAGGAGAAGGGAAAAAAAAGAAGCCCAGTTACCAAAATCACCTTTCCCTAATGTGACTTTGTGGTATGGACTTTGTTAGTACAGAAATTACGTTCAAAATCACTTCCTTTCCTAGCAATACCACATTAATAAAAGTTTCTGGCTTTAGCCTCTGTCATTTCCCAGGTTTCCACTAGCCTTTGGAATTTATATTTCCTGCCACCAACCCCCAGTACAAAAGTGCTTTGTACAAGAAAACTATTGGCAGAGCCAGGAGCCAAATGGCTCGCCAGTTCTGAGGGGTTTGAGTTCCTCATTGCCATTTTCTGGCATACAAAGTGTCTCTGTTCAGAGGGCCACACTCATACCCATGTTTGTCTTTCTGAGTAAAGATTTGTGTTGGGAAATAGGCACGAGAACAAGATGCTGTGGATAAACTAGTGTGGGCACTGACAGTGCTCATAAGTTTAGTACTTCATTAGTACCCAAGTGAGGAAGAGTCGCAGCAAACAAAGTTCTGTGCATTCCTCGGCCGCTCCTGTTCCGCCTGTCATTTCAGAGAGCCCGTCTCAACTTTTGCACTACTCCTTTGTTATTTCAAACAACAGTCCTCTTTCCCCCTCAGTGGGTCAATTAGAATTTTAATTATATATTCACAACAGGCATATTTTTCAATTCCATGCCGATTTCTTTTTTGGAATGATTTTCTTACTTGGATTTGCAAAACCTCAGATAAAAGACATGCAGTACTGTGGGGCTCTGGCATTTTTTTGAATAAAGCTGCTAATGTAGACCTACTTATCTTTTTTGCCCAAACCTGAGAATGTAGCCACAGCAAAGCCATACCAAACAGGTGTATTTCAGCTGCTCCCAGCCCCCTTAGTCAGGTCACTGCTGCCTCGAACCACTCTGTGTGGAGTGTTAGTGAAAGGAAGGAAGAGGCTCTCTGGCATCCATCAGGCAGTTTGTCACAGCTCGAGAGAGGGTGTGCTCAAGCACCAGCAACAAATACCTCCCAGCTGCCCTCTCAGCTCTTTTCCACTGCTGGATTTTCAGCACAAGGGCCCCACAGGTGCTGGCTGGGGTGGTCTGCCTGAAAGGGACAGCAGGAGTTTGGGAGAACATTTAGAACTTACGTATGTTTACATCAAGTGTTAAATGTGCACCACACTTATAGCAATATTTTAAAGACTCCCAAATGGTTCAGCTGAATATTGCTCTCTAGTTCTGCTCTGACACCTTCCTGTATTTCCCCAGTTCCAACTATTATTCTTCCAAGTGGAAATCTCTGTTCAGCATTTCAGACTCATTTGTGGATATTTGACCTGTGTTGCTGCTTGCTTTACATCCTCCTCAAAATGTTAGGTAGCACGAATTTTTGAGTAAAACCTACACTGCTGACAGCATAGCAGCATGAACTCCTTATCTGATGTAATCTTATCCTTAGTATTAATCTCATTATCCTGATTACAAACAGAAAGAAAAAAAAAAAGACAGAGGAAAGCAAATTACCCTTGCCTGACAAGCTAACATGGTGTGATCATTATACTGCAGTCCAGAGCAGTGGGAAGAGGGACCTTTGGTATAGTATTTATTACATTCCACGGGACCAATGGCGCATCAGGTGGCTCACAGAGTTACAAAACCACAGCATAAAATTAATGGAATAGATTGCATTGTGTTTATTCACTCCATGAGTTAACATTGCTTTTCTAAAGATAATGTTAATCCTTTTGTACTGATGTTAGATATAGACTAGAGTGGTCAGGTATAAACAGATTGATTGACCTGAGCAAAAATAAGGATTTTAATTTCATCTGTTTGGAAATTTACATCAATTTATCCCTGAGTTTTCTTTTTGTTCTGGTAGGAATACTGAAACTACTAATGTACATTAGACCTATTCCTAGATGTTGCAAAAAACTGTTTCTCAAAATAATTTAACCTTTTCTGGGCCTCTAAAGAGAATAAAGTCACAAGGAAAAGTGTTGAAACTTTTTCCTCAGACAGACTATTTAAGGAATAGTAGAAGTAAAATAGTCACTTCTTTTTAACTATAGATCCATGAACTAAGTGAACTAACCATATGGCTTTAAATTCATTCCCATCCTGGTCCAAGCTATAGGTGTCTGACTTACATTTCACTGCATACACCTCCTGACACTGGATGTCTGTGATGGGCTCACAGGAGCCATGGGGAAGTGTTTGAGCTCATGATGAGCTGGATACCCCACCTGGGCACCAGCCTTTCCGGTGACTTCAGCAGGAGCTCAGCTTGCCTGTGGCTACCCTGGGAAAGGTGTGGCTGCATTTTCAAGAAAGGCAGTTTTCAAGGGTGCAGCCTTCTAAAATGCTGTGTCTCTGCTATCCTGAACATTGGGGTGAAAAAATTACCTTTTTCAAGAATGGTTCCTCCCCATGAATCCCAGTCTTTGTTTTGACTCTTGGTCTGCTTTTTGGTAGTCTGTGACAACCACGAGAGAGGATCTGACCATCACCTGATGGACCCAGATGGCAGGAATTGTGGGATTGTTTATTTTGTCAATTATCAACCATGTTGTCTCACGACCATTAAAAACAGGGGTGGGATATTATGAAGCAATTTGAAAATGAAATGCCAAACAGTCCATGTGTTCCTTGTCCCCTGACATCTTGATCCAAAACTCCAGCCCCTAAGTACATCTACTATTTCTACTCCTGTTCCTCCCATGCACTGCCTCTTTCCTGGTCTTTGATTGCATCAATCCCTGTCCTAAGACAAAATCAAACCGTCTACAGTGGAAAGTTAGTTTGGACTTTTGCTCCATTCAGCTCTCAGTATCCGCTGAGGCTGCAGGTACAAGTACTGGTTAATGCCGGCTGGGGTAGGTACCACAGGGCACAGGCAGAGCCACATGCCAGGGTGCACCTGAAATTTCAGGCTATTTCAAAAGTTACTCCAGCCAGGGTGCATCGCTGACATTGACCAGAGCCAAGAAGTGAAAAAGCATCCCCACCCCAGCAGCGCTGTCTGCTCACCTCTGACAGGTAACTTGTCTCACTGACACCTTTCTCCATGTCTGATTCCTTGGGCTTTTTCTCCACACTCTACACCATCACAATCTGTTGCCTGTGATGAGCAGTTATTTGTGTTTGAGGGGAAAAAAGCCCCAACTAATTCCTTAAGTGCTAGGAGTGTTCCATGGCACTGGAAATTGTTGGCAAGTCCAAACACGCAGCCCAAATATCTGTGAGTTAAATCTAATGCACCACCGGGGAAATTTGAAGTTGTTCTGGTTACCTTTCCTTTCACACATCTTCTGTGGCATCTCTGAGCACCCTCTTGTGCACCAGTAACAGGAATCCTTCTGTTTTATTACCTGGTGAAAGTGAGAAGTAATTGATCAGAGCTAGAGCTTATGTTTTACACATGAAAATGGGCAAATGAGGTTATTTATTAATGAGAAGTGTTAAAATTTATTTGGGTTTTCTTCAGTTTTAATTTTGCCAGGGTTGGGATTTACAGACAGGTATGGTTTCCATCAGTAAGGCAAATGCAATAATGTATCAGGGCTGAAAGCTTTACATGGATCACTCTAGAAGTTAACGAAGTGTGCCGTGTTCAGCACCCACAGCTGCTAAAAGAGATTGACATTAGTGTAGAAGGGATGTGATGTTTATGTTATGAAACATAATTGTTTTAATAAATAGAATGACTTGCTTATAGAAAGATGCAATTATTGTAAGTCATATGTTAGTCATTTAAAGGATCAAACTAAAGTTGTTCCAATTAAGCTAAATTAGCTCTTCCATTCAAATATTGATATACAGTCCTGGGAGAAAAGTGGTCTAACTGATCCTTCCTTTAAACATCCTCCAGGAATCATTAGTGAGCTCTGCTTCAAAGCATGAGATAACATAAAGTCAGTGCTCATAGAGTTCTTTACCTTCTGGTTTCTGAATCTTGAGGCAACCTCTGGGTCAAGTGTCACGTTTGTACCATCTTCTGGAGCACCTGAAACCATACTTCAATACTGGGATTGTTGTGGAGTCTCACAATACCTTGCAGCTTCAGGTTCAGGACCAGAAAAGACAAAAAAACCTGTCTGGTCTTTAACTTAGAAAGGGAAAGAAGATGAGAAAAGCTGAGGATGTGAGCTGGGATGTAAAGTCTACAGGAGAGCTGTATGTATTTCTCTAGGCACACTGGGAGGAAGGAGCCTTCTGGCACACAGCTGTGCTGCCCACCCCACCTGGGCCCAGGGAGAGAGGAAAGGTGGAAAAGCAGAGCTGCTGAGCTTGCCTGCTTCCCATGCTGGGATCTATGTGAAAAAGCAGTGCCAAAGCTTGACAGAGAAACTCTGTGCTGCGGCAAACTCATCTGAGTAGGGGTTGGTCTGATATTCAGAAAGCTCAGTTTTAATCTGGGCTTTTTCTGATACCTTAGTAACGGGGTGGAGTATCTTCTTGTGATTGGGTAGGGTTTTGATGCATTTCTGAAACAGTTAAGCTGTGTTTCAGTGTAGGAAAAAGGTGTCAAAAGGTGAGAATGTGTGATTTTGTAGAGAACAGTATTAAAAAAACAGCCCTTCAATTTTTAACTGGGTGGTCTTTGAGTTCAGTTTTAAGACACTTTATGCAGATGTGAAAATAGGACTTTCAAATGAGGTGGGATTTTAAGCTTATTATTACCTGATTTGCATTTAAATTAATGGAATGCTGCTTGGGATATTCTGTAGAGAGCTACTCCTTCCTCTTCTTCATCCCAGACAGATATCTTTGAAAAATCAGGCTCCATGTGCCCTTCAGGCCTTGGCTAAAATGTAACTGGGGGGGGAGCTCTCAAAGACTATGAACTTTACCAGAACAAACCACTTAATAAAGCTTAACTGCAGTTTTACATGGTAAGTAAGTTTTGCTGTTACAAGGGGGGGGAAAAGTGGTTTTCAGCACTTTGTTGGTCACTTGTATGGTGGAGTTGATGCAACACTTGGCAGCGACTGTTCCTGACTCGTTGGATCAGCACAGAGGTCAGAGTGTGAGCACCCAGAGTCATGTCACTGGGGACAGACTGTGGCCCCACCATGCCTGGCACCAAGAGCTGTCTGGGCACAGTGTGATTAAATCAACAGCTTGTCTGAGAGTGGTATCACATGTACAAAGTCCACTTAAATAATTCACAGGGTGAGATGAGTAAAAGAAACTCTCGATAGCCTAGATCATGATCTGTCAGCAAAAAATTATTTTGTTTGCCTCCCTCAGGTTTTATCTGGGACAGGGGGATCCCCAGCACTTCCCTAGTGAAAGCACCTGCTCCTGTGGGATGTTTTCTGGTGCATCTCATCCATCCATCCATCCATTCATCCGCTTTTCACTTTCCTTCTATCACATCTCATTACACTTGCCTGAATACTCATTAAAAGCACAGACTTCTTTTCCATGCAGTCAACCAAACACATACAGCAAAGTTTAGTTGAATAATTGATAGATAATCTTTTGTCTCTTTTATGACAGACCCTTCTGCTTCAGAACGAACAAGTGTTCACCTCTCTTTTACCTCTGACAAAGGTGGCTCAGACTGGCACCTCTGCTCCTCCTGGCTGGGTGACAGCTGGTCTGGGGAAGGGAAGGGAAGGAAACAGGCTCACTGAGCCATTGCATGGGCACAGCACTACCCTGTTCCCACTCACTGACTCAGTGTTCTTGTGGGAGGAAACAGCATGTCCTGGTCTCTCTCTTCAAGACTTGTGATTGCCTGTGCAAGATGCATAAACCCTCCTCTGGGCTCTGACGGCAACAGGACTACACCAGACCTGGGCAGAGGGTACAGCAGGGCAGGGGTGAATGCCTGTCCTGCCCAGGCACAGGGCAGTGCTCACCCACTTCCAACCAGCTACGTAGATTGGTACAGCAGAGCCGTGTCCTGGCACTCTTAGCTCAGCAGTTACTGCCTGGTTGAAGCCCTTGGAATCAGGGGCACAGCCTGCTTGAGAGATGGACATTTGGTAAGCAGCTTACTCCTCCTTTGAGCTACACCCCGGCCCAGCCACCACCCACCCCTGTTGTAGCTGGGGAAGGCACTCACCTTCTTTTTCCCCTCTGCCTGGCAAAACACCTTTTTATGTACCCCCACGAAGCAAATCTTTGAAGCAAAGGGCTTTTCCTTTTTCTGTCTCTCTCTGATGAGCACTAAGAATCAACTCCAGCCTCCTGCTGCTGGGCATGAGTATCTCTTTATGCCCTCTTACCTTGGCCTCAGTTTTGGTTATTCTGTTTAAGTGGCAGATGTTTTGCAGGACATCAGAAAAGAGCATATCGGATGTAATTTCCTTTGAGGGCCTTGTTTACCTCTGCTAGGGCTCTTCTATTCCCTTTCTGTGTTGAGATCAAACAACTACTCAGATGAAAATCCTGCGCTCTCTGCAAGGCAATGTATTAATGCACGAGAGAGGTTGCTAGCACACTTGCTAGATCCTTCCATGACACAGCAAGTCTCTCCTGTAATACCTTCCATTGTCACCATCATTATAAAGCTTAATGAAGAATAATGGTCTGATTTTGAAGCAGTTTAAATCTCAACAGTTTACACTGACTTCTCCTGGATTCATGGATGCTCTGTCTGTAGGTATATAAACGAACACACTTTTAGACCCATACCTACTGGCGTGCTTTAAACTCATTCTCATTGTTTACAACAATGAGCTTTGTAGCAACATTTTCCTTTCTCTATGTCTGTAATGTGGAAACTCTCTGCTGCTCTCACTCAGCTTACCTGCAGCCTGACTGACTCCTGTAGCCAATGCCAGCACCATGTTCATGGTGCACCAATAAATTCTCCCTTGGCACCTGCTCTCATACTCATGCATTTCACAGCCATCCTGCCCCTGACAGCACTAATGCAGTTCTGATCTAACACGTTGGTTGGTGCCCATCACATTTCTTTAGTTACCTTCTAGCAGCTTGTTACACCCAGATGTCAAGACAGAGTTTTCAAGCTTTGTAGTAAGCAGAATAAACTGAGCTCAACATCACTTTCACATTCCTTTAAAAAGATTCCTCTTGTTCAGTATCTGACCCCACCCCAACTCTCTCTTAAATATGGCAAGTATTTAAATAGTGAAATACCTGTTTTTCAGCCCTGAATGACAGGAAGCTGGCCTACCTACAGTATTGACTTCAGAAATACAATTTGATTCTCCACCTTTTAGGACACAATTTAGGGCCCTTACAGTTTTGAGATCCTTGTATCTTGATGTTGCACTTTTACAGGAAGAGTGCATCAGTTCAGAAGTATCCACATCTAAAATGTGCAAATGAAACTGACAAAACAAAAAACTTGTTCAAACACTTTTTTATTAATTAAAAAAAAGTATTTCCACAATACCTAGAGATCCCAAATGCCAGTGCAGATGGACACAAGATACAGACTAGTGAGCCCAACCAAAAGATGCAAAGCAAGTAGGTTGGGAAGCCAGGAGGGAGGTGGGGGAGGACACACCTTTACTTACAATCGGAGGAGTCACATATATTGTATGACTGTTTATGAGGCAAGTGAAGGACTACAGAGCTGAATGTAGTTAGTCTATGGACAGTGTGATTTTCCTGTTTCAGTGTCAGCTAATATTTCCATATATGCCCTTGGAATAGTCTATTTTGAGCTAAAATTCCCTAACTTGATGGATCACCTTCAATTTCACCCTGTGAAAGAAAACAGATAGGAAAACAGTTAAATATTTCTAGTGGAAAACATATATAAATAAAATAAAGGGAAAAATCAATGCCCATAGTCACCACACACAAAAAACCCCAAGCAGCTACAAAACAATGCAAACCATAATGTGCAGAAAATAAATGAAATATCCATTCTTTCTGGAAACCAGATGCACTCCCAGTGTAACTCAGACCTCCAGAGGAAACGAGGGTGTGAGTTCACAGACGGTGGAATTTCAGCTAATGTGGGGCCTGGCTGCCACTGGCAGGAGTGTCCTGCTTTTTGCTGCAGGGTCTGCTCCTGCTTCAACCTGCAGCCTGACATCAGCACTGATGGAGCCATGGGATCAGTCGGATTAGCAGGGCTCATTTCTGGCACTGGCAACATGGGGTGAGGGCTGGCAGAGGGTGGTAGGTGCAAGCTGAGGCTCTGGGGAGTTTTAGGCACCATGAAAACAGTCTGAGCTTCAGAAAAGCTGAAAAATGTGGGACTTGGGTGCACGCAGTACTTGTGGAATGGGCAGACAAAAGCCTTAGGACTGAAATCATACAGGCAATACCATGTAAGCAGCATTTGCCCATTTAAAACATCCTTGCTGGACAATAATTTATCCTTGCTCAAGAGCTCAAATTGGCCCAAAGACTGACATCTGACTCAGTGTTTCAAAAGGACATTGCAGGTAGAACAAATCAAAAATTAAAAGAAGGAATTTAAATGTAGAAAAATTTATAGAAAAAATCTAGTTTGTTATCTAAAGCTCTTCTAAAGCATGGCAGCAAACAGGAAAAAATGATCCCATGTAATGAAAAAAGCCAAAAGCATTTAGTATTATATGTGCATCTACACCCCAAATCAGGCACATTTTATACTCTGTCCAGTCTGTCACTCATAGAAAATTGTTGGTTCCAAAAAAAGGAACCAGCAAAAGCAAAAACTGATGAGCTCAGGTTTTTGTCAAGTAACTCAGGAAGCTGGGAACACTGATGGGTTCCACCTTGCGGCAGATCTATAACCACAGGGTGCAAAGGGGAGATTGTCCTGGCAGGGGATGGGGGATCAGTGACCCAGAAACCCCCGTGTGTGGTCCTGAGAGCCCGTGGGGCAGGCAGGGCCCTGGCACCCCCTTACCTCTGCGCCGCCTGTGCCCGGCGCCGGGGCCCCCTCTCCGGCCACCCTGGGCTGCTCCGGCGGCTGCGGCGCTGCCAGGTCCTCCTGCCAAGTCACAAGCAAGATGTTTGTCCTTGCTGCCACATGCAGAGTCATCGCCCTAATCTTAGACAGACTGTTCAAGCAGACTGTGCAACAGTAATTGAGCATTACACACCCAAATAAAATACCAGCTTTAATGTTGCTTGAAATCCATTTTTGTTGTGCAGCTTTTTAGAGCAGATACCTATGGAAAAGCATTCAATTTCTTACAGCCTAGTTTAGGGGTTTTTTTCATACAGAAACTTGGGGTTTTCATCTGTCATTGAGACCAAAGTTTTGACTCTTTCAGTGTGAACAAATGTGGGAGGAAGAAATAAATTTACTTACAATAAGACTATGCCCAGTCTTTCCCCCACATTATCTTACTTACCCTAAGCACTCATCGCATAGACTAAAACTAATTTAAGATGTAGTAGTGCTGTGGTGGTGGTTAGTGTCATGCTTCAGATAAAATGTCATTATCAGAGGATTTGTGCTTGAGTCCCAGCATTTACATAAGCACTTTTGGCTCTTTTAGCTACTTGCCTACACCTTTCAACTTCCTTTCTATCCCAAAAGGAAGAGAAGAGGTGGTATTACCAGGCAATTACTTTAAGCACAATTTGGCCACATGGGAAGAGAAGACAAAATCCTGCCCATACTGGATGTGCACAGGGGACAGAGAGAAAGCAGAAACACCTCAGTGTGGAATCAGTCAGTGAGACCAGGGGGAAGCAGAAATAGCAGGACCTCTATAGCCCAGCCCCAAATCACCAGGAAACTCAATTAAAATCACAAAGCTTCTCTGTTTCCTTTGGGCACACACGCCCAGCATGTTCCCTGTATTATTTTCTTTTCCTACATGAAGTCAGGGCCACCACAGAGGGAAGATACATATATTGCCTCAAGGGAAAGTCCATTTTGCATGGAAGAGAGAGTTATAATTTGAATTTTAACATTTTGGAAACACAAGGCTATCACTTTCCCTGGTGCTGCTGTTGATGCAGTGCAAATCAAATGTCCCTGCCAAACCTACTGTAAACAGAACTTCATGCTCTGTGTATTTGAGGAACTCCACTCTTAATTCTGACATGTGTCTTTATTTTCCTGTTCTCATCAGTATGAGAACACCCCTGCTGCTTTTGGGACTGAATTAGGGAAGAAGACGTGATGTGAAATAAAAAGGGAAAAATAGACAGAATTACATAGATAGAAGGTAGAGCCCATTAACTTAGTGCTGGGTATTGGACTTCAGGTCCATTTGTGGCCGGAAGGGGAGCCCAGAGATGGAAGCACTGAAACCTGCTTGTCCTACCTATGGGCTTCCTGTTCTCCATGCAGGCTACCATAAGATCAATCCACCAAAGACAGCTGCAGCCCAGTGTTGATGTCTGTCACAGCTGCAGGTATTCCCCTCCTCTACCTGCTGAGAGTAGAGTTTATTAGTTTGTTTCTGGAGGACATCATGCACTGGGGGTGTCTCCAGATGAGAAACACAATGTCATTATCTTCTCCTAAGGAAGGTGCCCTTAATTTGCACTGCATTGTTGGCTGAAAAGATTCTTGTTAGTACCAGCCTGAGCTGTGTTCCGTAAGCCCAGGTAACCTTATTACATCAAATTGTGCACATCATGGAAGCCAGTTTCTCCCAGCACAGCAAGGACCATGGGGAGAAGCCACTGCTCTGATGGAGCCACTCAGCCACAGCCTTTCCAAAACGAGTCAAATCTGCAGTCAGCAAACAGCTCACTACTCTCAGTTCATGGAGGCTCATCCAGCCTCGGGATCCAGCCTGTTGCTTTAAAAGACTTTACATGCATGTAGGGCCATGTAAAAAGGACTATACCTTATAACTCAACAGCCCACATCAGGCCAAAGCAGGTAAATAGCCTCAAATTGGATTCTGAAGCTTTACAAGCAGGTTTTTTGACTATTAGGTGGAAAGGAAAAAATCTGCAATACAAGCCACTGACAACAGTTGCAACAGCAGGTGTTTCGTAGGTGTTTTGCAGGTGGAGTTACCAGCTGCTGTGTGAAATCGTGAAGGTCAATCAAAGGCGAATGCCTAAAGTGCTGAGCTGTGCTGGGAAAACTGGGTGACAGCTCACAGGAACACAAGGGCAAGTGCAGTGCACTCCATCTTTCTACAGGGTATGACCACCTACTGTTCCTGTGGGCAGGGAGCTCAGCTCTGGTAGATGCAGAAAGAGCCATGCAAAAGGGATACCTTTCTCAGGACCACCCTCAGGACACTGTATCCAAGAGCAATGGGTGGGCTGAAGAATCCCTGTTCAGCTATTGTGCTGCTTGTTATATCCCTTAAATCGTGCTCTCGTGCCAAGACTCTGCTCTAGAAGGATAAAACCCAACCACCTATTTTTAGAAAGGGAAGCAACCATGTTTCTGGAGAGTGTTTCTAAACTTTGGTGGAGGAACCAGCACAATTGCAGGATGAAGAGTTGTCAGGCCGTGTTAGGGATGTTGCCTCACAGGCTTTTTCTCACGCACTTCCCACCCTGCCCAGAATAGTGATCACGAGATGAGGAAGGGCTGCATTCTTCAGCTGGGTGTTACCTGGCTGGGGATTGCAGTGACTGTTCAGGAACAGAGGAGGACCATGTGATGGAAGGGTCTTCACTTGGGATGAAGAGCCAGAGTTCCCTGGGTAGGAGCTCAGCTGTAATGCTGACTGACAGCACGATGCTGGGCAAGAAAGAAGTGGTGGAAATCCAGTTTCCCTGGGGACAGCAAGAGTTTTGCCATTCCCATCAGTGTTCATCTCCTCATTAAAAGGGATGAGGTTTTCTAAGGGAAAGGCATGTTGAAACCATGAAGTAATTAGTAATGGTCCTCCTGCTCTTAAAGGGAAAGCACATTTTGTCCCCTCAGAAAAAAAAGTATTTTAAATGGAAAAAAAATTCCAGGTTTTGCTATGTACTGTTTTTTTTCTATTTTTTGGGAGGAAGTTGAATCTTTTTTGCTAACAAAGAAAGAAAAAAATAAGTACTTTACCATAATAGTTAAGTGAAACACAAGACCTTAGAATTTCTTACGGAGTACCACACAAGTTTTTAAACATTTTAGATATATAAAAATATATTTGTAAATAGCATATAAACACTACCGAAGATTTATATTTATAAAACAAATATTTCACTAAGGTTATGAAACATAGGTACATGTTCAGCTATCACTAATGAAAAACTCAATAAATTATGATCTGCTATTTATAAAAATATTCCTGCACAATGTTAAGAGATCTTAAGTAGACTGTGCTATAGGCTACTGGGTTCAGATATTTTAATATGGTTCTTTTTTAAAACTGATTTGAAAGGCCTATAAATATTGACAAAATAATGAATTATAATTTGATTTATTTTTTCCCCAGGTTCTGACATTCCCTTTTTCTGCTCAGCAGTTGAGTTGTATGTTTTGCTGGCTGAGCCCACATATGAAATGGAATCTATATTTTTATATATATTATTCTATAGGCCAGTAAGGGTTTTTTTGCCATCCCCAAAAATTCAGACAAAAATCAAAACCAACCTTATAAGTATTATCTTCCTTATATAACACAGAAAGCAATCCAAATATTGGATGCTAGAATATGACTCATCAAAATCTCAAAAAACTCAGTGGCAAGCAAGATTTTAGATTTTGTGTTTGTTTTTTTTAAGGCTTTCAAGCCAGAGATGTTCACTGGCAGCCTCATCTGCTGCAAATTTAACATCCTCAACCGGACATCAGTTGCATAAGGCAGAGAGGTTCAGCCTCCTGTAGCACTCCTGACCTTGGGCGTTGGAGCAAACAGAATGGTACTTGGCTGTATCCCCAAACCACGCCCTTGTAAAGCCTCAGGCAACCTGACAAGTCCTATTGGATGGGCTGTCCTGTACAGGTTTCAGGCTGAATGTGCTCAGAGGGATCCTGACAGCTCTAAGAGGACAACCCGTGATTAAAGTGAGTGGACACACCAATAGGACAGACAGATGGGCACACAGGATTCTTGTCTTACCCCTACAAATCCAGATGGACTCTTGGGGTGGCTTTGTTTTCATCCAGCTCACAGGCAGACTCTCGGAGAGTTTCCTGGGTCTGCTTATGCAAATAACACATATTTAAGAACTTATCCTACAGGACTGCTGGGACAGAGCCTTGAGCCCTGAAGCACACACAGTAGTGCAGACTTTAAGGCTTCAGCAGGGCCACTCACTCAGCTACTTTTTGTGGGAAAACGTATGTCTAGATGCACTAATGAGACTGAGAGCAAGGCACAGAAATAGTGCCTGTAGGCAGAATACCCTGTTCCACACTGCTTTTGCAGTCTCTCTTGCTCCATGAGATCTGGAAGGATAGTACTGCATCAACAAAGTACAGAGAAGCTTGAATACCAAGGGGAAGAGTTGCAA
Source organism: Scytalopus superciliaris (assembly GCA_013400415.1). Taxonomy (NCBI): domain Eukaryota; kingdom Metazoa; phylum Chordata; class Aves; order Passeriformes; family Rhinocryptidae; genus Scytalopus; species Scytalopus superciliaris. The sequence continues at coordinate 275,216 of VXBX01007125.1, forward strand.
CTTTTTATTCTACCTAATTGTAAGGTAGTTTAGCTGCTGGTGTCCCTGCTCCTCCTGCTCAGCAGCTCTGCCCTCACTGGCCTCTCAAATGCCCTTGGTTGCTCTTCCCAGTGGCACTTGCCCAGCCCAAACAAACTTGAACAGGGAGGTCACTCAGTTTCTGCTTCTAATTCCTTCAGTGCAACAGTCTTGGCCTCAGCGGTGTTGCAGGGTACAAGTGAACAGGATCAAGGCCAGGAGCCGCTCACATCCAGAAGGAGCAGTGGTTATGAAAGCGATGAGGCAGGGTTTGGGCGCGGCTCACGTACGCGAGATCAGGCGCTCAGGGAAACGCTGTGACCCAGCGAGCGTGCCCAGAGGATGCACAAAACTGACAACCACTCCAATAATTAATGGAGCAAAGTAAAAAAAAGATCAAACCCAATTCAAAGTGACAGAGCCATGAGCTGACAACTGAATCATAAAAACTGACAGGACAAATAGATCTAAGGGGAAGACCTAGGTGGAGGGTGTAGGGAAGCATCAACTGCTGGGGAAATCGTTCCAGTCCCTGAGGGACATTTTGTGAGCGTGTGTATGTACATGTGTTTGTTCCCAAGCACGTGGTGTCTGCATTGCAGCAAGCTCTGTGCTGCGTCATGCAGATGAAGAATTAATCTTCTTCTAAGACAAGGGTATGTAGTGGGTGATTATCTCACTGGAATCTCTTAATGTCCACCCCAGAGATGGGGATGGGTGCAGAACCACAGACAGAACACATTACAGGTGGGCTTCATTCTTTTGTGTACCAGAAAAATTATGAAGGATTTATAATCTCTTAACTTATAAATTTTTAGTTACTACTTAAGAACTCCCTAGAATCAGTCAATACCTTCCTGCGCTCAGTGAACAGTGACCAGGCCAGTGCCAAAGCCCTATCAGGCAATGCCAACACTACTCGAGGTTGTTCTCATCTGGAGCTTGGCACCCCTCCATAGGCATAGAGTTACTCCAGCCTCATTTCCTTCTGCATGGCTCTGAGTGCTCCCACCAAGGACAGAAAGGAGCAGCAGGTTGCCAACTACTCCACGGGCGTCCACATTTCAGTGCCTGCCGTGAATTCTTTCCCTTGGCCCAAGTCACCATGTGATACACCCACGGAACTCAACCAACCCATGGCTGCTGTCCTGAGCAAAACTTAACTCAGGATCCTTAGAGTTCCCCCCTCCTGCCACTGATGCCAGCTGTCAAACGCACAGATTAAATGTCAACAAGCTCTCCGTAATTGATATTAATACTGGGAAGGCTCAGCTGGGGACATGCCTCCTAGGGCACTCCACTGCCCAGACTCAAGTCACCCCTCAGCACTGCTCAGTGCCAGGCATTCACACGGATCCCCGGCGCTTTGAACAGCCCCTCTGTGAAGTCAGCAGGGAACAACACTGGGGATAGTTGGAAACTGAAGTAAGACGCAACTGTTCTGTGCAATTAGAAAGGAGACAGATGGGATGGAGCACAAGCAAGTCCCAGGACTGGATGGATCAGCTCTCTCAAACTTCTGGAGCTGAAAGGCTTGTGTATGACTTCAGGATTGCAAGATTGCAACAGCAGATCTAAAAGCTGTAACTTATCACTCTTAGTATATCTCCAGTGGGTCTCCCACATGCATTACAGTGCCTGGTGCTGCTCTTGGCAGACCCTGGGTATATTTCCATTAGCAAACTGTGCAGCACAATAGGAGCAGATCTGGAGAGAAAACAGCCAGTGCCAAGACCCAGCACAACCACTTATACTCCTTTCAGGGCCCTCCCTCTGGAGCAGCTTTGGGTCCTTGGCAATTAACCATTAGCAGGTGGGATGCACTCGGTGTACACATGGAGCTCAATCTTCTGTGTCTAGCTCAATGCTAAAGTACGGTGAGCAAGCATGAATAAAAGATTTGCACTCCTAAGCTGAGCTAAACCAGTAGAATAGATGAACCTTCTTTCAGAGAAACAAATATTTTCCCTGAATTTCTTTCTCCTGTAATTTTGTCTTGTTTTTCTCCTCCTGTTTTCATTCTGCTGCCCATCTCTGCTGTTTGGCATGGCACCATGATGCTGTGTCCAAAGCAGTTTCCTGGCTCCATTTAGTCTGCCCTTTGTCATGGGACACATCCTAATTTTTTATTTCTTGATCAATCTCCATTTTAACTCTAAGCAGTCAGATATCAATGGAAGGTGCCAGAACGACAGTTCAGATGCTTAATGCTTTTAACCCTCCAAACCCTCACAGCTCTGCATGCTGCCTGCAGTCTGCATAACCCAGAACTCTAGGGTGAAGGAATCACTGATTTTCTAAGAGACCACCTTCACAAGGGTGGAAACAGGTAACACTGAGTGGTTTGAACTCTGAAATCAGCTGTAAACTGTAGCTGTCAATCTTTGAGGTGGGACACTCACTCAGGAGGAGAGGGGAAGAGGATTGCTGATGCTCAGCCCTTGCCAGAGGGGAGACAGTCCAATATCTGCAGGATGGATTCCTCCCATCAGCAAATTTCTCCTCTCCTGGGTCAATCCTGTCAGCCAGAAGGTTAGAGGGGGTATCCTGGCCCCATGGAATTAGGAATCACTGTTTGCACCCCTGCGGCCAACTGCTATTCCCTGTGGGAATAGAGATTAATTTTATCCCAAGGCTTAGCAGAACTCCTGTATCTGCCCTTTTCACACGCTTTCAGGAGGACATTTTGCGTCACTGGTAGCTGCTGTTCTCCTCTTTTGTTAGGCTATTCTCTCAGGATTTATATGCTGTGTAGAAGTTTTGTTTCACATCACAATGTGTTTACAGGCAGGTCAGGAAATTAATCAGCCGACTATCTGAACAATTAAAACAATTTTGGCCAGCTTGACTTTGCTTTGGTTGGATTCTGGGTTTGGGTTTGTTGTGACTCATTCAGCTCATGTGGCTGTCAACAGCATTGATCACAGCTCTCGGAAGAGGGGAAAGAGCTGGGCTCACCAAAGAGCTGCCAAGTATCAGCCTCATGTGCTGTACAAATGGTTGCTGTTTGTTACCACCGGGGAAAGCACCTTCTCTAATGATCAACACTGCCTTCATCTAGGGAGCTGTTCTGCTCCTTCACACGCCCCTTAATCCCCGAACTTGAAGCAGTCCAGTTTGCTAAATTAAGCTGGAGGACAGAAGATGCCTTGTCTGAGCCTGGCTTAATCTGTGCACAATTTAGTTCACATGGTCTTTATCAATAAGTGCTTGGATGTTGTCAAAATCAGCACGAAGCACAGCGGGAGGGTCAGGCTCTCTGCCGGGACCGGGCTGTGCCTGAATTGCTGCTGCCCTCTGCTGCCTCGGGAGCTGCGGGGCCAGGGCTGTGCATCCCACCGGGTATGTAAAGTGTAATCCAAAGGCAACCCTTCTGTCCTGCACATCACCAAAGAAACAAATATACCTTTTTTACAACTCCTGTAGTGGTCACGATGGTCTCTGCTCCTTCTACAGTCTTGTTTGCCACTGTGTTCACGCTGGCTACTACAGCTTCTCCCACCACATTGGCCTGCTCTTTGGTCTTCTCAGCAACTAGGGTTTCAACAAAAGCATAAAGTCAGTGAGCTAGACACTGCCAAGAGGCTGCCAAATGCCCCAGGACAATAAAGTGATTGCATGGAGGTAAAAGAAGAAATTGGCCCCGGTATAGTCCTTGTTTGGAATTTTTTAGATGAGGTCACGTCTGAATTTAGATCATGTACATGAGGGTTTTTGTCTGACTCAAAATGCTGTTCAGAGAGCTGCACTGCAGCCTGTCAGTCTTTGTGGGCAACTGCAGAATGAAAAATTCACTGTCAAAATGAAAAATTCACTGTCAGATATTAGGAGACAATAGTGCAAACAAGGGATTTTGCATTGCAGACTGTGCAGGACCTCTCTCTGGGTACCTTCTGTCTGATTTAAGACTCCTGGGTAGAAAAAAGTCATTATTATGAAATTCTCCAGGGAAAGGGTCCATTTATCTCCCTTCAAGGCAGTCCATATGGCTGCTCTTCCTTGGAGCTTGGGTCCCAGAAGGAATCCTTTGGGTCCCTGACTCTGTGACTGCCTGACAGGAGTGTCCCACAGACCACGGTTTGGGCCTGAGCGGAACTGATGCAAGTAAATCCTGTGCACGCTGGGCAGCACACCTGACATTGTGAAATGTCTAAATTGCTGTGAGTCATCCCAGTCTGCCAAGTAACCTTTGCTGGATTTTTTGACCTGCTCTATTGATTAAATATTTTCTCCCATCTGTCTCCACTGCAAATGCCAGACCCTGAACCATTGCTCCTGGCAAGCATCCTCCATTCATCAGCTGGAAGGTCACACAGATCAGTGGTGTCTCCCAGAGAACTCCCATTTGCCAGGGGCAATGGCCTTACCAAGAGGTCTGACAAATCATCACAGATATCCACATGTCTCCCAGGGCTGTGCTCTTACCTGAGGTCACACTTTGCACTACGCCTTCCTTGGTTTTGGTGCCTGTGAAAGGAAACAGAGTCCATCAGTGCTACCTGGCAAAGAACCCCCTGGCTCTCTGCTCTTACTAAGTGCAGGGAGCTATAGCACTGCTGGTACCTCCTGCACAGACACAGGCCACTTGCAGAGCCAGAAAAAGGGATCAGTTTCCCTCCTCAATAAAGTCAATAAATACCTTTGTGTTGAGAATTGAAGAACTTCAACAATAAATTATCTGGAGATGCCTAGACCTGAAAAACCTTGATTATACCATGTGGATGTAGGACAAATTGTCCCTGGAATATTTCCAAAATGAAAAGAACAGTTGAGCAGTGGTAAATAAATGTTAATTGTAAAAATGACTCTGTATTAAGTCACCTAGTAAAATTTCACCTACCTCAGTTTTACAAGACAAGGAGTCACATCCATGACTCTCCTGCATTTCAGCAGAATAGTCGGCAGCAGTCATCTAAAATCCCATTCTATACCACTAATAATGACTCTGGAAAAATTTGACGCTGAATTTACAGAACAACCACCCACCTACGACATACCTACTTACTAGAGTCCCATTTTAGTACCTCAGCCTAGGCTGTAAGTGCCTGCTCAGAGCAATACATGGAATGCAGATGGTTTTATCTCAAATTAAGAAAGTACACCATATGTACACTTACATTGTAATTTATCTTGCTGTTCTCAAGGCAGAAAAGCTAACAGGATGTGAAGGCATTCAGTTTGCAACACAAATAGCCCTAAGGAATAATTAATCTCTGTGATTTTCCTCCACGCTTCAAGTGACCAGCTATATATCCCTTCCACATTTATATTGCAGCAGATAAGCTAAATCGTATGGTAGATGGGCAGCCCACAGTAACTAGGTGCTTTACACATTGATAAAATAAGGGATCAAATTTAGCTCTGTTACAGTTAAAAAAACCCCTTCACGACCCAAAAGGCTCAACTGGTTCCACTTTACTGTATTTTGTAAATTACATTCACCTATATAGGTTCTCTTCAAATTTCCCATACTGATACAACAAAAGGATTTCTGTGGCCAACTGTCAAAAATTTAAAAATAGAGTACCAGGCAGACCTCTGTCTCCATGGTCCTGGAGCATCTGTGGGTGTGGTGAGAGAAACCAGTTACAAATCACATCTCATTTTCATTAACAGCTTGAAAAGCAAAACAGGTGCAGTGCCCTGATAACAACACAGCCAGCCCAGCTCTGTTCTGCCTGATGCATGTTATGTATTATCGAATGTAATTCTCTATTGTTGAATTATTTTGGTGGTTGCAATTGTTGCCTGGGGCAGAACAAAACTGTTCTACTACAGTATGCCCTCAACATTTCACTCCACCCTCCTGAACTGTGTTAAAACCGAAGAGCTGAAATCTTTGTACTTTATTATACTCGTTACTGCTGTAAACTGCAGTTCCTAGTGACGCACGTGATACACGTGCACTGCTATGAACTGGATTTAATAGTGATGCCCACGATACACAAAGGTGTGCAGAAACACGGCAGTGAGCAGAGCAGGTGCCATGAATGTGAGCTTCTGAGCGGGACAAACACACAATTCAGACACCACCCTGCTTTGGTTTCCCTCCCCAGTGCCACTCTAATAAAAGAGTCCCACAATATCAATTAGAGCTACAAGACAGCCTCATACCCAGACAGATGTTCAAGTTTAGCCCTTTGCTGGTTTTCGGTCAAAGAACAGTTCCTAGCTAAGCATAGTAGATGATTTTTTGGTCTAGCCTTCCTTGTGTTTTGCAGTAAACACTCTTAGTGAGACTTCTGTCTTTTATATATACTTTTTTTTTCAGACTTTTAAGGTGACTAGGGCGCAATTATTTTGCAGTGAGAGGGGAGACGGTGGGTATACATATATCAGCTCTATTTGCTGATGGAAAATAATTCCAGAAAGGAGGGATGCAGATAGAAGAAAAACATCCGAATCCATTTCTCGAGAGAAGCAAAGTCATTGGGAAGAGTCACTGCTGCAGCCTGGGGAGATCTCTCCTCATCTGCCCGGCCCAGCCACACCCCATGACTCAGGCTCACATCCATTATGCACCGCATGAAAGCTGACCTTCCGGCGCACGCTCCTGCCAGCAACCCGCATCTGTTGAATCAGAAAGCAATCACCTGATGCTCAATCTCATTTCACTCATTAGCCCTTGCCTGCAGCTTCTGTACACAGAATTAAAAGTTCATGCATCCTGCCTCTTGTAAGTGCTCTGAGTCATCTGTAAGAGCTTTGGTACGGCAAGGGTGGGACTGAGGTGATGGAGTGCTGTGCAGTGGGAGAAAGTGTAGAGCAGAAAGGGATGTTATGATGGGCATTAAGTCCTGCAGGAGTCACTTGGTTTAAGCAGTGCTCGGTGTGTTTGGGTTTTCTGTGTCACACATGGTGGAAAATCATTCTGGAAAATTAGAAGTGCACTCTTTGTTGAGGCTTCTTGAATTATAGCATTAAACAGTACTGGTGACCTTATACTCAATACTGCGATGCAGCTTTGCATTAAATTCATTAATTAGCTTCAGCATCACTTATCCCCCTTTTAAAACCAAATACAAAAAGACAGGCCATTGAACCAGCTGCTGGATCCACACTGGCTGGGCAGTGGTCCCCTGTCACTTTGGTGTACCCAGGGGCTGTTACAAGTTGGAGAGCAGACTGTGATTTTGCTAAGTGCAAAGGTGACCCGTGCTATAGGATTTCTCTCTTTTCAAGCCCCCTTTTCTCTACGCTGTCGATTCAGGAAGCCACATGACAGGGCTGGAGCACCCCATACCCTGAGTCCCCTGGCCATGGCAGCACCTCGGGCAGGGCTGCAAACCGCATTGCAGTGCCAGCACAGGAGAGGCATCTCCTCTCTGCCATGGGAGCTGAACCTGCATGGCCCAGAGGGGAGGGACGAGCTGGCCACAGTCCCCCAATGACACTGTTTGCTCTGGGCAGATGCCTTGGAACAAGCATTATTTTTTTCTCACGGGCAGCAGGAAGTGATTCACCAGATGTGGTGGTTGTGCCCAGACACCCGGAATCCTCCTTGGAGAGTCAGCAATGAGTTAAGGCAAGCCTGAATAAAAGTCAGGGATCCACTTTATCCATCCTAGGCTATGGGGATTTTCCTCCCTTTCCTGATCTGAAAAGATCCTCAAGGTTTGATACAGTATTATTTTCTCCCAGTGTCCAAAAACTCAAGTTTTGTCACCCAGTGCTCTAGATGAAGCTGCTGGGATAGGGCTCTGCAAAGGGAAGAGCAGGGAAGAAACAGTCGAGGTCTCTGATTTCCCCTTTTTGTGGCACAGAGTGATAAAAAGCAGCATAAAAAACATGGTAATCATTCCAGTTTTAATTGATATACCATGCCTCCACCTTCCCTGGTTATTAAAAAAACTAATTTTCTGAGCTAATCAGCATCTTGCCTTTACTTTTCCTGCCTGTGAAAGACTGAATTTTCCCCAAAGGGCTGAACTTCCCCAGTGTGCAACAGGAACTGAATCAGCCCAAGGCAAAGCACTGTGCAGTGCATGACAGGGCAGGAACTGGCCATATACGAACAAACCAGTCCAAACCAATAAAAGGAGAGTGCACTTAATCTTCACCTTGATCCTTATCTGATCGTCATTCAGAGATTAAGGTTTTAAGGCTCTTTAGTTTTAGGCTTGTAGAAAACTTTATTGAATGGTTAGGATCTCTAAAGAGACTCTGTACCTCATGGCTGTGCAACAATGAAAACCAGGTCACAGTATGGAGGTGTACAACGTGGCTGAACAGAAATGTGACAGAACAGGAATTATGTATAAAAATTCTGAATAACCCTGACATGACTCAACTCTGGAAGCAGGTGGAGCAGTAGTGATGCCACCATATGACACCCCATATGTCATATTTTGCAGGCTGGTGTTTCAGTTACTGTAGTTAAGTTTAATTGTTTACAGGGATGCTGCTTACCTTTTCTTTTTTTTCGTGAGTCAGCTTCAAAATGAAATGTGAACTTTTACATCCATTCATTTCCAGCATGCCAATAGTTAAGTATTTAAAAATTAAGGATGAAGACATTACCAGACCTGCTACATACAAATTTCATATTCATTTATAATGTACGAATATATAGCTATAGCTATTGTCAATAGAGTGTTCTAAATATAGTAGCTAAGTATAGCTGTGGATGTTGCAGTATGATAGCAGGAAGAGCCTGCATGTAAACTTTTCTACTAAGAGAAACCCTCTCTCCCACATCTAGCAAAAGTTAAAAAAAGCTGTGTGAAGCACAGTAATCAGTAGTGAGGTAATCAGTCTTAGGAACCTAAGACTCTGTAGGTTTTGTATTATCTGGAATATCTGACCATCCAGCCATATAATTGCATGTGCTAGATAGTGGAGATAGTGGGATTCGAGGGTGACCTTGAAAGGAGAGGTTTCTGAAACAGCCCATGAACTGTGAGAGAGGTCGTTAGACAAGACATCAGTCATGCTGTTTCCCACATCCTATTCTTTGGGCAAGAGGAATTTGGGCGTCTCTCGAAAAGCAAGATTAATGTGTGCACGGGCAACGAAATAGGTTGGTGAACAAGAGAAGGATTTTAGGATAAAACAGTTTGTTTGTGGGGAAACAGATGCATCCTGCAATTCCCTCTTACTAACACTGCCGGCTCCTCTCAGGGACCTCCTCAGCGTGTCTCGCAGTGTGGAGATGAGGCAGAGACCAGCAGTGCTCAGATGCTCTGAGTGTGTCTGACTCGCCCTGCAAACAATCAGTGAATAGTCTAACAGAGACCTTACGCCTGAGCATCTGCTCCTTAACATTGCCTTCGTTCTGCAGTGATCATTTCTATGTCTAATTCACAGCTGGGGAAACTGAGGCACGGGGAGGCTGTGGCACCCCAGGTTATACAGCGACTCTGTGCAGAGCTGAGGATGTAATCCAGACTTCCTTGCTATTCACTCCCAAGCTCCAGCCACAATACAATTTCCCCAGGCTTTCTCAGAGACAATCTATGCAGCTGTTCATGCTCAAATGTAGATTCAAACTAGTTCTCTCTTACCTACATACATTACCCCTTCTTTAGTCTTCTCAGCAGCCTCCGTCACTCCCTGCTTGGTCTTTTCTGCAGCAGCCACCACACCTTCTTTAGCAATGGAGAAACCTTTCTTAAAGACATCCATTCTTGCTGCTTGTTAAGCTATTATCTGGGATGATCTGAATGAGGGACAGCACGAAAAAGCACCTCAAGGCTGAGACTGCAAGCTGCAGCCTTATACTCAGTTTCTCTGCCAGGCTCTGCCTTTGCTCTCTCTCCTCCGCTGGATGAAGGCAGTGTGGCAAACCTCACAGCCCTTGCTGGCTCTTATTGATGAAGTGTGCTGCAGGGTAGCCAATGCCTGTGTGCAGCTGATACTGAAATATTAATGATATGGATCTGCTTGGGAAGGTTTAAGAAGGGAGGGGGAGAGGAGGACGACAGCAGTAGGTAAGGGACTGACTGGAAAATTTCCAGACAGATAGAGCTTTTAAAATACGCTGCAATGCTCTCACTCAAGGATGCTCTCATGTGAAGAGGGAGGCTTTTCATCTGGAGAGTTGAGTTCCTGAAAGGGCATCTTTCTGAGGCTGCAGCAGGAGCCAAACACCAGCTCGTCCGGATCCCCAGAGGGTGGAGGGCAGGTAGAGCTGCTGGCATTTGTAGCAAAGAAACAGGGTCAAAGCTTTTTGGTCTGGCACTTACCAGAACCCACCCTGCACAAAATGGTAAGGAGAACATTATTTCTAGTAAATACTGACCGAAAAAGGGAACCGGCTACAGCTTGGTGGCTCAGGTGAAGGGAGCTGGAGGTCCCACGTGTTTGCCAAGTCTGAAGGCATTCAGTATAAACTATGGGCTTTGCTCAGCTGTGCATCCCATTACAACGGTTCCTTTCTGAAAAATCTGATGCCTGTTGGGGGAAATCCTGTTTCCTATTTGTTTCTGTGAGTTGCTGTAGACAGAGCTCTGCCGCCGCAGGGTGAGAGGACGTTTCACACCGAGGCCATGGCTCACGTCAGAGGCCTGTGCTGCACAGCACAGCAGGGCAGGGACACATCCAGCACAGAACTGACTGGGGAATCTTACACTGTGCATGCAGGGTCCATCCAGCCTCAAGGCCTGGCCAGGGAAAGATACAGAAACATGATCACTAATATCCTAAGTGCTTGCAGTAGAACTCGAGTTAAACTGTGTCCTGAATTAGATCATGAGTGGCCCAAACCAGCTATTGCCCCACTAGCAAACTGAAATTCAGTGCTAGCACCTGTGAAAGCAATTGCTGGTGCAGCAAGGTGATTTTTAACTAATTTATTTTTAATAGTGCCATATGTGAAACTACAGAAGCCATGAATCATCATCCTCTGAGCCCAAACCCTGACCTGCTTTGGCTGCTTTTCCTCACCAGGCAAACAGAATATGAAATTCAGAGGCTGAACTACATGATGGGAGGATAGCACACTAATGTCATGAAGTGCAGTGGTCTGTAAGCAACTGCTGCCACAGCTTTTCAGCCTGGAGGTCTCAGATGAGGAATGACTACACGGAAAAGAAAAAGGTCTGAATAAAAATTGGCATATTTGTACGTAAATGCAGACATGTACACAAATGTAGTTCTTATTGTGGAACTAAGACTAGTTCTTCAGGTTTTGGGAGTGGTTTTATTTACCCCATACTGAAATGACTGAAAAACTGTCAGGCTGGAAGATAACATATAGAGTTCTTCATCTTTTTTCTCACAAATTAGTCTTCTTACTTATAAATGAAGAACAATTTTCCATTTCAATGTAGAGGAGCCAAATATCTGACAGACTAATGAATTTATCAATGGTTAATTTAAAAAAGTGCAAGATTCAGAGGAAGGCCAGCACAGCATACTAATTATTATAGGAGCTCATGTTGTTGCAGCAAGGAATGAAAAAAGGCTTTTCTTGCCATCTTTCAAAATTCCCCTTAGGTGGCTGGTGCTCTTTTCTGCTCCCATGGTACTTATAGATTGAAAATATCTGCATCTTTTTGTGCCACACAACCAGTGGTTTAGCTGAGCTGCTCTTGGAGCCAGTTGCTAAACTGCCATTGATTCCATCAGGCACAGAGCAGGAATCTTGTTTTAATTACATTTAGTGAAAAACTGAATTTACCATCTTTGGGAATTGCTACAGGGCCCATTTACTATTTCACCAGGCTTTCAAAGACTGTTAAAGCAGAGCACAGATCTTCCCAGCATTATGGGTTTTATTGGTATTTTCAGGAGAATGCCAAGGCTGATAAGGCTGGGTGAGAAGCATATTTTGATTTCGTTCAGCTATTGTTCTGTCACTGTGATTTGTACAATTGAATTCTACGTATTTTGTGTTGCTATAAAAGGTAACAAATACATGAAATATCAAAGCATCCTGGGATATGAAACATGAATCATCACCAGACTGAATTAGCCAATACTCAAGCGGGATACTCCTTTCCGGCCTTCTCCTCTCCTGATGACCTTCAGAAAGGGTTCACAAGAGGTGTTTAAATGCTGTTGGATGCCTCCCAAGGAAGCAGGCAGTTTGCACAGGCATTGTTTCACCTTGCAACCTTTTTAGGAAAGCTCTGGACTCAAGACAACATCATAGATGATCTATACAGGGCAAGCATCCATAGCAGCTCCTCAAGGTTTGCCACCTCAAGGCAAGTGCATTACCCTATTTCTGCTCTAAGAAGAAGATTCAGTCCCAGTTTGTTGCCAATCCTGCCTCAAATAGATCTAACTACAGGACTTAATGTAAGCAACCTTGGCTTGAAGATTTTGTTGAGTTCTCAACTTTGTGCCTGGTAAGTTTTCCCCTTGTATCAGATAATATAATCAGCAGGTAAAGAGAAGGTCCTCCAGCAGGCAATTCAGAGACCCTAAGTTCCTTTCACCTGGGAGCAAACTCTTTTTTCTCTGTTATCTGCATTACATCACTGGGGAGAAGCCAGTTAAGCTACAACATTAAGCTTCCTTTTTTTTGATTATTATTGAGTGTAATTCATATCACTGTAAACCAATTCGTATCTCAAAACTGTTTGATTGATGTGCATAATACCAAGGAAAGCCTTGTTGTGACTTGTGCAACCATGAACCATCCAGATAGTTTGTGTCTCCGCCTTCTTCAATTTTCCCAGTTGGAAGCTGCTCTGCAGACAAAACCTTAACCTTGTCCTTTAATGATGAACTTACACTGGAGTCTAACAGCTGACAAAGTCATTTTGCTGGATGAAAAGAGTGAGATTTGGTCATATTCTATTGAAGTATTTAAATGGTGTATGATGTTATTGAAAGACAGGTAAGGAAAGGAAAGACAGTCTGTTTTTGTGGCTGGTAAATATCCTTTGTTCAGGAAGTTTTTGTATGAAGAATAATATTAACAGGATCAAACCTTGCTCTACATAAACAGAACTCCTTCCTCTCCCAATTTATGAAAACTTCAAAATGCAGAAAGAACTGTCTCAGATCATTCATTTTCATGCCCTAACAAAAACAAGCAGTTGTCTGACATCCTCTTGGCAAACATTTTAGGACTTGAATCTCTGCATGTACGTCTGCATAGTTAATGAGTTAATTTCCTCTGCCAGGGAACGAATAGCCCAGGGATGATCCATTTTTCAGGCACATACAGTGTGCAGAGAGCTGCCAGTGCAGCGGTCTTTTGTGACTGATCTCTGCTGTTGAATATCACTGATAGCTTTTGAGCAAACTATTAAAAATACAGGCAACAAGAATTCATCTTCTTCCACTGAGGGACAGACCAGTGAAAGAGAGATATGCCCAGCAGCCCCCCTGCCCACGCTCCTCTCCCATGCTCCCTTTCCCCAGAGCAGCTGCACACGCACGAGCTTGCACCAGCAGCAGGCAAGGAATGAGACAGCGTTTTCCAGATCTAAAACCCAAGGCCTAATGAGAAGTTATCCCCTTGCTGTGCAGCTATCAACAAAAGTGTCCTACTCATCTTCACAGACATAAATCCTTTCAGTTATTCAGTCTACCTCAGAGATTTGGAGCTGGGATATACGAATCTAAACCCACACTTGCTTATTAAAATAATTTCATCTTTGCTCAGCTTTTTCAAACATTTTCCCAATGTTTTTCTTTTAAACAGACAGATTTGAAATTTAAGTCTACAGTTAAGAGCATTACAGAGTAGGCAGTGAATCTGGAAAGATACAAAAAAACCCAAACGAAATCATCTGAACCTATAAACTGAAAATTAAATTTCTAAAGGCTCTTTCTCCAGAGACACACTGACTGGAATAACCAGTGAATTTGCTTTCCAAGTACATACCAGCCATTTATCGCACAAGCCATTTATCAGACGTATTGTTTGGCACGGTTTGTTGTGTGGTCACCCACCTCTTACCCAGCTGTAGCTGCAGGGCTCCGACTCTAAACAGACAGAAAGGGGCCAACATGAGATTTTGCATCCTAAGCAGATTATCCGGAAGATGGTGCTGGCATTTGACAACTTGATTCTGGAATTGCAGACAGGACACTGAATTCCTGGGGCAGGCAGCATCAGTGGGGGTTAAGAGCTGAGTTTAATGGAAACAGCTTTAGTTACCAGACAAGGCAAGAGCAATCCTGACAGTTACCAGAAAGATCCCAAGGCATTCTGACCAATCTCCTGTAATTGGCAATATCAAGCCCTTAAAGATTAGTTTGAAGTCTGAAGACTAGTTTGAACACTTTGAGGAAGTACTTCCCAGAAATACTTGGGGGAAAAGTATTTTCGCAAACAAGGATAACAAAGATAACAATAAACAAGATAAAAAAAAGTCAGTAGTAACTGGGGACCAAGAGTGGAGGGACAGTATCTTTTTGGACAGCTGTTCTGAGGACTGTTAGAAACTTCTGAGGAGTATCAGGGCAGCTCCAAACATCTCCACACCGCTATTATTATCACCACATCACTTGCTGATAGGGTTTCAAGTATACTTTTGCAGTAATTTATTTCAAAGTTTTCCAAATTATGTTGTCAGTTTGATTTATCTTAGCTATTTCTTTCATTCCAGCAGTAGTACCCAGCTGTGTAAGGTACACCAACACTAAACCAGGCAACTGAAAAGTGACTAGACATCTACTGATGTTTGCTGGTACATGGTTGCCTTTCTCCCCGAGAAAGTACCTCCTAGAAGAGACTGACCTCAGAAAGCAATGAGCAAATTGTTGCAGCAAAATGACCTTGTATGTCTGTTTTTTCTGGTTCCATGCTGAGCTACCAGCTCAAAAAAATTGAGGCAAGGTTGTGGTGTATCTCATTCCTGAGTAGGTACGCTACTGATACCTGTAAAAGCAAAAAAACCTTACAGCTCAGTCTGCTAACAAATCTAATGTTATGAACCAACAATATAACCTGAACATGTTACTCAGACACCCCAGACTGGAAGGCTTGTTAGACAAAAACCTGAACTAGTGTTCAGTAAGGAAGAGGTTTGAATAATTCACGCCTTCCATGTGCTCATAGCAGCATCCTATGGTACACCTATCACAAAGAAAGAGACATCTTCCTCTGGCACACTCCATATTTTAACTTCTTTCATAACTGCTACCAAAAACTCACCCTAAATGATTAACTTGTAAATCTGTGCCTGCTGCACCATAGGGCAGCACCATTACAAAGGCACAGAGAACAGGTTCTTGCACCTGAAGGAGCAGCAGATGTTCTGAGCCAGGAGGAGAGAGAAACATTGCCCCACCATTGGGAGGTATCATATCTGTGGAAAGGTATATATTGAAAGACAAGTACAAAGCGTTTGGAAGTAGGTCACAAATGGGACAACCTCAATACCTGTGGCACAAACCCACTCCTCTGCAAGCCAGGATCTCACCCCAGCTCAGGTTATAAGATGGTTGCTTGTTTTATCTCATGTTTGCTTCAGTTCCTTCCTGATAATGGTCTTATTACATAAACAAACATAATGCTTAGGTCACATCCAGTTACTTATAAGAAAAGCACATTTGTATGTGAAGCATGGCACATGAAATATTCACACACTGACATGTATTATAGCAGGATGCACCCAACTCTGAAATAAAAGCAGCAGGAAGGAACACAAGGAAGTTGCTAATTTTTTCAGTCTTCAGTCCAGACCATGTGATTTCATCTCCCTAGAGAAGTGACTGCTACAGTAAGAGCAGGTTTTGCCATTAAAAGTATCAAAATCTCTCTCTACCTGGCCCCCTGTGCTTCTGTCACTTCCCTAGTGCTTAACTGCTCTTAGGCAGCAGTGTCTGTCACAGGTCAGCAAGGTGGTTTCTGTGTTTCTCTGGGTTCTTCCTTTAAGCACAAAATAGGGGCAATCAGAAGGAGAGTGGTGCAGGTCCAGACAGTGATGAAGAGATGCAAACTCACAGCCTTTAATAAGAAGGCCTTCCAAAATCCTGGAGAGATTTTGTCCTCTATTTTCAGCTGGTATTGGAACGAATCCATAAAAGCTTTGCATTTCATGCTCTGCAGGATATACTGAACTTTGGGCTATGCATCTCATCATTCAAACTGAGAGATGACCCAGCAGTCCTGCACCAGCATTCCCACTTGTTTGTTCAGTGGAGCATCATTCTCCCTCATTTTATTCTTCAAAATACCAGAGCACGTCACCCTGCAAGACAGCAAAAAAGGAAATACAGTTTATGAAAGCAACAAAACTAAAAGTAGCATCATCAATCAAAGCAAAACCAGTACATCCAACTTCCACAGGCTTCTTTTTTTATAAAAAATTTATTATTAGGATGTGGTGACTGAGGTAGCTCTTGACAGTAGCTCTTCGCAAGAGTTTTTCGTAACACTAATCAAATATGCACAAAAAAATTAGGCCTAAGATCCAGAGATGACAACCCAAACAGAAGTTCTTAAAAATGCCAAATTATCCTGACCTCTCTGAAGGACAACTTCATGAAAATCTTCCACTTTGATGGGAACAGAGTATGGTTCACAGAGCTACCTTGCAAAGGTCACACAAGAATGGATATTTGTAAGGTCTTTTTTTACTGTGTATTTGCTCTGAGTCCCTCAATTCCCAGAATTTGTCATATATACCACAAATATTTTGCTGCTAAAGCCATGATATTTCAGTCTTTAAATTGTAGAAAAAACCCCATGCGCAGCACTGGACCGAGCAGGTCTGTAACATTTTCTGGCACTGTAATGAGAGCCCGTTACACCACTGAATATTTTCTTTCCTTTCTTTTTCTCTTCCTTTCCTTTAAGCTAACATCCTTTTCCTGTGCCTGAGGGAGAAGGCAGTTGATAAACGCCGAGTTCCTGTTCACAGATAAGTTTAGAAGGCAGCCGAGCTCAGAGGTTCCCTGAATAAGCTGTATTCCTCCCACCTTTTCTCCCCCCCTGCCAGAGACGCCTGAGCCCCACACAGGAACCAGGCTCACATTGTTCCATAGCCACGGACGTTTCCACAGTAGCTGGGAGGGTCGAGAGCTCTTTCCGCTCTTTGTTACAACTTTTTTTTTTTTCCTTCCTTCTTCCAACTTTCCAGTTAAAGAATATCGCTGGAGCATTTCTGAATTAATTCGGGCTGAGCTTCAGAGAAAAGAACAAGAGACAGGTGCCACTGGGTGGGAAAGAACCCAGGATGCTAGTGAAGCTTTTGCTGCTCTCTAATACAATAGCATTGGCAAAGCTAGGCAAGCACTCAGACCATCATGGGTATCATGATGGTTCAGTGCACGGCTCAAAGCCACGAATTTATGAGACATCCGCACACCCCCAGAGGACTCCTCTGTCACACCAAGAAGAAGGTTATTGGGAGGCAGAAGGGCTCAGGGAGGATACTCAAGATTACCCTTCAAGTGTGATCTCCTCACATCAGGAAGAGAGAGGGGATTTTGAAGTCACGAGCCCACAGTCCCGAAGTGGGTAAGTACCCCAGTGTGTCTGTCTCTGTGCAATCCTCTGATACCTTTATATCCTGTTGATACAGGGCCATTTTTAGTAGAATTCCTCATTAAAATACATTACATTTTAGGGGTCAATCTATATCCAAATGGGAGTGGTTTAAATGTTTTAGCTACCCAAACAGAAAATGTTTTAGCTACCCAAACAGATCCATCACTTGTGGAGGATGAAACCACAGATGGGAACAGGCTTTTTCCTTAGTCTGAGACAGCAGAATGGGCTTAGGGGTCTGGACATACCTGGTCTTCCAGCTCTGGTGCAGCACCATAAAACACAACACTGCTTCTGGCAAAGCAGAACTAGAGGAAGTCAATTAACCGATCTTTTCTTATCACAAACTGATTTTTTTGCTGATCGTGGCAACCTTTGCCCATCAGCAGAATGTGCCTGCCTGCAGACCTGGGCCTTGAAAATGGAGAGGGAAAGAGCATGTCAGGATGTTAGCAAAATAAAAATAGTGAGGAGTAAATAGAACAAAGTAAAGAATAATAAATAAGCATGGAAATGACACCCCCTTCTCCACAAAAGGTTTTCATGAAATGCTTTTTGTGGTAATCTGTAGCAGAAGAGTAGCCACCCTCAGTGCAAAAGGCATATATTTCACTAGAAACATCCCCAAACCCTCTGATTTGTGTAAGGTTTTACAGGGCATGTAAGTAGGTCTCTAAATGTTTAAAACAGAAGAAAATCAAGCAGGACAGTGAATGAATCTTTCATAGCTCTGATGGATGGGTACCGCAGAGCCGTGTTTGGGAGAGCTGAAACAGCAGCACAGAGTGCTGTTCACAGCTCAGTGCTTTAGGATGCCCTGTATTTTCCCCTTTAAATGCTCTTGAGGAAAGGAAGAAAGGAGATGGAAAGAGACTATAAAACCTTGCTCATGTCATGCTTCCCTTTCAAGCAAACTAAACTCTGCAATCTTGTTTCTAATCTCATTTACATGTAAAATTAAGGCCTCCCTTCTTCATGTAACATGGTGAGTGTATTAAAACCCTTCTGTCCTTCATACTACATCTTCCCACAAATCTGTAACTTCCACCAATACTCCCAAGTCACATTCTAAAGCCTGAAAGTGTTCACTTCCAGTTTCCTGCTGGGTAGCATTTGATAATGACCTGCTCTGTTAATTCATCATCTCCTGGTTAATGCATTTCAGACACTGCCAAAGGAAGGAAATAAAGCCTAAGCTGTACTCTGGGCTTCCAAGTTACACTGCAAGGTGGTGATCGTTTGCTTGCTGGTTAAAATACTGAAAGCATTCTGCAAACTCCAAGTGCTATGAAAATTCAATGGTATTAAAAGGTGTATTATAGGTCAGCAAGGTGCTGTAATATACTGTCCTAATCAGGCCTTCTTCCTTTGCTGTGTGACTCTGTTCGGCACCACCTTGTCTAAGTCAGTTCAACACCAGCTATGACTCATCCTAATTTCCTCCTAAGGAGAGAAATACTTCCTTCTTTTATGGGGATAGTTGCATAATGAGTCAAATAATAACATTCTTCCCAATTGTGAAGCTATGTTCATGACTACAGGCAATCCAAATCTAGCCTGGCAGTAGCTTTAAGGTATTTGTTCTTTTGTAGAGCTATCACACTTACAGCTGCCAGGCAGCTGGCAGGCCCCATGAATGAAATTTGAGACTTTAAGAGGAATTATGTCCAAAAGTGAGGGGAGAGAGAGTGTGAATAAGAAGGGACAACCCTGTTCCCCTTGAAACCACACTCAAGACTCTAAAAGCCATTGTAAATGGTTGAAGCAATAGACCTTCAGAGTGTGAAGTCCTTGAGTGCATATCAGGTGCTGTGGCTGCACTACCCTGCTATGCACAGACAAGATGTTGTCATGAGTCTGGTATTTCCTCCCTACAAGTGTGACACGTTTCCTGGAAAAAAACATCGAGGAACTGGGTTTAAATCTCTAGGTGGAGAACAAGAATAAAAGTATCAGCAGTTAAATAGGAATTAATTCTCTCCATGTGGCCGGAATACGGTGACTCAGCCTTTGAAAGGAAAGGTTCCCTGACCCTGGGAAGAACATGCCATCTTATCCATGCCCTTGCCATAGACTTACCTTTTCTGATCAGAGATCCATGGGAAGACCCCTACTGTCATTACACTCAGAAGGGCTTGTTTTCTCTCCCTACAAACAGATTCTCAGATCAAGCAATGCACTGAAGCACCATTAGTGCTCCTGGCTTTTCTCAGCACTGAGCACAATCCCTTTAATTCACGTGCCTGCAACACCAAGAACAGTCAGGCTCACAACTCAGATTTCATGCACTTAGTGTTCATATTCCACTAAAAAAACAAGACAAATGAAGCATGTAAAAGGCACATCCTAGCTCTGACAGCAAAGCCCAAAGCTGCCTGTACCCTCAGTTAACCTGACCTGTCTGTCAAGTAACACTGTAAACCAGATCACTTAAGTATTCCAGGTTAAAAATAATCTTAGGAAAAAGCAGAGGTTATTTTTAACCTTCCCCCTCTGCCAATGGAGCTGGCTCCCAAACGGATGGCCTACCCAGTAAGGGAGAAACACTGTGGTGATGAAATGGGAGGGAGCAGAGCAACTACAGCTGTTTTCCTCATCTATGACAAAGTCTCACAGAACTTCTCTGTCTTTCCAGAAGTGTTATCATTACCAAGTAGCCCCTGTTTTGGATTTGCCCTGCAGCTGTGTAGGTGGTTTATTTTTCCTTCTTCCTCTTTAATCCACAAACACACACTCAGTGTCATCTCCTGGGATTTTTCTCAATTACAATATATGTTTAAAAAAATCCCCAACCGCCCCTACCTGACCTATTGGCAAGGCAGAAATCTTCAGCTTAAGTAAATCCTTAATTGCATTGACAGGTTTTGAGTTTTGGACACAATTCTTTGAAGTCACCCTTGATTACAAGAAGGTTTCCTGATGTCAGCCAGGTGCGTTGTTATCTCACTGAAACTCTTCTTGTGATTACCCTGTGTGTCAAAATATAGAACTATCTTCCCAAGTTTAGACAACCAGAGAAAACCCAAATCAGTCTTATTCTAAGAAAAGTCAGAACAATGTTAAGTCTTAATAGCTTATTTTTTTGTCTGCCTTTACAGGAAGAATCCATTGATTTAATTAAGACCAGTTTCACACTGACTCATCTACTTCTTCAAAACAAGGCAGGGGCTTTCATAGGATTTATGGGATACTGGAATTTCCCACCAAAGGGGCACAGAACATATGCTTAAAATAAAACAGTTTGGATGAAACACAGATAAATGTGTTCTTCAGCCCCTGACATCCTGCAAAGTAGTGGAAAAGCCACCGAATGCTCAACAATAGCTATCACAGTGCCAAGTGTATCAACAGAAGCAATGGTTTCCTATCAAAGTTAGGCACTTGGCTGCTTTCAGGACTTCAGGGAATCTCCAATATTTGGCTGTCATTAAGCTGCCCAGCTGCAGATGGAATAGATCCCACTAGCCTATTTGATGCAAATGACAGCTTCATTGCTCACAGTACAGGAGTTATCGAACCTTCTGTGCCCAAGGGATTGATTTATTTCACAGCTCATTACTCTAAACTGCAGCAATTAATTTCTTCAGCAGATAGCAAGGGATCCCTTGTTTCAGCACAGCCACAGAACCACCATCAGCACTATCACCACATGGATTCAAACCTTCCTTGTGCAGGTCAGTACCCCTGAATGAGTGCTCAGTGGCCAACCCTGAACCAAACTACACTCCTGGCCAAAATGTGACCAGGGCAAACCTTGGCACACATCACCTGCCCCCTGAGCACGTGCCATCTGGGAAGACTGTCTTCCTGCACATTTCTGACTCACTGGCATCAGCACTGTCTGCCATTCCTGCTTCCAGACAAGGCCTGACAGGAGTGATCAGGCTGCATTAGGGGTGAGCTTAGGTCTGCAGGAACCAAAGGACGAAATCCAAATGTAAGCTGCCCTCTGAATGGGCTGTAAAGCTTCTCTTGCAGGGAGAATAATATAAATGAGGTAATGGCTGTGGATGCTTTTGAAGAGGAAAAACCTCTTGCATTTATTTCTCTGAAGTAGTTTGTACAACAGTTGGATTTGGCTCAAAACCAGCTCCCAGCCAAGCCTTGAACTGTTGCTCCCAGTGAGGCTCCAGGTTCAGCACTGCATTTGCTTTGAAAGCCTTCACTGTGTTGAGTTCTCAGAGCATTCTGCAGGACAAGACTGTCCCAACTGGGAGCAGACTAGCTGGCACTACTGTTGGAATAAAAGTCAACCAGCAATACTCAGGGTTCTGGAAGATTTCCAGCACTGTATGGAAATCCAGATGTTTGAAACTGCCATTGCCACTCTTTTCAGCTCAGTTTGTTAAGGTGAACTGCAAATCAATCAGTCTGTTCTAACTCCAGAGAAAATAAGGGTGGTACATGGGATGAGTCACGGGAAGATCCCAGACCCTGCATGAGAGGGAGCTCTACCCATTCTAAGGAAAACATGGGAAAATATGGGAGTTTCTGCTGTCTGATTCTAATACAGGGCTGGTGGCTGCTTGGGAAGAGCTGGAAAATTCACTGACAGACCACCAGCCATCACTTTCTGTCTGCTAATTAAAAACCCAGGGGCACACTGTGCTCCTTTGGAGAGTCAGAACCTTTTCCAACAGCTGAACACCTTCTGCATTCCACGACAAATAAAAAGTTATGCCGGTCTTAACACTGACATGCAGAGTCATAGTTTAGGCTGATTTAAATGTGGCACTTTACCTCTGTTTTGCTAAGGCTGCTTTTTCTTGGCAGTGAGAATTTTGCATGGAGGTAAAGACCCAACAGATTATTCCATAGCTAAAGCCTCATTCTTTTATCCTACTTCAACTGGTATAAATTCAGAAGTAATTCTGTACACATCACTGGAAAACCACGTTTAAATTGAAATAACACAGTCTTCTACTGTTTTCTTGCAACACATTCAAGCAGCAATAATTGCTTATCTGGTGCCTTTTGTGCTGTATAGGGAAGTGTTACCATCCTGAAAAGTTTTGCACACTGTCAGGGGTAGACACAGGAATGGCTAGAGAGGAGCTTTCAAAGTAATTATAGAAGCTGGCTTCCTTGAGAACAGAACCCTAAGGAAACTGATGTGTGAAGGACAAGTCAGTTGTACTAGTACAGCCAAAGGAATAACAAAACTTATGAAAAAAACCCAACATCCTGAAGCCCTGAAGCTTTGGTTCAGACAAAAATTCCACTGACATAGGAAGGATCTGAAATTATGCATGGCAGTGCCAATCAAGAGAACATGAAACTAAGACAAATAAAGTATATAAGTATCTAGCTGAGCTGGGGAGCATTACTCACACTCACTAATGTGCTGCAATTGTCTGTGTATGAAGAAAAGAGACTACCCTGTGTTCATCTGAGCAGAGCACTAATTACTGCAGAGCAGCCATCTAACTTTATCTCCTGATTCTGTGGGTTTTATTTTGTTTGCTATGATATAAAGTGGCCCAGTCTGATCCTAGAATCAGAGAAAGAACTGCCTGCATTTTTCTGTTTCAATAAAGGTAGAAGTATTATCTAATGTAAGAAAAACATCATTTTAATATCATTTTTTAAACATCTGAAAGTTTCAAACAAAAAGAGCTTGAGCTAACCTAAATTTGCTGAATCTTATTTAAAATGAGAATGCTTTGTCATCAGATATATTTAACTTCAGACGTAAGAATACAGTTGCCTCACAATAAGACAGAAGGGGATAGATGAATGTGAAGACTATTCAATAAGATTAATTCATAATTAGAATGAAGCCTAGGAAAAAACCCACCTAGTCTAGCAAAGAAAATTATTCATACACTTTTTTCCCTGGTTTAAAAAAAGGAATTAATTTGCTTGGAATGTAAAACAGGAAAAGCTACTAAACAAATGAAACATCTGTAGCCCTGAATTTGCTAGGGCTCCCTCAAGCGTTGCTCTAACTTGCAGCATTGTGATAAACTTTACCATTCACCAGACTGGAGAGAAAGCTCTTCTGCTCTCCTCACATGAGCAGTTTATTTCTGTTCCCCTCTCTCCTTGGCAGCAGAAGCTTGCATCAAAAGGAAACTGTATTAAAGAGAATAAAAACAGAGGGTGTTAAGTTGGTTATATATTCAGTGAATGAAGCAACATAGTTACAAAGAGAAGAAAAAAACCACAGCAGCAGAACACAAAGCTGCTGTGTTCCAGAAACCAGCTGAAGAAAGAAAGTGCTATTTGTGAAGGAGCAGCTCTTTGAAACTTCATAGCCTGATTCAGAGCCTTTGGTGCCAGCAGAAGGCTTGCTAGCCGCCCTGAACTTCAGATCAAGCCCTTCTCAGTCTCTTACATTGTTGCACTTAACATTAAAGAATGACATATTTTCCCTGAAGGTTAATACAGTTAAGGAGTATTTTTAGTTACAGATAGCAAAGTTTCCTTTAAGGAAGCATTTGATAAAATGTGCAAAAAGCACTGCAATAAAAGTTTCATCTTTGGGCATGTGTATCTATATTGCAGCTCATTACAGGCCTTATCTACTTACTGGAGGAAAGAATTTTGATAAGCTTTATGGAACTCACAACCACGAGAAGTTCTTGTGATTAAACCCAAAACATCATATTGTGCAGCCCTTCAGTTCCTTAAGCTCTTAAGATTAAATGAGAGAGAACTAGTGAACAGATAGTAAAGAAATCTGAACATAAAGAAACGTGACCAGCATTAAAGAAAGTTTTTATTGAGAGTCTATAAAATTCCTGACCCCACCCCACCCCTCCTTTTTTTTTTTCATGGTATTCATTCTGCATATTGCTAGCAGCTCTCCAAAGCAGACATCAAGGTGGGATCAACCACTGAGTCAATTTCTGGTAGAACATAACCCCTTGCTACAAGGGGGAAGCCCACCAGGTACCTCCAACACATTAACATGTTTTGAAAAGAAATGCTTGTGTTTTCCATTCCATGTGTGTGCCCATTTGCATGTGCAACACAGCAAAGGCCGTCACAGTCCCACGGTGCCTCATTCTTGCTCACACATGTTGATGCACGTGAGCAGCTGGCTGAGCTCTACGCAGCTTACATGACTCCAAGGACTTGTT
>VXBX01007125.1:299749-391379 GCA_013400415.1 Scytalopus superciliaris
GGGAGGGGGAAATCATCCCAGATGATGATTCATAGGGTGTGGATTGTTTTCGTTAGGAAAGAACAAAACCCCAAAGCCAAAGAGTCCTGTTTCAAAAGGAGGTTTCCACACTGAATGCAGAGTCCTGCCTGGACCTGGCAGGCATCCTGCTGGCAGAGCCAGGAATCCTGCACCTAGCAACAATACCACCGAGCTTCAGCACCAGTGCCGGGGCACTTCATTTCCCCAGGAAAAAAGCAGAGAGGATTTGAGGGGGAAAAGCCTCTCCCAGCTATGCCCGGCCAAACACGTGAGAGAGCACAGCTCAAAACCAAGCACAAACCAGGCCTCTGTTTCAGGGCTATTTAACACTAATTACTGAAAAGCACTGCAGCCTTATAAAGCCTGGCAGACTTAGGCACACCTTGGAGGCAGATGTCACCAGAACCTGTGTGCTGTTCTGCTGGTTTCTACTGAGTAGCCCAGTGACATAAGGAGAGTGTTTGATTCTGGAAAAGTACTATTTTAATAAAAATGTGAGGATTTGTCTTCTGTTTCAGTCCCATGAGAACCAAGACCCTCACTGATCATAGGCCCAAAAACTCCCCCAGTCACTTGCAAAGGCCTTAAAGCTACAGCTCATCAAACAAGTTATTATGGCTTGAAATCACAACAAAGGCAGCAGCCTTTTTTCCTTTCCTAGCGCTGCAGGCTTTGCCAGATTCCTGCCCTTGCTTCTAAGAGATGAAGCGTTTTGCTTGTGTGAGTTTTTGCTGAAATCTCAAATCACATTTTCCTTAAGAAACAGGGGAGCAAAACAGGCCGTGTCCCAGCAAGCCTGGTGAACTGTTCCCAGCTAGCCTGGGCTGTTTGCCCTTTCATCCTGATGTTTCCAGTTTCCTTGCCGCTTCCTCCCCTTCTCCTGGCGCTGCAGTCTCAGCTTCTGCTTTCATGCAGGACTTGGTTCCCCATTGTTTCAGCGACTCTCTCAGAGGGGCAAACTTTTTCCATATATGCTGATTGTCAGAGATTTGGTTCCTGTATTCCCACTTAAAAATATACTGCCTAAAGTTCAGCTGTTTCCATTATAGTTATTACTCCTCGCTTCCTGTCCCTTCTGGTCTTGGATTTTACCCATCAAACTTCAGCCAACAGTACCCTTCCAAGTCTTGACTTTAAACTCTTGAAAGGGAAGAGACTCACCTACACTCTGGAATTAATAGCTGCCTATATAATTCTGACTTGGAAAATTAATCAGACTATTAAAACTCACTTGTCCTTGCTAGAAGCATAAAACTAAAACCCAAGAAAACAAGCCTCCTTTTTCCAAAATAATTTTCCTGCAGGTGATGGGAGAAATTATTCCAAAGCTAGCCTAATTAATCCAATCACTTACTATATCATCTTGAAGAAGTAATAGTTGGGAAGACATTATTAATGGAGTTTATGTCGGATTAAGTTTTCCGATGCAGTCTGCCTCAGCCTGATGAGTCAGTCATTAGGCATCTGAAATGGCAACATGCCTAGAAAGGCAATTTGACATTTAAAGTGACATTAACCTGCAGGTTATCATGGGTTGGAAATTTCTCCTGCTAAATGAAAGGACTGGAAATGGAACTAATGCATCAAAGTTCAGATAATCACCCCTTTCGTAACAAACTCAGATAAACATCTCAAATAAAAACACATGAATTGGGAGTGGAGGGAGAAGCTAGGAAACATTTTCCACTTTCCTCATCATGCAGCTGGGAAAAATAAAAACTAAAAAATAGAAGGCTCTTCTGCATTTCATTCTTTCTTGGCACTGTTACAACCAGAGACTTAAAAAGTTCTACTTCAAACTCTTTTCCCATGTCCTTCTTCCACTAGGAACTGGTGTTCCTTCACGCAGTCCCGGCTGGTAACATACATAGAAGCCTGCATGAAGGAGAAGTACATTGTCAACTCCCAACAGCCCTGTCCAAATGGAACCCCAGACTGCCAGAAGATCATGTAAGTATCCTAGATAAAATACTAAAGAAAAGAGAATTTTCTCTGAAGTATATAAATTATGTTCACAATAGTATTGAATGACATATTTTAAAAAGAATTAAAGGATCAATGCAGTTTAATACCCAAGTGATGTAGGATCTGATTTATGTACCTAAGGTGATCAGGCAACCTGAGAGAACAACTGCCTTTCCAAGCCACCAAGTACAGAACTCCAAGGTGATTAAGTAATTTTTCATATCTTCCCACATGTTCAGAAAACATACAGAGCCCATACCTTTTCCATGATTCTCAGGTCACAATATACACACATAACTTCAACCTCTCTGCCTGTGGCCACCAGTGAAACCATTTCCATGGCAGGAGTCAGAGAACTGCAATTGCCCAGATGCTCACTCTTCTTTTGCAATGGTTGGCTGCCCAAAGAGTACTGGTGAAAGCCAATAGTGTATCTTAAGATACATTTTTAAAACTGGAAGATATGGACTCACACACATTTTTGAAGTATTAAATAATATTTAACAATCATCTGTATGTTCTTATGTCTAAGCAGTTATTTGGTTGCAAAAATGTTTTTGTTGTTTGCTAATACAATTAATTTCTCTTTCACTGAACAACAAAAAAAAGTTTCATCATTATGTCCATAGGTGTTTTTAACAAATTTTATCTTCCTTGGTAACAGTGACTTTTGGAATATTTGTTTAAAAATAAAACTTTCTCTACGACTCATCAGAATATTACAGAGGCTCAGGATCAGTCCAAACTTTATTGCAAAGGACTCTATTACAGTAAATACTTCAGTTGTGTTTCTGGTAGTTACATAAATTTGCCATCTGTGACATTTCTCTGACTTGTGTCAGAGTAGATGTCAGTGTGTTGGAAAGAACACTGAAGCCTGAGGCCACCACTGGAGCCCTGCTCACTAAGAGCAGCTCTATTCTGACTGCACATAAGAATGTACACACCTGTTGTAGACAGTAATCCTCAAAAACAATCTTATATAAGGAAAAAAAATGCTGTAGACTGCCTATATGTTTTGCTAGAAGCAGTGATACAGACTATGACAAGTTTGTTAACTGCATTAGTCACCCCTGACACGCTTGGCACCCGAGTGCCACCAGCTGACAGAAACTCCCAGTCTAACACCCAGACCCTTACTCCACAGGTACAGGACAGCTCTGAAGCCAGTCTACCAAGTGAAACAGAAGGTTTTGAAGTCTTTGCAGTGGAAATGCTGCCCTGGATATATTGGCAAGGACTGTGAACAGCATGGTAAGGAAAGCTAGAGAACAAGTGTGAGAATGAATGATTACACTCCCTGCACAGTGGCAGGAAATAAGGGACTTGTCACAAGGGCATGTAGCGACAGGATAAGGGATAATGGCTTTAAACTCAAAGAGAGTGGGTTTAGATTAGGTGTTAGGAAGAAGTTCCTTATATGAGGGTGATGAGGCACTGAAATGGGTTGCCCAGAGAAGCTGTGGATGCCCCATTCCTGGAAGTGTTCAAGGCCAGGTTGGATGGGGCATTGAGCAGTGTGGTGCAGTGGAAGGTTCCCTGCTATGGTGAGAGTGGTGGAGTTGAATGGTTTTTAAGGTCCCTTCCAACTCAAACCATTCAATGACTCTATTATCTGTGCAACTGCTGAATGAAAGAGAGGGCAGACAGTGTGGTTCAAAAACCGAATGGTGGTTTTAAAATAGCATTGGCAGGATTTATCAAATAATACTTGAAAAGCAGAATTTAAATGGATTTAAGAATTTAAATGGAATTAAGGGAGTTTAAAGGGATAAAAGTTAATTCCCTCTAGCAATTAAGGCAACTGTAACAAAAGAAGGCAAACATGAATTTTTTCAGTCCATGTCTAACTCACCTACAGACTTTGCAGATGAAAATCTCTATAGGTTTCGCTTTTCTTCACAGATAGCTTTATATATAAATTTATCTCTAGGTGGTGCCCCAGCCCAACCTTCATTTATAATGTTGGAAAGATATTACCACATGCAATGCTTCTAGTTTAGTCTATATTTTGTTACATTCACTCACCACAACCAGCTCCTCCATCATTATGTCCTCATTTGTACAGCATCATACACTGTTGGTGCCACCAGAACGTTCAGGTAACTGTGGAACAAGAAAGAGGAATTTGCAGATCTTTAGATGGGACTCCCAGGGAAGAAAAGAAAAAAAAACCATCTATTTCCAATAGACTTATTTCTTAGGAGCAGTAACTTGGTATGAGCTAAAACCCCCCATGCTACTGCACAGCATTACCATGTGCAACATTGTATGTCAGTGCAAGAAAAGAACATTCTCCAGACAAGATGTTCTTTGCTCAAGAAGCCTGCCTCTATGTCACATTACACATGAAATTCCTCTGTATTGCCTTGTTAAACTGTAGTAGTTTCTGCATTTAAAACATTTTCACAGCTGTATTACATCTCCATTGCAGATCCCAATTTTATTCTGGTGCCAGGAACTGAAACTGAAGGGCGAGAGGAAGAGTTCTCAAACCACGGTATGTGCTTGAAGTTATTTTGCTTGTCACCCTTTTACCTCTTAGTCACTGATTAGAAAAAAATAAATAATAATTTTAATAATTTTAACATGATAAGCTCTGGACAATTTCCAGTGAAAGCATAATTTGTGAAAGCTTTGAAATCATACATTTATTACCATAAATGAGGGCTTTTGCTATAACACTACATGAATGCTCACAACAAAGCATCCAAAAGTTTCAAAGCTGTCTGCTGGCTGGTGATCAGTGATACCTATGGAGAATGCCAGCTGGTCCAGCGCCTTACACCTCTCAGTGCCAGGGACATTAATCCTTTGCTTTGCCCAGTGGATTCACAGGAAAGCACACCATGCTCACAAGTCTACCAGAAACACAATCCACTTAAAATGCTGTTTTAGAATAGCCCCCCAGTAGCTTTGAGATGACTATTATGAGGTACGGTAGATTCATATCTCAGGCACTTCATCCTACCAGTCTGGGTACCAAGAAGGACTTTCCCTTACTGCCTGAGAAATGGTGTGGCTTGCAGTGCTATTAAGTATCTTTTAGCAATCAGCTTCAGGGCAGTATTGCAGCTCTGAGAGTTTTCTGTACATTATGCTCTCAGCACGGAATGAATAAGCAGCTGGTTTGCACAACTGAACTACATAAAACAAGAGATTTAGATGTCAAAGGTAACCCTGGAGGGTAAGAGTCCCTTGGGATGGCAGAGTTTGAATATACCAGTTTCAGCAGCTCTCAGTGTATACTTTGAAATCTAGAGCTCAAATTCACAGGCATTTACTTAGAATAACATCAGCTAAAGGGCCCCTCCATGAGTCAGCTCTGACACTTACACACTGTGTGTTCTGATTCCTCAGTGTAATGCCTCAATTGCTCTTTCATCCTCTCCTTTCATTCTGGGTTGCTAAACCTTGCTATGCTTTCAGTCAATGGCTTGAAAGGAGTTAGTGTTCCAAAACACTTTTATGGCATGGGGAGGCTTCTAATTAAGGAGTATTTTATTGCCATCATGGCTATTATGGCTGAAGTTGTCTGCAAATATTTAAATATGAAAAAAACCTTTGCAAAGAAATTGCAATTTAAGGTGCCATACATCAAGAAACCCCCTAAATGTCAGTGTAAAATTTTCAGAGCAAAAAGTAGACAGGTGTTCTCAGAGGTCTTGTATGAATACCTGTCACTGGTCGCTGCACTCTGTTGCATGACTTTGTTTTTTCAATCTTGTGACTAGTGTCAACATCAGTGGATGCAAGAGAAATGTTCGAAGTCATTCAAAATCATGAGGCTTTACTGGATGATCTTCAAAGTGATATTCATCAAGCAGTCAGCAACTTAGGTGACTTACAGAGACTATTTGAGAGCAACGGTACAAGCATGGTGTTAGAAGTGAACCAGAGCCATTCAGGTGAGAGGTCTGATGCAGAATTACCAGCCTGAGATAGGCCCTGTGAAACCACACAGACCAGGAAGAAAACATGAAAGCAAAGATACCCTGATATTCCTTGGTCTGCAGGTTGCTTCTAAAGAGAGAAAAAAATGGGTGCAATCCCAATCTAAAAGAAGGAACCAAAGAGGAACTTGAAATGGGAAATGAGATGAAAGGCAAATTTCAGAATATGCCTTAACCACAGAATAAAGAGGTTGCTTATATTTAAAATTTGTTAAGTTTACTATTCTATTTCTGTGGCTTCTTCTCGTGTAGGGGGATGCAGAGTTTAGATTTGGGTTTTTTTCTTTTTCTATACTCATGCTATATTCTCTCACGTACGGAATATCAGACTAGTGTAAGTGAAAAATGAAACATTTCAACCTTCTCAGGAACATTCCTGTCATATATAGCAGTGAAGAAAAAAACAGCTACTGAATTTGACCTACTATTGTGAGCCACTGGCTTGCAGAAACATTTTCTAATGATACAGACTATTGTACTCAGTGAACTTCAAGGCATTCAAGTTTGAATTTTAAAGTTAGAAATCAAGCCTTAGTATAGGTCACACCTAGTACAGATACTTCACAGATTTTTTTCAAAGTTATTTACTTCTGGCCTGGAATATTCAGCTGTTAAGATGCTGTATAACTTTGTGAAGTAGATAGCATCAGAAAAAGAACAACATTGTGACAGCCAAAAAAGGAAGAGCTCACCATGTAAGAACTGCTGGGAAAAGGGACAGTTACATGCACTTGCAAAACTGCCCGTTTAGGGGTTTCAAAAAGCATGATTTTTAAGATGTCAATGGGGAAGTCAATACATGTCTAAGTTATTGCCTGCAGACTCACAGACACCATGTGCTTTATAGTAACCTTGATTTAAAACTAGGCTATTTTTGCAGTTGTCAAAATTGATCATGAGGTCAGATTCTGGGGAGTGTGTTCCAAAAGCAGAATTTAAAATCTAATTAAATTATTTTTTTCAACTGTGTTAACAGATCTACAGGAAAGGCTTGTGCAGCAAGTTTTGTTTCCCCATGTGGAGCATTTTCTAAGGAAACATTTTAACCCAATGTGGGCAAGCTTCAACAGAAGCTTACAGAACCTCTCCAACATAGTAAGAAACCTGTCCCATGATGTGGAAGCCAACAAAAAAAGCATAGAAAGATTCCAGGAAAACACTGTGCCCAAGAAGGAATTCCAGGAGCTGGGAACTAAATTTGAATCAAAAGTCCAAGAAACCATAGTGAGAGCTGATCAGGTGAAAAGAGATATAGAGAACCAACTGCATGTGCAGCAGGCCGGTATTCACGATAATCTCAGCATGATCAAGGCAGATACCGACACAAAGCTCAAGAAGCTTCATAAGATCCAGCAGTCCCATTTCTCAGCTTTGAACAACAGCTTAGCAAACATGAAACAAGAGCAAAATAATCTTGAAAATAAATTGGAGACTTTGGAAAAAAATTTAACAGAACTCTCTTCACATAATGGTCCCAAAGATGAAAATAGCCAGTTAACCATCAGACAAATAAATGACATTCTGTCAGGGCATGCAAAGCAGCTCAAAGAACTTTACATGGAGTCAGATGTGGCCTTTCAGAATATTGCAGTTTTAGAGAGGTGGTTTAAGGAGTTAAAAAAAAATATCTCAAAGTATAGGCCAGAAGATCTCACAATAACTTTAACTGAGAAATCAGTTATAATGGAAGAAAACAATGCAGCAATGGAAAGGCAAATAGCTGAGTTCAACTACACTCTCTCAAACCTTCAGGAAAACTATTCGGATCTGTTGAGGTACATGGAGGAATGTAATTGCCAGAGAATATCTTCTGACACTGATGCACTAGAGGAAGGTTCAAAGAATACCACTTATTCCCTTGAAGACACCCAGTCAAATTTAAAGGATATGAAGCACTTAGAGTCAGTTTTCAGAGATCTCTTAAGGACTGAAATTGAAGAGCTCTCCTCAGCTATTCCATCTATCCATCTGTCTCTTAGTCTCCGTCAAGAAGAAAACAGACAGCTGCAGTCACAAGTCACAGCTTTTTCAGAAGATATAGGCTTGATGAAGAAGAAAGATGAAGAAATTCATCGACACATCAAGTACCTCAACAGTTCTTTTGGCTCTCTTTTGGAAGATGCAATGCGGCATGAAGTAGCACTGGAGGCTTTACTGAAAGAAGAATTTATGGATGTCTTGTTTGAAGATGACTTCAGCACCCTAATACCATCAGTATTCCAACTGCAAGAATCTCTCAGATATGTCTCAGATAAACTCCAAGAACAAAATATGACTTTAGAGTCTCTTACAAGGAGATTTCATCTCTCAGAGAGAGGTCAACAGAACAATCGTGATGCTCGTACATCTTCTGAGCAGCCCAAAGAAGAAACACAGACATCCTCTACTCTAGATGAAGCCAGTAGCCAACGCAGCATCATAGAACACATGGAGCCCAACTATGAGGCTGCCAAAGATGACTCCTTGGATAGCTCAGCTTATAACGATATCATGACCCTGAAGAATGACATCAAACATCTGAGCCTGGCAATCAAGAGTCATGAATCCAGAAGTGACACAAATCTCTGCTGCAATCATACAATAGCAAATCTAATTGAGCCACTCAATAGTTCTGTGGGAATTCTCTCTGCAGACTTAGCAACCATCAAACAGCACCTGGACCAGCACCTGCTGATTTTTAAAAAGCTATTTGGAAATAATGAAGAATTGGTTGCCTCCAAGATAAGTCTGGATGTTACAAAGATTCAGTCAATGTTGAACAGAAAAGAGAGAAGGCAACAGAAAGGTCAAGACAAGCAAAGAGACAAGAAAAGGCCTGAAAAGCACAGAGAACATACGCAAATAAGTGGAAGAAACTCAGTGCAGACAGAACCTCTGGGAAAAGGTATGTTCTTTTCTTTTACTTGCTCACATGCAGGTCTAGCTTCTTTGTGGACCCTGCTGCAAACTCCACACACAGCACGTTAGTTATGAGACCCGTCAGGTATCTTGTGTGATGCTGGAGGGAGAAATTCTGACATTAGTTACATTCTCCTCCTACCCCACAAAAAAAGCAGTTTGAGTGAGAACTCAGTTGAGGCCAATAAAATTACACTCATTATAGTTGCTGCGAAACTGACCTTGAATTAATTCATCTTCAGATGTTTAGAACACAAATTTTGTTTGTAGATGCTCATGTTAACGCAGGAGCACCTTTGGAAGCTGATGTGGAGTGTGAGGCTTTCTGGTTTTGCTTCTTTTTCCTGTTATTTAAATCTGGAAGGAGTGTACTCAAAGCACCAAATCCTTCCCAAGGTGGACAGATAGATTAAATGAGCTGCTATAATTTGCACAAGTGGAACAGGGTGTACTGACCAGAGAGCACTCACTCACTCTTACAACTAAGCTTCAGAGACAAGTTTTCAGCTTATACTTCACTGGGACTGGCCAGTTTCCTTTCCCTGTAAAAATGTGACCATAAGCACCTGGTAATTACAACCACCACAGCTTTAGCATTGGCTTTTATGATTGTAGCCCTTGTTATGGACAAATAACATAGAGCAAAATCATCCCCTTCAGGCATCTGTGCTTAAAAACTTTAGTTAAGATTGAATAAGCAGAGAATGTACTTTTAACTGATTTATTTTTAGGACAGCAAAAAGTGCTACCTTTTTTTTTTTTACCCTAGGTGGTCTCAGCCTTGTACTTTTATCCAAGTGTATTTCAGGTGTTTCCAGGGAACCGTTTGATCTAATTCCAGACACATACCCACTTCAAGAATTTAGCTCTGCAAAGAAGCATGCAAAAATCAGGCCTGGCAGGGCTTCACCTTATCACCCATCCTCATGAACCTGGGGAAGAGAATGCTTGCTTGCTGCTAAAATCCTGTTCTTCTTTCTTTTCAGACTCCTTAGTGGCATTCCATGTGGGATTCTCAGAAGGAAAGGATAAAGAAAAAACTGTGAGGTTTAATGAAACATACTTCAATTATGGGAACAGCTATTTCCCTGAACACGGCCACTTCAAAGCACCACATAAAGGCATCTACCTGTTTGTCATCTCTGTGGAGTTTAGTTCAGGACCAGCACTAGGACAACTCTCCTTTAGTCGTGGGTACAAAAGAACTCTCTCAAGTAGTCAGAGGAAAACACCAAATGGAAACACCATGACTACTTTTGCTATGGCAGAAATGGAGAAGGGGGAGACAGTAAGCTTTGAATTGCTGCAGGGCTCTCTAGTTAAAAGAAGTCCACCTGGGACAACTATGGGTGGATTCCTCATATCTAAAACTTGAATAGTGACATTTATATTTTACTGATCTCTTTCCATAGATGCAATGGATCCATTCACTATTGCTTCATCTGAGATGTAGTCAATCCTACTGCATGTGTTTAAACATAGCACTACCCTAGGTTTGTCTTCATGCTTCTTTTCTGGAAGTGTTTGGCTTTTGATTAGTTGCTTATGAGCAGCAACGCGATTTTCTTTCAAGTGAAAAGCTAATGGTTTGGACTCCAAATGTATCAGCACACACATTCCCAAATCCTTTCACTGTGAGAATTGCACCTGAACATTTGGTGGGACTCTCTTCACTTACAACACAAGTAATTTCTCCTTTCCCTTGGCAATTACCCCCACCGCAGGCAAGGAAGACATTTTAGGGAGGACTGCATGTAGCAACTCTTGTATCATGTGAATGGTACCTTAAAGCCCAGAGGCTGGGGCAGTTCTACCTTTTAGTCCTCTGTGGAGCACAGGCAGTCACAGAGTATCTTGGAAACTTCTGCAGCTCACTCCAGTGTTTCAGTCTGTGCACAACAGGAACACTGGAAGAGATCTGTCAAATCCAGTGAGATTCACTCTGTGCTAGCATTTGCAAGCAAGAATCTTGTAAATGGCCCAGCCTTTGTTTCTGGTCCTGTGTTGTATTTCAACTACAATTCAAAAGTTTAATAATAATCTAACACTGTGAAAATGAATCACATCTACATTTAGAGATTAGGACAACGTGACCAATATTTTAAAATAGTGGTAAAAATGCAGTTTATTTCTAAAGCTAATCCTGAAGATGATCATCAATTCAGCCCACAGTTCTGCACTTAGTATTTTAAAACCAAACAAGCAAGCAAAACTTACAGCAAAAAGGCAAGCTGATTGGTCTGCTCTCATTGTTGAATATAATTTTATAGTAAGAGTAAATCAAGGAGTAGAATTTTTGAATCTTGGGAGATTTTTTTTTAATTTCCAAAAAACTCAAGATGACCATGTATGCTCATGTCCTAAACTTTTCTTCTGACAAACAAAACATTCCAAAGACCTTCATTTTAAAGAAGTTCAAGTACTGTGGTATTTTTGTCTACCCTAATACCTTAAAAAAACAATATTAAAACAATTAGATTTGCCAAATTGAAACACACTTTGAAATTCCCAGTATTTTTGATGAAGAGGTAAATTCTTATGATGTAATTTGTGCTCTTTTAAGGTAGCATTTTCTAACAGAAATTTACCCTGCTGTTAAGAAGCTTTCTCCCCACCTACTTGTATTCTGAGCAACCCTAAACTACAGAATTATTAAAAAAACCCCCACCACAACAGTACCAACACAGCCTGCACTTAAGGCAACAGTTTGACAAGCTGACAACATGAATCTTTAGAAACAAAGCTACAAAACAGTTTCAGCTTCTGACTTGGTGGGAAGATTGCTATTCTCCATCCTGAAAAATCCAACAAAGCAAGTCATGAGAAATGCTCCCTCTTCTCCTCCTGGCCAATGATTTCCACAGGACATGAACAGGCCAAGTGTCCCTGTTCATCTGGCACAGAGCCACATTGCACACAGCTCTGCAGCAGGCAGCACAAACTGCCTGCAAGCTCGGGCTCATCTTCTGTCCTGCAAGTATCTCAGGGAAGGAAGAGAAGAAAAAAATGGAAGAGGTGAAATGTCAAAGGTTCAACTGTAAGATGGGATTCTTTCAGTACAAAGCTACAACAGTGGGATGACACGGATATTTTGTTAGCAGTGCACCTCCAATCACAGACTTCTGTGGTGGCAGCCAGGCCAAGTGTGCTGCTTTGGTCAGGGGAGTTCAAGGGACACCCCACCTCCAGTGCACACCAGTTCTGCAGCTACTGGCTATGTTCCACAATTAGATATGGAGATACTTAAAAACACTGCTTTGACAGAAAGGTTCAACTGGAATGAAAACCATACCATAGCTACTTGGAAAAGGACACGGTAGGCAGCAGACAGGACTTCTAAAGGTCTGGTGCCCTTGTACGTACCAGAGTTCACTTTTGTTGAAGAATACACCAGGCAGGTTCAGAGATCATTGACTCCAGAGTGAAGTAAATGTTAATATAAAGATGTTTTCATCTTCGTATTCTTCAAATATGTGCTTAAGTTAGCCACCTGCATATACAAAAAAGACATACTTGACTGGAAGACTAATTTTTAGACTCTGAAGTAAAAAAATAACGAAAGGCTCTACTGGCTGCAGGCCAGGAAGCCTGAGCTCCTCCTCAAGCAACAAGATGATTAAGCTACTGGGCTGTGGTTGTGTTTTTTTTCAAAGTAATACACCAGCTTTTTCATAAACTTCCATCTAAACCTCTTCTTGTGACTTTTTTGGGGATGGTTATTTAGTTTTCAATGTAAGATTAATGCAGGCACACCACTATGACCTGCATTTCTAGGCAACAGACTAGAGGAACTGATCTAATGAATATAATTTAAAACATGGCTACTGGCTGGCTCAGTGGATTGATAGGGGAATTTCCAAACATGAAAACCAACTTGAAGCTGACCAAAGGCATTGGGAAGACAGTTGTCTGTAAAAGCCAACAAGTTGCTTCAGTTTCTCTCACAGAGACTGACCAGACTGACATGCCTGATGGCCATGTGTATGCTCACCCCAAGATACAGATATTGTCAGATGAGATTTGTATTTAAAAACAAAAGCTTCCAACTGCCCTTAGTACTTCTGAGAAACCTGCCAGAAAACACTGCCAATACTTCAAGTTTCTGGATTTCCAGATCAAGCCACTTAGCTTTATAGTAAGATGGAAAGTTGTGCATCTTAATGCCTTTATGGAATTATTTTGTTACTGAAATTTTTGTTGCTTTATGACTGTCAGTATCTTGGAGTACTTCACATTTTAAAATTGAAGTCCCCACGTATTTTTTGTTTTCCATTACTAAGATGATCTCCTTTACTCAAAATGCAAGTACTGACTGTACCGTATATAAACAGTTTTCCTTTCTATAGATCCAGCAATACCTGAATTCTGCAGTCAGATTCATGTGAACTCATTCAGACATCCCCATCAAGCCAGTCTCTGAAGCCCAGGGAGGTCATCCCTGTGAACCAGGCTCAGGAGATGGTCAGTCCACAGCTGTGGAACCCTCACAGCTCAGATTCACAGCTGATACTGACTTACTGCATTAACATCAAGTGAGAAAGACCAAAGTGGTGTTTGGGGTAAAGGTGAAGATAAAGCGGCAGAAGGGATAAAGGAAACTAAAGGAATTAAATCTGATCCTTTATGAAATTAGTGATACTTCTGCAATTTCTTTAAAGGCCTGTGATTCAATTCACTTCCTACTCAGTTTGCTTTTAGGCTTGCACACAAAACATACATGTGGGGTGTTCAGACATGTCACTGGGCAGAGCTGTTTCCGTTCCTAGATACTGATGCAAGCTCATCAATAATGTATTTGTATAGAGAGCTCAAACATACCTATACATAAAGGATAAAATTTTGAAATTTGTTCTTAGCAGGCAATCGAATTTATTTTCACTTATCAGAACTCCTCGATTTTTTCCCAAAGGCTCTTCCTGTCTTTAGGATACAGCATCACCCTGTGGTCGTTTCACGAAACAACACTGGGAAGAAAAACCTACAAAGACAGGTGCAAACAGTTATCCCCAGTCTTTTCATTATCTCCTCCTGTAAGGCTAATATAAAATCCCAGTTTTACATCCAACCATGATCAGCATAAACGCTGAAGACATTCCAAAAGCTACGGAATAGCCACAGCTATAGGAAAAAGTTTACTCTGCCAAGATACTAATTGTAAGGAGACCAAATCTTTGTGCAGTCTAATTTCCTGGTATTATGTATTAAGGAAAAAAAAGTTTGAAACTATATAGGCTAGTCTTCCACTGTGCTTTCCAGAACTCTACTGCAAGAATTTAACATGTGATTGTACAGGGAGAACAAACAGAGGTTTATAATTATCTTTATAATATATTGATACCAATTTATATGATATTCAGATATAAAAACTTCCTAGCTACTGCAAAAAAATATGTTTAAACCTAAGATTATTCCTGACTAAAGGCAAAAAGAGAACAGAAATTGATCTTATTTCTTCTTCCTCTACAGAGAGTAGAAGCCAATACATTTCCACAACGGGAAAACAAATTCTGTCACTGTATATAACTGTGTACTCACAGGTGCAATAGCCCCTTGACTGGTCTTCATTTGCTTGAATCGTAAAAACCAGAGTAAATTTAACAGGCTATACAGAAGCACCTGCATAATTCTGCAGCCAACGTTAAACTTAAATCTCTTAATTTGGGTATTACTACACAAAAACAATGTTATATACAGATGGAACAAAAAGCAATTAAAAAATCCCCCATCCCTTTATATTTATTCTCTTATTACTTGATGAGCTTGAGGCAAATTTATATGGATAAAACCAACATGTAGTGAACTTGCATATGTTAAAATAAAAGTATTATTTAATTTTGACTTGCTTCTGGCTTTGCTGTAAAATGGGGATAAAAATCACGAGAAGGAAATACTGACTTTACTGTTGCACCCAAATTTAGTGCAAGGAATAAAGAGCCCAAACTTACAGAGCACCAAATAATTCTGCACACCACTGAACAGTAAAAGTGATCATTAACAACTTATGCAAAGACTGTGGGGGGAAAAAAACAAAACATAAACGAGGTGTTAAAAAGTAGGGAATTATTTAGTTTACAGTATTATGATTTCAAAGTCATTACATTTTTAAGGCAAAATCTTAGAGTAACAAAACACATTACTAATGTGTACTAAAATAAGGTTATTTACTTAAAAATGATACATTGGACATAATCTGTGTACAGAACAAGCAATTCATGGTAAACTCAATAAGGCACCTTCTAAAGCAGATGCTGTACAAAATACATTAGTGTGTTACATTTTTATAGTATTCTACACTTCTGGCATATAACACACACGAGAGTGTGACCATTTGTCTCGTTCCACTCTTCTTTCATATTTTATTTACATCTTCTCTAGGTTAACTACAATGTTATTTATTCTTCTTGTATACAATATAGTACATTTAAATTTTGGGCATGTCATGTCAGAGCACAAATGCCACTACATGATGTGGGCTTCTATAATTGCATTCAATAGTAAAATATTACAAAGCAACAATTACATTAGATTTGTCAAAAAATCAGAAGTTATGTGCACTCCACTTCTGCTGTACAACCAAGGCTAATGCACCGTGGCTCCCTAAAGCACCATATCGTGCAACACTGCCAGCTGTTCTTACACACCACCCCTACTTGGAATAAAGATTGTGGGCACAGGATAAAGGCTTTTCACTCAGAGGCACTGTCAGGAGAATGAGGAAGGGCTGATTCATTCTAATAATTCACAGAAGATGAGCATGTAACTTCCCTTTAAAAATATCTGCAATAGCAAAAGAACGTTTTTTTTACTTTATATCTCGGCTTTTCAAATATTTGAGACCCTTAAAATACAGCCTGTGAAGGCAGAGGAGATGAAATGTATCTGAATGATTTGTTTTATAAACACATTCAAATGGTCATTTAGGTCAAAATCTAAAATTTGATTCTAAACTACTATGGAGCTAACTTAAAATATTGATTTTACATTTTATTGAAGACTTTAAAAAAAGACCAATTAAGAAAATAATTGGGCAAAAGTTATGGATATTGGGAAAATGATGTTTCTTCAGGAAAAAATTACATTAAGTAAAACTCAGAATAAACTGAAAATGTAAGCCTACATTTTTCTGTAGGAGAATCATGTTTCTTGTGTCATTTACAAGTTAGTCAGGAACACAAGTTTCCTTTCAGTCGCTCTAACAGTAAGAATTATAAGTGTGACTAAAAACATTTTCCATCTAACTGAAATTACAGGGAGCAGGTTAAATAAACACAAAAAATCCCTCCATCTGAGTTTTTAAGAACTTCCAAGGCACAGTCTTGATAGTCCCCAAAATATTTTCCACATTCATTCTTGCATTAAAAAAAAAAAAAAAAAGAATGAAAACACATTAGCCAATTTTGGAGGACATTTTTTTGGGATTACAAATGCTTAAGATTTTGACCAACAAAATAAGATTAATTGCAGTGCAACAGAAGAATCCTGTTATCCTCCCTGTCCTTAAAGGCTTCTGAAGTTTACAGCATTGCATAAAGCAACAACTTTCCTTTAGAGTCTGCACTAATTGTGCTTAATTATGTAAAAATTCTTGGGCTAGCTTTGAGCACATTTTTTTCCCCAAATGATTGTTAAAATATCAGTATAGACACACATGCTCCAAACAGTGAATGCCTTTGCACAGAACGTAGATATGTGCTCAAGTGCTTTATGCACCCACATACTTCAGTGTTAACATTTTGTTGGATATCAGGGAATCAAGCAAGCTCCTGTTCAGGACCATAAAAACTGCATATACATGATACATCTGAGGATGAATCTAGTAACTGAAGTGCTGAAAAAATGCGTTTAAGGCAAAAAGATTGTTTTTCTCTCAACAAATCATCCCTGCAGCAGTTGGCTCACCTGAAATCAATGTGTACATCAATTTAGGCCCTAAGATGTCTAACCAAAGATCACCCTCCTATTGCCTTGCAAATGCTGAGCAATGGAAAAGAAAACAAGCAAAAAACTACAAATTGTTGAAATTCATACTGCCAGCAGGGGCTTCCTGAAGACTTGGAAAAAATGAACTACAAAAAGTCACAAAACAAGTTTACCGCTAATAACGACGTGGCAACTCCTAAAAGAGATAACAAAATATTTTACGTAGGAAGGGGTTAATTTAAACAGACCTCCATGCTTTGAAAGTTTAAGC
Organism: Scytalopus superciliaris; assembly: GCA_013400415.1. Lineage (NCBI taxonomy): Eukaryota > Metazoa > Chordata > Aves > Passeriformes > Rhinocryptidae > Scytalopus > Scytalopus superciliaris. The sequence goes on from VXBX01007125.1 coordinate 316,778, forward strand.
TAGCAGGGTACCTATCAAAAAAAAGCTTATCCCTTACTCTTTTTGGCTTATACCAAACATTTTCCAACTACCTGTGCAAAAATTATGCGCAAAGACGATTCACAATTTCAAAATCATCACGTATTTCTTGGCAATGGACGGAGAAACTTTTTTTTTTTAAAGCCCTTTATCATGAGGATTGTGGCACATTATATACCTCTTGCTGTTTTCAAATAAGTTAAAACCGTAGTTGACACACCTATGAACTTCTCAGCCAGAATACATATTAATACTTAAAGACATTACTAAACAAAAGTAATGACTTCATTTAAAAAAAAGAAATGTCCCTCGAAATAGCTAGTTTTCTATAAAATATGTAGAACTGTTAAATAGTCTGTACAACACAATAGAAAATAAAAATACTGCAATCTTTTGCCTGACCATTTACATTATGGGAACTACAGGATTAAAACAAAAAAAGTAACATGCTAGAAGGTTGCAATTGTTCACAAATCACGCTAGTTCTGCATTACATTGTTTTCTATCAGCTGTATTTTCAAGGGAAATTTAAACATAACAAAACAATCTCCATGTACATATTTTAAGACAAATATCTGGCATAAATCAATCTGAAGTTCTAACATTTTTTCATCAATTTTAATATTATTCTTAACTTCTTTCTTTAAATCTCGACTGTGGCATGTGTGTGTGTGCATGTATGTAATTGTACACATGTACCTAGGACTAGGTGTTTGTTGGCTTTTTTTTTTTAACTAAAGCACAAAACACACTGTATAAATAACTTCCCTTTTTAAAGTTGTCAAGAACAAGACTTACAGTACAAAGTTCTAGGCACTTAAATTATCAAATAGATTCAATGGTTCCAATACTGTGTGTTCATTCTTCAGATGATTCAAGCTTCAGCTTGAGTTATGGTACTACTTTCTAACTTCAAAGTAGAAGTGCCAAAGGAGTTATAAATCAGTAATTCTGCCTTACAGTGACCTCATGGAGGGTTCTTGCTTTTAAGCAACTTGTGTGGGTCAGTGATGAAAAGGAAAGAACTACAGCTTCCTGTGCAGGCCAGATAGTTGGCACAAGACGACCAAATTCTGAAATTACACTAACTTACTGTATCTTCATGAATTAATTTCAATGCCATTCCTCCCAAATGTGCTTAACCAGAACTTAAAATACCCACTGATTTAACTTGTCTCAAATCCTGACTTTTGTAACTGTACACTAAGTGGCCTGCAGATGTGGCCTCCTGCATTTACCTCAGGGCAACCCAGCTCAAAATCTTCTGCACATTGTGGATCTTCAACAGTTCACATATTCAGTTCTCCTGGTCTTGACCTTTACTGTATTCTCTAATCTTCTGAGCACCCAGTGCTTCCTGCCTTCCCTCTTTTGCATCTGTAAAACAGACTTGTTCACATGCCTTTCAAAACTCAACTCCTGCCTAGTTTTGCCAAACGATGAAAAAGCACGCTCCTACAGCTGACAAATTCCCTCCTTTATGGAAGAGTTCAGAGCATGGCAGGCACCTGTCAGTGAGTTCCAATAAAGCAGAAAAGCAAAACATACCATCAGTGGTTTTTCTGCTAAGATGTAAAGTATTCTGTGGCAAAAACGCTGGTTGCATGTGGCATTTTGAAAGAAATGCCAAATTTCAGTCTCATCCAATTAAGGAGCTCACTAGACTGTAAGTGAGATGACTAAGGCAGCCCAGACCTGAAGAGAGATTGTTTCAAGCTCTTTACAGACTTAGGTAGGCATTCCTTAATTGACTGATGGTTCACAGTTTTGCAGTTCTCCTTGTGATCAAAACAAAATTAGAAATAAAATTAAAACTGAGATTTCAGAAGATAATGGCAAAAATTCTGTAGCAAATCTCGATTGTAGAGCCACAAAATGCATGGAACCCTGACCATAAAACTTTGTTCATTTAAATGGTTTCTTATATATTGCAAATGACAGCAAAATAATTCTGGCACACACATAAAGGCATAAGGAACTGTTAAACCGAGTAGTATCACAAACAGATTCATAACCTACAGGCTGTTTCACGAAAACTTGGTATGGATTGACTAGGTTTTATCAGGTAGAAGGCAAAAAAAAAAGCTTATATTCTCCATCTCTGTTGAATCCATATAGCTTGTTAGGCTTTCACAGAAAGCACTGTAATCTGAACATTCAATTCAGTACCCAGAGTTTTACTGGAGACTCACTAAGTATTATTGAAGTCTCAATGCAGCTCAAACCCAAACAAAACGTGTATTTTATCAAGGCTGTCCATATACGTAGCACGTAGTGTGTAGAGGCTCTCAGTATCCCAGTCTATGAAGTACTGAAAGGTTTGATTAGCAGCCTGTAGAAGTGTGCTGAGAAAATACACTGAATTTCAGTTATTTCCTCTTTCCTGTGTCTATCTCCCTCACTCACGCTGGAGTGAGAAGATCTAGGAGTCCAGCTTTGCTCTCCAAAGTCAATTTCCTATGTCAAATCTTTACATCTTGTGATTCCACCATCTTGGCAAGTGTCTTCTTGATCCTCAAGGCAGTGAGCCTTGAGGCAGGATTATGAGCCCAGCACTCAGACATCAACTTCAATATTGCTCTTAAACACTGTAAAATGAAAAACAAAAGAACAGTATTATAACAACTGCTTGATCTGAGGTGTATAATTTTGGTTCACTATCGGGCCTAAATTACACAACTCATAAGTCCAAATGTGCAACTTACACAGTTTCTGCAAGATTGTTGACAGACAACTATTATAAACAGACCTACTGAAAAAACCCCAAACCCAACATCCACATCCCAGTCCTTCTTTTCCCTCCCCCTCACAGCAGCTGGACTAACTGAAGTGTTGATTTAGTTTCCCAAAGATGCATTACCAGAACTTCTCATTACAACTCCAGAACAGCAGTACAAAAATAGTAGCAATAAGCAGAAAAATCTCCACTTTTAAGGCAAGAAAACTGTAGAGAACTTTTTCACTGAAAATAAAGATGTGACAACAGTTCCTTTATGCAGTCAAAAAAAAAAAGAGAAAACTATCACATGGAATTTGCTATGTGAAATAGTTACATGTTGTTTACTGTGTTCAAGCAGCCCTTTAAAAACACAACTAAACAAAAATAGTTTAGTTACATCACAGCTCGCCCTGGAATGTAACAGTAAAAAAGGAAAAAAAAAAAAAAAACAAGAGGGAATCCACAAAGGAATTACTTCATATCCCATGAAATGCCTTATGCCACAAACCACTACGTTATATACATTAATACAAATAAAATAAATTAAAAATTCATTTATGTTTTACTCCAATCAAACCTTTGAATATATTTCACTATCTAAATGAAAAGATCACAAGTAGAGCAGTATTACTACACTTGGATGCTGCATAAGGGTACCTTCCCCTCAGACCACTGAAAAGACACATAAAAAATACAGTATTTTGAATTGATTTCAAGCTTATCTTTCTCCTGTTGGTGCTGGGAGGTTTTCAAAGGAATGTTTGAATGTAGCCCTTATTTTACAAGGTTTTAATATTTATGGAACTGAAATACCCTTGCACATTAATGACCAAACTGAACTAGCTTTTTCCCTGCAGCACACTCACCTCATCACTGTTCCACCTGTTCGACACAACGGGGCGCAGGCGTTTGACACACACCACTTCTCTCATGTCCTCATAGGATGGATCGTTTGGCACCATGTCATAATATGGCAACTGATACTCTTCAACAATACCTGCAGAAAATTGTGAAAGATCAAGAACCATTAAAATAAATAAACCCACAGTATATCTACTCTCAGATTTTCTCAGCCAGGAGGAAAAATTAACTCAATTTTGTGCCAAGTCAAACCCACCACGCTGTTTTACTGGGATAAAAACTTTCACTGTAACAATGAGACATTCACCATAAAGGCTCCAGTCTTGTTTTTATTGTCCTAAATAGCTATTCCTTATAGTACCTTCAATTTTGACACCCAAGGTGCAATTTGGCTTCTTCCAATCCACTACAGGCTATAAAGAAGCACAGAGACAGCATAAGGTGGAAGACGACTACAGGTCAAGATGTATAGGGATACAAAGAAGAGAGAAGGAAACACCAGGATGAGTCACAAAAATATGTATCAGGGGAAAACTGAATGACACCAAAAATGCAAGAAATAATGCTATATTATCAATTACATTTTAAAGGTTTTATTAACAGCACCGGGGTGAAATACATCTGCATCCCACTATTTCTCCCAGATCAGGCACTCTGCTTTTTGAGCAAGAAAAAAAAGCCTGAGATGCTTAACTGTAACAATCAAAAATGTTTAGCTCGTGACTTTCAAGCTGTTCCCTGGACAGACTATTACTACTGCTTTTAAAAAATGCAAGCCTCATGATATAACAAGCTTGTGATATTATTTCCTGTTGAAGCATTGTTAAGGTGAGGCAAGAGCCTGGCAGATTTCATGGAGAATATTTAGAAGTTTACCTCCTGTGACACAGCGCCGAGCCATTTCCCAAATGATCAGCCCAAAACTGTATATGTCAGCCATGATGTATGGCTGGAAATGGTTTTTATTGAGGCTTTCATCCAGGACTTCTGGAGCCATGTAACGTTTTGTTCCCACTCTTGTATTCAAGGGAACATCAACTTCATTTGTGTCACTATATGGAAAGATTAGGAAGTTAGTGAATTGTGGATTATTACAAGAGAAGGTTTGAAAACCTGTGTGATGCAATCACTACACTGCTAAGTTCACATTTACAAATTAAATTCTTTACTTCTCTCTCAATACTACACTTACAAGACACTGTACTTCCCAGAAAAAGATTACAAAAATCATAGTAACTATGGTAGTTGACGTTTTACCATTTCTTTTGCAAGACTTTGAAAGCACGTATGAAAAAATTAAAAACCACGATAAAGATTAATCTATCTGGTAACAACTCAAAATTATTTGCAAAGATTTATGCCTTCTTTCAGGCTCTATTGGAATTAAAGACAATTCTCTGGCTCCACAGAACTTAAAAATACAAAGGAAAAGTATTTAATAATACTAATATAGTATCACTTCTTACCATTTCAACTTCCTTTACACTGTTCAAATTTTCTATGAAAGAATTTATAACGAAACATGATAGCAATTACTATAAAAGCCTAGTTTTGAATAACAACTTAAATTATCTCCTCTTCCTTTCCTCTACAAAACTTTTATTTCCCATAACAAGAGTATTTTCATTGTTCTCTTAACAACCTATTTTCATGATGGTGTCTACCAGCATTCAAGAACAACACTTTACTCTCAAAACTGAAAAATGAAAAAATGAAAGCATGCAAACAAACTATTTCATATTCATTTTAAACTGGGTATCTTGTGCATTAACTAAAAAAAAAAATAAAAAAAAAATCACAAAGGTTTTCCCATTACAGAGGATTTGTTCATCTACCTGTTAAACTTGACTGCAAGACCCAAATCCGCAATGCAGCAGGTTCCGTTTTTCTTTATCAAGATGTTTTTACTCTTCAGGTCCCTGTGTGCAATAGCAGGCTTGCCTTGTGTCCCATAAATTTCTGTGTGTAGATGGCACAGACCACATGCAGCAGAATAGGCCAATTTGAGGAGAGCCCTGTTGTCCAGCGTTGTGCATTTCAGAAAATCATACAATGATCCGTTTTCATGATAATCTGTAATCAAGTAAAGCTGTGTCCAGGAGCCAGTGCCTTTAATATCTGCAGCTATGAAACCTATGAAATACAGAAACAAAATTACTATTTATTTGTACATAAATTCTTTATGCAGAAGATATAGTATTAATTCCTAAATCTACATTGTCTTGTGTTGTATCCCAAGGTATGTGCTCCCTTATGAAAACTAACAACATTAGAAACTCTGATTCCAACTGCAGATGAGATTACCACTCCAGTCTTCCAGGGAAGAGATTGCAGATACATTTCCAAACAAGAGCAGCAAGATTCTGCTCTTTCAATAACTTTTTATTATCACACATTAAGCAAACACCCATCTGGTTATTCCACAGAAACTGCCACAGACCCCTCAAGCCACCCACTAAGAGCTCCTCCTCCTCCACCCTTGCACAAGCCCTCCAGTAGCCAAACAATTAACTCCCTCCTTACCAAGGATGTTTTCGTGACGCATTAAAACAGTTTGGTAAATCTCTGTTTCTCGGAACCAACTGGCTTCTTCTGTGGTGAAAAACACTTTGACTGCCACTTTTTCACCCCTCCATTTGCCCATCCACACTTCACCATACCGTCCTTTTCCAACCTGCCTCACCATCTGAATCTGTTTGGCAATAGTGCGCTGAACCTAAGGGAGATTTAAAAAAAAATATTAAAAAAAGAAAGGAGAGGGTATAAGGTGGAGGAAGGAAACCCAGCAGTTAACCAAAAGTACCTGGCCAAGCTGCTTCTCAAGTTTGGACTGCTCTGAATTTTGATCCTATTGTAAAATTTGTTCTATGCAATTCTCCGCTATTCTGATTTTGTACTCATTATTGCTGCCTCCAAGGCAGAATTGTATAACAAGTCCCAAAAGATTTAAATCAGCTCAGCTTTTAATCGAATTTGCATATGTGGTCTTGCATTCTATTTGTTTCTATTTTGTTTATTCTGTCTCACTGGCTAATTTTTATGCAGGTATTATATAGGACAGTGAATCAAAAATTATGAACAACGATTGCAAAATGGTTTGGGTTGGAAGAGATATTAAAGAATATCTTATTCCAACCTCCTGCCGTGGGTAGGGACACCTTTCACTAGACCAAGTTGCTCAAAGTGTGATCCAACCTGCCCTTGAACACTTCTAGGGATGGGGCATCAGAACTTCTCTGAGAAATCTGTTCCAGTGCCTCACCACTCTCATAATGAAGAACTTCTTCCTAATATGCAATCTAAATTTATGCTCTTTCAGTTTAAAGCCACTTCCCCTTGTCCTATCACAACATGCCCTTGTAAATCTGTGACTTTCCTGTAGGTCTCTTTAGGAACTGAAAGGCTCCTATAAGATCTCTCCAAAGACTTCTATCAGTCAATAAAAAACAAATCTTTTTTATTGGTCAGTGGACACCAAGAAAATAAAATCTGAGTTCACTCAATTTGATATTTGTATTAGCCATTCCTTGCATTTTTATGTCTGTAGGCTCTAAGTTTTCTTTAAATTTTGCTGTTGCAAACATTTCATAAAGTATTATCTAATTCTGTACTTCATTTTAGTTAATTATGTGAAGATGGGCTTTAAACATGTTCTGTTTGTACTTCATCTTTCATAATAACTGCATATAGAACACAAACATTCTGTATGGATAAACTGCTTTGTTCTAGGCATTAGGTACAAACCAAGCTTTTTATGTAATGCAGAGAAATTGAGTGAAGAAAAATCTTAGTTTATGATTTACCAACAAGGGTAGTCCTGATCCACTCCCAGAACTCTGTGACTGGTCAATAAGGTCTTTTAAAGACTCCCCAGCTGGAATAAATGCCTCATCTTGTTCCAGGTCACGATTATAACAGTGCCTCTTTGCCATCGACTTACAGTAATGCCTGCAAAAGTAACAGGAGTTAAACTCTTCATAACATGTAACAAATTGATCTAGGGAAGGAGCTATTTAAGTACAGAGGTTTCTTACAAGAAAAAAAATGAGAATGAGATTTTATTGTATCTTTTTTCCCCCTGAAATTTAACTTACATATCTTTTTCATATTAAGAAATTGTTGCAATGCATGTACAGGCACATCTGTTGATTATGAGTCAGGAGGAAAAACAGCATTTTAATACTCAGCTCATAGCCAGTGTTCTAGCATAATATCCCTTGACTTTGGTTTAAACTAACAGACTGGATCTTGAATCATGGCAGATGAGGCTGACACATGAACCTTCCCTCTGAAACTGCTAGATCAACAACCACCTCCAGCACAGGGCAGGAGGTGACAGAACCACCTGAATGAATTGCCATAGCTCACCTGGTCAACTATTTAGTTTTGAAACACAGCAGAAAAAGGAAAATCTCAGAAGCACATGGGGTTTAACTATCAAAAGTCACTGAAGTTATGTGCAGCTTAAAAACTGTAAATATGTTGCAGCCAGAGGAAAGGATCACATTGACTTAAATTCTCAGTTGTGAACATTTTATTCTACCTAGCAATGCAAAGTGCTACCTACAGAAATGTGAAATTACATTACAGTGGTTTCCAACCTACATATGGGAAACTGATTACATTCACAAAATAACTGTTCTGCTTACACTTGATTTGCAAAATTAAAAATGTTGCCAATAATGAAAGTGCTTTTCTTACTTGTAACAAAAGCAGCTAAATAAGATGACCATGACAATAATGCAGACTGCCATAGAAATCAACACTGCCATCCAACGAATGCTGCCATCGAAAAGTCCATCTGTTTGACAAAAAAGAGACAGAAAAATAAAAAAGGGAAGTTGTCCAAAGTCTATAAATTAAACATATATTGCAAACAGTTTATAAGGTATATTTCCATATACTGTGTATTGAAGTAAGTATTCATAACAAAAAGGCAGACAATTTCATTTGGATGACAACAGAAAGAAGAAATAAAAAAAGGATTTAACTTGACATTTTGGAGTTATTGGTTTTGGTTGACTCTTGTTAGTTTGTTCTTAGAAATACAAATGAAGGATTTACAGTAGTAAGATTCTGAGATGGTAGAAAGCAACAGTTAAACCAGTACAGCTTGCCTAGCAATGAATGAGTAAGCACTTGAAAACAAACTAATTTCACTGGGAACAGCAGAAAGAAGAGAATGAATTTACAGTAGAGAGTAGTTAACAATGCCAGAATACTTATTTCTGATACATTCATAATGGCAAAAGCACAGCAGACATTAAGAAAAACATTTTAAAAAAGAACATAATAAAAACAGATCCAAAGATCACAGGCAGATCAAGATATGAGCACACCGAGAAAGAGAATAAAAATACCATGAGTGACTGATGAAGGAAAAGATCAACTTGAAAGTGGCAAAAAGGAAAACTGACAATGAAGGATGAAGTATAGTACAGAGCTTCATATGAAAACCACTTAGTCCAGAAGACATCAAATCTGTGCAACACTGTAACTACATTTTTCTCCATATTTTAGCTATTGATCAGGAAGAAGAGAATCTACATAGATAGCATTTATTATCAGCAGTATGAACATATAGGAGTGGTTTACCTGTACTATCAAGAGGTGGTAACGTTGGTTGTAAATCCTGATTGCAGAAATCAGTACGACAGCACTCAATGGTCCGACGTAATTGTGCTTTGGGTGAGTCCTGTTGAAGGAGAATTGAACAAACATTCATATTTTGAAGCCAAAATGGGGACAGTGATGCTACTGCTACAACACAGCACAGGCAAAAGTTTAAGCTTTTTTATTTAAAAAACACTTAACTACACCATTTCATGTATGGGGATCACTTTGCAGTGGCAGACAGGCATCACATAATCTCTTTGAGTGGCATACATTCCATGTTACATTATTTTATATTTCATGGAACTTTTTCTGCTTGGTGAAGAAAAATGAATGGTTTCAACTTAAGTTGCTATTTCATAAATTGTAAAATTTTTAAGCTTACTCAAAACCAGTCAACAACACATTAAATAAATACTGCTCCAAAGACAAATAAACCTCAACCCCTTCAGAAGCTTTTTTCTTGTTCTCATCATACCAGCACTGTCCGCTTTAAAAACATTTTCAGAACACCATATGAAAAATGGAGGGGTATGAAAAATAAACTGAAATCAAGGAGCTAATATAAAAACAAGAACAGTTTCAGGAGGTCATTGTGACACTTCAGGCCTGATTTGCATTAACCCTAAACACTCACAGCAATAACTGAAGCCAACAGTGCTTCTAAAAAGCAGTGCTACTGACAGCTATGTTATATGAAAACTCAGGTCCTAGGGATTCAAAACTGAGTATTTAAAACAGTGATAGCATTGAGGTGGGCAGGGAGCGGCTTGGTAAGCTCTGCTGCCAGCTCCATTAGTACCCTTGAAAGAATGCCACCTTGCCCCATCTCAATCCTCCTGGATTGCAGGGGCTGGATTCTCCTCCCTATCTCTCTCTACCAGCTCAGGGCGTTGGTTGCACTGAAGATAACCAGTCTTACTGTTGACGACTGAGGCAAAGAAGGCATTGAGTACCTCAGTCCTTTCCTTGGTTACAATGTTCTCCCTCTGCATCCAATATGGATGGGATGGAGATTTTCCTGGGCCCTGTTTTTGTTGTTGATGTATTTATAGAAACACTAATCTTTGCTCAAACACCATCAAGTGTTCTTTCTGCCACTACTCACTTGTGACTGCTGGGTCCCATTCTTCTCAGCTGCAAATGGTAACATGCAAAATTCCACAACTGCAGTTGTAACCCACATAAATTTAAACTGCTTATGCAGCTTCCCTACATATTCTCCATGGAGATCTTAAATTCTAATGGTAACTCCGTTTTTTACCTTGCACTGGAAGTCTGAACCTTCATACTTCATGCAGCCAGAAGCAAGCGTGGGCTCTCCATGTTCATCTTCCTCAATGATAGCAAAGCAATGCCCATTAGTTCTGGAATAAAACATATCACCTGTGCTTTACCAGCATGTTTGTTGTTTAAGATGCAGCATTTGTTGACCAGGAACCCACTAAGAATACTAGAATGAAAACATCTAGAGAAATTATCTTTTAACACAGTGGCTGCCATCCAGTTTGAGAACAAAAGACCCCCCACAGGATTCTCAAACAGAACATATAGGGATGCTTTCTCACAAATATTCTGTCTTCTACTTCCTCACCCCTCTTCAAGACTGCTCATATCCAACCATAGATGCCCAGCTGTTTAGAAACAACTGAGGGGATGGAAAAGCACACATCTAACTAGGAAAAGCTTACAGACACAATTTTATAGGTTTAAAAAATAATTAAAAAATCACTCATGTCTGTTCTCGAAAGTGCAATGATAGACTCTCAAACAGAAGTCCCAGTATGTGAAAGGTGGCTGTTTCAAGGTCTGAAGCTCAGCCAGCCTTTTTCCCACATAAGCCCTCTCAAATATTTAGCCTTTAGCAAAAAACCTCCAAAGCCACTTTCTAAAATTGACAGTAACACATTAATTACATTATTTTTTTTTGAAGGGGCCTTAAATTCCTCACTATCTCTTTACAAAATTGCTTTGATTTCTATACTATATGAAAATGTCAACAGTATTTGTAAGGAATCCCAAACCAAATTGCAATGGTAGGTCTGTGATTTCAATACCTGTAAAACTAAGATTTTAATAAGTAAATCAAAATTCCTTCTTTCCCTCAACACAGATACTAAAGTAAACAAATGTAGAAATTGTTTTGCTTACCAAAATCTATTTAAACGAATGCAAAGAAATGCAAATTTGGGAAGCATAATGCCATAAAATACCCTGCATAAGTGTTATTAACAAACAGCTTTATCATCAGAATAATGACCTATACAGTAACTAATTCAGATAAAAAAAAATCAGTAAGGCCTATACTGACTGCAGACACCAGAGGGCAATAAAACCCAATAAAGAAATACCAAAGGACCTGAAAGACAAAATACCAGAACATTTTCACAGTGCAAAACTATGTTTGTCAGATACTACCTGTGTCTACATTTAAAAAGACAGAAGTGTTTGTTCTATCCCCTTGGGTTCCACAAAAACTGCCTTATCTGCCAAGTGACAGCTTTAGAGAGGCTGAATACTATGTGTTAAAGTGAAGACTCAAATTACTGTAGCAAGTAATATGTTTTCTACTATGTATATTAATTCATAGGGCAGAAAACAGAAGGGCCTTAAACATGAACTGCAAATGAAGAGAAAAGGAAAAACAAGGACATTTTGTGACATGAAAAAAACACCTTCAGGAAGCACGAAATCAGTGCATGAGTCTGTTAGGATTCTTATGGCTACCAAAAATATAACTTCCCTCCTGTCCCCGCATGTTCACAGACTTTTTCTTCCCCCTGCCTTCCTTCATAGTCTGTAACTAATGAAGAGGTAACAAGAACTAATGAAGATGTAACACAGTGTGTGGCTAATGCTGTTAACACTACCTTTTTGACTATTAGGTGAAAACATAATCAAATAGGTGGTTGTACCAGAAGGCTTAGATTTGGGTCACTTAATACTCACCCAATTATAAAATTCTACAGGCTATTTAAAACCTCAGTCCTTGACAGCAGTTGCTGGGGGCAGAGGGGTGGCAAATGGTTCTAAGTTATGGTGAAAACTGTATTGTTTACATAGAGATGACCACGGGTTTTAGCACTTGGCTCTTCACAGAACCAGCGTCTAATCAGTCAGGGTGAAGCCACCTGACAGAACCTCAGCACTCCACAGGCAAGTCTGCTCTCACACAAGGCAAAATGAGCCTCTTCAAAGAGCCTCAGTGCAATACTTACATGCATGTATTATTAATAGCATCATCTGGACAATGTCCCGAGCAGTAGCACTTCAGAAAAGGTAAAGTGTCCTCTGGAGCAAGTGTGACTCCATTTGCTTGTTTCTTTTGGTCAGAATTTGTCTTCATCCCTGTGCCATGAAGCATGTCTAGATTTTGACCTGCACAAGAAAAAAAAAAAAAAAAAAAAAAAGATTGCACCTTTCTGGTAACTGTTCAGGAGTTTTCCAGGCAAAATATGACAACAGAATAATTACATTAATAAATACCTGAACTACACAAGACATAATTTCCTCTCCCAATACTAAAGTAGAAATATGAGTTAATAATTTTATTCTAGAAATACCTACTTCAAATATTTTTACCTTAACAGTACATTTTCCAACCCTAGTAAATATAAACAGAAAGGTATTTTTCCCTTCTTAAGGTGGGGCAGAAAAGTAGTGATGTAACTGGTTAGAATTTTCTGAAGAAAGCCTCTCTCATTCATGTGTTTAGAAAACCAAAACGCTGACTGCTTGATAACCACAACAAGAATAATTTTATGCATGACTGAACATACTTAATATGCAATTTTCTAATTTTCTGAACTGAAGTAATTTTTTATGGATTCACAGTCTCATGGAAGAGCAGTAATAACTCCAAAATCTCTTGGGTTTTTTTGATCTCTGTATGCATTAGTACTTCAAAACACAGCTAAAGTAAGTCTTGTTTGCAAATTAAATTTTGGTAAATGACATGAACATTCATATAAATGAGCTTTCACAGAAGAGAAATAGGGCTACATCACGTTCCAAGTAGCCCTCAGTTTCTCAAGAGTAGGGGAGTTAAGCGTCATTTGTTCTTGTTCATATTATTCAAGTGCATTAAAGGCATTCAGAAGAAAACATCCATCTATTTTCTTCTTAGTGAAGAACATCCAGAAAACAAATTTAGGAACGTTACCTGCCTCATTTGGAATATGCTTTGTGATCTCTCTATATGAGATGAGAACATTTTCACCCATCTCCTCCAGCTTTATCATACATAGTTTTCCCCAACAGAAAATCTCTCCCTGTCCAGCACCTCAAAGTACTGTTGGCTCTAAGTCCTTAAGGTATGAACCAAATACAGATAGAAGAGTTGTGAAGAAACTATCACCTGCACAGGCAAAGTTTACAGCAAGTCTCTGTGTGAGGCTCACTGTGCAAAGACAACAGCCAGTTAGGACCAACAGAAGCTTTTATAAATTCAGTTATTGGCAAAAAAATGGAGGTACCTCAATACTTCTCAAAAATAATTTAGCCACAAGAAAAATTTCAATTTATCTAAGGGGAAAAAAAACCTGACCAGGAAACTTGCAGTCTCTTGGAACAGATTCTTGTGGCTTTCTGTCAAACCTACCAAACCCTGGCTGTAGAGTGAGGAAAACATCAGACTCCTGTTGCACCTTGCTTGAAAGAGGTGCAGAAAAACTTGATTAAATCCCCATACAGATACAACTGACTTGACTCTACTGTAACATCCCTTATGTCATTCAGACAAATGTGAGATTAAATATTTGTGAAATTTGATGTTACTGTTCTTAAAACACAACCTTCTTGCACCTTCTTGCTCTCATCACCTCCCCACCCTCAGAGCTCCACCTCTCAAACATTCACACTGCTGCATCTTTCTCTTGGAAGCAGGACAGTGAAAGGGAGGATCACGTTTTAGGAATCTTGCGACACTACACTACATGATGATGGAATTCATGTCTTCTTTTCCCTGACACATGCAGCTGACACGGGCAGTACAGCTAAGAAATACACATACACCAATCTCAAACGTGTAAGTGCTGTGCATTCATAGCTCCCAAAGAAAAAAAAAGTTTGCACTGAAATACAGTACTCAGAGACCTCCGGCCCAGCAAAGCTCCTTTCTCCACTATTTCCTACATTCCACTTCCAAACTGCACAGGGCTGGTGGGGTAAAATGATATACATTAGTGACAAATGAACTATCACACACTGAAGGACTTGCTGAAGACCCTGGACCACTTGCAGCCTGTTTGTCCAGCCTTGTGAGAATGATATTCTTGAAAATATCATATACTTCTAGCCATACAAACTGCTCTGTATTATGTATTTTACCACATTTCAAAAACTGATGGTGAGCTGGAACATTCTCTTCACATAAATACAGGGTAAGACAATGATGAGAAAAAAGCTGATGGGTCTTCAAGTTTCCATTTTGTCATTTGCTCTGCCCCATCACACATATTGCATTAATTGTAGATTTCTAGAAGTGTGAACAACTGCTACAGACAGGATGACATTTAAATGGCTTTCTGTTTAAAATTAAACTTTAATAAAATAAATACAATTTTTAAAAAAGTAAATAATAAATTTTTAAAACCTGCCAATGTATCATGTCCAGCCCTTAATCAAAAATATAAATTATTCATAGCACTATTTCCAACCACAGAAAGTAAGCTAGACTATAAGATGTATTTCAAAGATGCACAGGATATTAAAAATCCCACTAGGTTAGAAATCTAAATCTACTTGAAGGCATGGCTTAAAATAAAAATATTAACATGGATAAATCTTTAAAACATACTGTGCATGACACTGAGGTGTAACTAACCACTAAAAACTGAGCTAACCTTGTTGCAACTCAATGCCAAGATACACCTATAATTTCATTAAGTCTTCTGATCTAAGAAAAGATTTGTGTAATTCAAAAAAAGCCCCCAGCTCTATTAAGAAATTCAGAACCAGCAGTAAGTGAAAGAAGACAAATACAAAAGCCAAAATATGCCTACAATGTCTATCCCCTCTTCCTCCACAAATACAGGTGCATTTGGCAGGCAGCAGCCAAGTTGTTTGATAGCTTTCTGAATTCATAATATAGACGTTGCCCATACAAACATTTCTGATCCAGAGTACATTATCCTGAAGAGGGATTGAACAGAACTACAGTATTAGTAGCATTTCTTTGTAGCTATTCTGATCTATGCTTGTAAACTCCAATAAATTAAGTATCTAAATAAGAAAAATCCTTGTCAGACGGCCACCTTCACCTGCCTTCCTGCTGGTGCTATCACTGTTGGCTGGGGCCAGCTCAGGGCTCCCTCACACTGGGCTCTTCTCAGAGATGAAAGCTGTACCAGAGCTGTTTATGTCAGACAGGCCTTCCTTATGAAAAAAGACATACCCTGACATGTGTATGTCATAGTTTTAGTTACTTTTTCTTGCTTTAGGATGCCGATACTGCAAAATTATCCACTCCATATTCACCTTTCTGTCTATCACAAACTTCCACAGTGATTTAATATGTTCTGCTATGTAAATTAAACCTCAGTAGAACAGGTACAGATTGAGTATAGTACTTGCCTTTAAAAAAAAAAAACAAAACACCAAAAAACCAGAAAAGTTGCATGAGTGCAAAAAAAGTATCTTAAATGCTTCTCTGAGCTCCGTGTCTTACGTTTTAACCATAATTTTCCCTATAGTGCTTTTTTTATATATCAAGGCTGTGATCTCCAAAGTCCAGGCATGTTACAGGTAGCTCCTCTAGCAGAACTGGTTCCTAAAAATCACAGCACATTCCCAGACTACTTGTTTAAAGCGTCTCTCCTTCCTTCCCTCCAGCTCTCCCAGGAGCTACACCAGTGCTCAACACAGACAGGCAGCCCCTGCCTCCTTACCTTCCCAACCAACAATCCCCAGCCTCAGCTCCCGTGTCCCTTCCCCAAAAAAGTAATTTCTGAAGAACACTACTCTGCTCTTACACATTCAGTATAAAAGCCAGAGACATGAAAATGTGCATTTTACTTTTAAAAATGTTGCATTCTAATTTAAATTAAATGGACTTTTAAAGAATAAAGTTACTACGTTCTTTCTACAGATTTTAGAATACTTTTTTTGTTTCAGATCAGTTTATATTTAAATTCAGTAACTATTTCACCTGAAATTGAGAAAGTGCATAAAGGTTTTAAAATGCAATATCCTTATCTATATCAAATATTTGAATAAAAGTAATTACAGCAGATTTTGTATTTCAGTTCCCTAATGAACAGCGGCAACTTTAAGTCCATTTTAATATTTAATAGCAACACTAATAATTTTTAAATTTAACTTTTAATAAATCTTCATACATATCGAATGCTATTGATGCATTTTTAGTCAACTAATTTACAAGGATTAAAACACCGGCCTTCTGTGGTGTCTCTGAAGAACACATGAAGGTGCAATGAACTACACATGAAGTGAACTGCCAGCAACCAAGTGCAAAATTTATGAGAACATGTTTGAGTACACATTAAGCACTTTACTACTCTGTTATACACTCATCAGATATGCTCATCAGTGCACTACAACAACCAAAAAAGAACTTTACTCAGAAGTAAAACTGGTTCTCTCAATGAGAAACCTGCACTGCGGGGAAGGCAAAAGCCTGCTGACTGCAGTCCTTGACTCGACTGAAGCTGGTAACCTCCTGCCTTGGATCAGAGAGTAGGTGGATGAAGACGCAGAGCAAGTCACGGATTTAAAGATACTGCAAAGGCCTTCCACAGCAAGAAAGGAAATACAAAAATGTTTCAATTGAAAAGGTTGCTACTAAATCCAGCCATCTGCAACCCAGGCTTATTTTTGACCATTGCTCAACATATGTCAAGTCCCACAAGCTATAAAGGAAATAAAATCCAAAGGGTAACCACTGGGTCCCCCTGCTCTGCAGTACTGACCTGAGAAATCACAGCTGTTCACCAATAATGTCATGGAATTGCCCCTGTTTTCTGCTGTTATTGTAAGAATATTTTCGCATTAATCAACACGTGCAGCCACTTGCTTTTTCAAGTTACCTGCTGAGGAATCTGGTATGTATATATACACGCAGGTTTGCAGGCACACTTGCTATTATTGTTCTCTCAGGTCTTGATAAGCCCTGAAATTCCTACCATTCTGAAGAAGCCTCCAAAAAAAGCAAGGGAGTAATGCATTAAGCTGCGTGCCAGACACTTAAAGTACACACACACTGGGTGTTTCTTTCTCTGCATTTTCTTCCTCTTCCTGTAAATCACACAAAATCTCTTCAAGTCCTCATAATGAATCTTCTCCACCTCTACTGGCTACTTTATGAGGCATTTTTGTAACATCCTGCATATATTTTCCTTGTTGAAACTATTTTTTTTCCACTTTTTATAGACTTTTCCCTTTAGATTGTCTCTTCCCTATAAAAATGTCAAATACTTGACAACCATAAACTTAATTCTTTCCTCTGTAAATTCAGGCACAAGCTGAGAGACATCACTGTTTTTTTACTCGCCACTCCTGGAAATCAAGGATATTTCATATGTTTGAAGACAGGCCCTGAGGCAACTTGCAAAGAACCAACAACATTTCAGTAAATTCAACTTTTCCAGGGCTTTCAGAACTCCCTCAGTATTGATTTCAAAGTCATGCATATTTCTAAGATAAGACAACTTCTTCAGAAATTGAAAAATAATAAATTTCAGCCTTTAATTTAGCTATAATATTTATTATAATATATTGAACCATTATTAATCAGTGTGGTCATGGAAGGAGTTAATGCAATTCTAAGTCACTAGAAGACCTGTATATTTGTATTATTATTTCTATTTGTATCTAAAGAGGAAACAATAATCTTTCAGTTGCTATTGCCTATGAGTAAAATGCTAACTATTAACTAATGCAAAGGGTTAACCATGACTTCAGCAAAAAGAACAAAGCATGTGACTCCCAGCCTCTTCAATGGAACAGGGGAAGAAGCTGGTATCTGCTGTGAGAAGCAGCAAAGCTGCTTGAATACAAGTAGAACAAGCTCCACTTCAAAACCCTGTCTGAGACTGTTCAGAGTGGCAGAGAGCTCTAGAAGTCAGCTGGTACCACCACCTGGTCAAAGCAGGACCAGCTTCTACATCAGACCAGGTTGTTCCCGTAAACTTCTGACTGTCTCTAAGGATGAATATTGCACAACCCCTCCAGACAGCCTGTTCTAATACTTAAACACAATCACAGTGAACATTTCTTTGCTAATTTCTCACCAAAATTCCCTTTATTTTAGATTGTGACTATTATCAATCTAAGCACCCTAGAGCTATCTATAAATATTTGTAAATCTGTACTACAAACTTCAACTACGCCCCAAAAGCAGGTTATTACTGGCCAATAGCTATTTCTTAAAAATTAAAACCTTTATGTCCACAACAGGAAGAGGAACTGGGCTTGAGAATTTTCCAACCTAACTAATGTGATGAAGATGGAAGAATCCTGGATTTTATTTTTTGTTGTTTTCAACTTTAAAATCTTCACTGCAGTGGCAAAGTATCAAACTAAGGCCTATGCTCTTTCCCACTCCTGGAATATTTGTGCATGGACACAACACAGACTGAATCAAGACAAACACCCAGAGCAGAAAGCACATGTCTAGAAGTTTGATGACACTATTTTGAGACCCCACAGGTTAAGGAGATGAAAACCTCAAGTAACTTGGTAATTACAACCTGTCCAGTTTTGGAAGAAAAGGGTTTACAATTCTGTAGACAACAGTACAGAGCCCTCACTGTGCTCATGGTTGCCTCCTGGACCAAACTCCAGAGGAAACTCAATAGAAAGAATGGCAGTTGCAAATACCTTCAGTTAAAGTGCAATTCTCTACTGATCCAGAGAGGAGGACTTCTCCATAAAAGCTTAGCTGTGAATGTGTGTGTGGGGTAGTACTTGAAAGAGCTTAAAGATACGTGCTTTGAGGCACTACTCATGGGAACAGGTGGGATCAAGTGGCTTGGAATGGTCAGGTCCATTACATATTTGATGCAAGTCTGCTCTTCAAATCAGTTGTCAAGCTATGGATCAAGCAGAGTCTTGAAAGAGACAGCTCTGTTACATCCTTTAATCTAATATTGCAGATACACACCAGAAACAGAACAGAAAGATTCTCATTTGGGTACTTACCAGGGTTCCTCCTCTCCCCATTTTAATGGGTTCATTGAATTGTTATACTTGAAAGCAAATAACTCAATATCACAAAATAAAATCAAACAGTAAGCTGCAATTGATCTAAGTATGGAAAGAGAATATGAAATCTTTTATGTTCAAATATTTAAATGGCAGTACTGAATTAGTCTTCTCTACTTCCCTGAAAACATATGGAAAGCTCTGTGTGCACGAGAGGTGCACAGCCAGGAGAACAAGTAATCTTACACAGAGATCAATGAGGGATGTACATGCCTGCTGGACAGGCAGAGCATTACTGTTCAAGTACCAGCCACAGGAATGTAGTACCACCCACAGCTCAGATACCATTCTGCCACTTCTCTAAACTACAAGCAGTTACAGTATCAGATCTGCCAGGTACAGCTGCTAATAATGAGTAAGGAAATAATCATAAAATGGAGTTTCTCACAAACTAACTATAATCTTTATACTTAAGCCTCAATTCCTAATAGAGCACAATAATAGAGCACAAGACAGTAACACTGGTCAGTTCCAAATACCTTCTTTTTTTTCTGATTTGACAGAGGAGTTAAAGTTCTAATAACTGGATTGTCAAAGTTTTTGATAACTGGTGGCTGGAGAGACAACAGACATACAAATGAGTATCTCCACTAACTGAAAACCAGGGTTATTTGTGAACATTCCACAGCCTCACACTGGCCCATCAAGTAAGCACAGGTTGATTTAGGTGAGTTACACCACACTATCTGTTGGTTGCTGGCAGCATCAGCAGGCATGGGGAACTGCACACTGCAATCTCCTCAGCGTGTCAAGTTTAAAGGGATCAAGTATGCATGCACAGAGGGAAATTCAGGAAGTCGAACCTTCAATTCTGCTGTGCATATAACTTGCTTCTCAGTGTACTATGCATTTTTTGTATCATCTCTATTTAAGCATTTGCAAAATATTTCAACTAGTGCATATTTACCTTGAACATGGAGAATGATAAGCAGATAGGCTCCAAGCAATTGCTCATGAACTCTCAATCGAGTCATTGTTCACTTTTAATCCTTCCTGTGCAAGGCGACCGGCCCTTCTGCTTGGCAAATGTTGAGCTTAGTCTGTTCGGTGAAGCCTAACACAAGATTTGGTGCTTGACTGCAAAGATGCTCTTGTAACTTTTCCACCTTCGTTTCCTGAAAGATACAATACAATAGACCAGAATGTTGAGAAACTCTTTGCATTTCAGAAGAAAGAAAAACCCCTCAAGATTTTTCATCACACTGATCATAATCATGTGGCTGGGAAAAAAAAAAAAAAAGGCACATGCTTATTAAAATTTATTAAGAAAACATTAGCCATGTTTACCATCTAACTGAATAGCAAGGTTCTTCTGAAATATACACTTTTGGTAACAACCCATATTTCTATAAAAAATACTAGCTATGTCAACTCAGTAGTAGTCACAGTTGTATAATTTCAGACTTGCATACATCTGTTATAAGTAGTATTCAACAGATTAACACAGATTAAATCTGTTTGAAAACTGTTTTCTGTACAGAAATGAAAATGAAAAGTAATTTTCACGATTTTTCTTAGAAATGAAACTCAGTAGTGACTGTCCATAATACTGCAAGGGAAAAAAGCAACACTATGTTAGGCCACAAACTGAAAAATGCTTGTAGAGAAAGTTTATTGCAAAAAAATCCCCCAAAAATCAACATCTCTGCTGTATGAAAACTAAGTTTGCATTAACAGTTTGTTTAGTTACCTAATATACTTACAATGTTACTTCTGTCTCCTAGAATAGTACTACATCTTTAACAACAACAATAAAAAAGACAACAGTAACTCAAATCTAAAATTGTGTCATCCCAAGTTGCGTGCAAATTAACCCCTTCTGAAAAATTGTGCTACTATAGGCACACGCCATTTACCCCACAAATAAAATATAACTATTATAAGCAGCAGGTGAACACACAGCTAAGAGAGCTGAACTAAGAAATTTCTTTTTCGGACTGAAATAGCTGTGCGCGTGTTCTGCTTACAGAACCTTTCAGTGGCGATTGACAAGGGGAGCGTAACGGGGCCTCAAAGGAGCAAAGAGCAGCTGGAACACCTAAACAGTTAATGGTGCCAACAGCGATGCTGCACCGCGATGAACAGAGGGCTGATTTTGCCTTTGCTCGGCCTCTTGTTTCGGCAGGGCTGACCCCCTGACCCCTGTCAGCCTGGCGCTGCTCATGAATGCCAAAGCTGGCGTTCGCTCAGGGACGGGCTGCAATTACTCTTGGTGGCCGCTTCCAGCATCAATAACTCAATCTGTCTGTCGGCGAGACCCAAGAACTTTTCATTTTAATTAGTCTTCGGAGGCCTTTAACATGGAGGCAAATTAGCGGCTGAGCCGGGAGGTGTCCGTCACTTCCAATTTCGGCAGGGTGCGGCAGCCGCCCCGACCCCTGGCCTACTTTTCACACGTCTCTGACTTCTCCCCAGCGCAGCGACAAAGCGCCTCCGTGCCAGAGGGAGCCATGGATGAGCTCCCAGCCATGGGCCGTGCTCCCGGAGCTCCATGGCAGGATTACTGCCAGGTTATGGTGGGACGCACTCGGAACCATGCGATTTGCAGGCATTCGGGGCACAGTAACAGCAAAGTGACCTCCCTGGCCAGGCAGAGGTAAGAGCAATGTGATAGCAAAAATATTCACTCTTCAGTGCTTCCTATCCACAAGAAACAGGACCATTCTGAGAGCTGATAAGGAATATCCTTCTAGCTATAAAACATCGGGCCAGCAACATGAGTCTCTAAGTATTGATGCTTTATTCTGTGTTTCAATGGCAATGAACTTCCAATACTCAATACAACACCTGGAAAGCAAAAACTGCCAACAGCTCCTATGTAGTAATACAATAAAGACTTCATTTACAGTATTTCATCAAGCAATAAACCCCCCCCAGAAGCAGGCTGCTTAAAGTATATTTAAAAATAATTTCTGTCCCTCTTGTCCATGCAAATTTCAGGAAGGAACACATGTTCACGCTCTTGTGTGTTGCAAGAGTTTTAAACTTTCAGAAAATTGGGGATCTCTCTCCCTAGTTCAGTAAGGTCAGAGAGCAAACTGGCACAGGAACATGTATTTGCCCTTGTGCCACAGAATACATTAGCAAAAAAATCAAGAAAAAAATGGGAAAAATAGAACAGCTCAATATAATTTGCTCCAATTTCATGATTTTTGTTCAGTGAGACAATCTAAGGTAGTTTCCAAAAACGGTGTTCAAGCCTATTCAAAAAATAACACACTCCACTTAGAACCAGTATTTTGTAAATGAGTCTTCCTTTCATTAATGTTCCACTTTTCATATATATATATCTAAAAACTAAAATGCAAACGTATAAAAACATAGATAAAAAACCATATATTATAATGAAACAGAGAACAAATTCTGCTATAATTCCCCATTTTAAAACCACTCTGAGAATGACTAGCAGCATTTAAAAGAATACCTCAAAAATGCAAAGAAAAACTCCTATGCACATAGGACACCATCGCTTGGACCATCACTGCTACAGTCAGTGCCAAGTTCCCCCTCAGCCAGAAAAGCCCCATGGCTGGTTGCAAGGCTTGGGCAGACAAGCACTGCTGAGCCTTGCTGCTCTAATGGCAATGCTTCACTGCAGGGCAGGTGAGATTCAGCCACCAACCAAAAGCTAGACATTTACAGTAGCATGTCCCAGAACTGTATGAACTGTGGTGTGGACACATATCCTACTCTACTGCCCACAAAGCTGTGATGTGGATGGGTTGAGGCAGTTTTTCCAGTCACCACAGTAAAATTCCACAGAGCTTTCCTGACACAGCTATCAGAAGAGATTTCAGGCCTTTTTATCCTTTGAACTGCTCTTCCTTTTCCTCCTTTTTCTGAGCAAAACATGCTAAGACAATTAGTTCTCTAACAGTCTATGTTGCTCTTTGGCAGAAACAAAACCATTTGAAAACATTTCATTCCCAAACTTGCCTGGCACTCCAATATAACTATGTAGTTTAACAGCTTAAAAACTTTTAAAAAGCAGACCAGTGTTTTGGTGCTTCTAACAAACGCCACACCCCAAAAAGACAGTTAGGACCTTTATAGGAGAAAATCTTTCA
Source organism: Scytalopus superciliaris (assembly GCA_013400415.1). NCBI lineage: Eukaryota > Metazoa > Chordata > Aves > Passeriformes > Rhinocryptidae > Scytalopus > Scytalopus superciliaris. Next base: position 340,277 of record VXBX01007125.1, read on the forward strand.
CTAAAACCAAAACAAATCACAATAACAAAAAATATATTTATGGATTCCCATTCAAGAGGAAGAATGGCAGCCCTGCTAAGGCACACTATTGAAAGTGAGCCACAGCTGGAATTTCTCCAAAACCTGTGTGATATAACAGTGTAGAATGACACAACTAAATAACCACTTTAAATGTGTTAAAGCACTAATTAACACCTGGAATGCTACTCTGCCAACAGATTCATACTAAAGAAATTCAAACCCATAAGCCAATCAGTTGATTCTGAAGTTCTCAATCTCTCTTTTTTTCTGTTGTAGCCATGAAGTGTTCAACTATGATTCATTAAAAAAGTAGTGTATTCATCAACTGTAATACCCAATTTGTCTGCAGTATATTTTATTATCCTTCCTACCAACAGTTTATTGAAGAACATCTTTTGTTATTAAAATAGTTTCTTTTTTGCTGAACTGGAACTTGGCAGTGAATTCACAGCACTATCATGACAGCCTAGTCCTGTGCTCTGTATGACTCCAAATATATGAAGCTGAAGTGTGCAAGGTCTATCATATGGTCCAAAACGACTCCGAGTTCAGTGGTAACTGTTCTTTAGATGTGGCTGTGCAATATTTTTAACAGCGTGATCCCCAAACCAAATAAGCCGCGCTGTTCCAAATTTCAATAAAGACTGATACTGCTCAACACAACAACAAAAACAGTATTGTAAAAGGAGAACACATGTAAAAGTGTCAATCTTAGACATCACAAGAATTAGAACATACAATCCATTTCAACAGAAAAGATACTTCAAAACATTTGCAGCAGTACATGTAACACCAAGTTAATGTGTTTGCGAAAACAAAACTAAAACATGCTAAATGTTTCTCCTGTGTGTAGTTGTGGCAAGAAATGACTGGGGTAACTGTAAGCATTTTACCTCAATCACAGGTACAGTTTTGAACAGAACTCTGAGTTGGAACAGCATGCCAGAGATAAAATGGACTGTCAGTCTAAGCCAGTGTGCAACAATTTTCCTGTTACATTATAGAAAAACTTGGTATGTTGCCACAAAGAAAATTACTGATTTGGATGACAGAAAGAGAGACTGCAAGAACAGTAGTGAATTCACTACAGAGTAGACCAGCATTTTCAGAAGAGAAATTAGTAGTCTAGCTCAAATTGTATTCAGGGACTTTGATGCTCGATTGAAGAATACTCATCCTTTCCAGGAATGAACTACACACAAAAAGCAAAACTTTGTGATAAACTTTGCTGACAAACATGAATTGCCAGTTCAGCTGAGTATTGTTTTTATGCAAGAAGATTTGCATCGGGTGAAGAACTGAAGTAACAGTATGAACTTGGGAAAGTCATGCACATTGGTAACTCTGAAGAATTTCTGCTTTACAAAGACTAGAAGCTCACACATAGGAGCCAGCTATGTCCAAGGACTCAAGGACACCCACTGATTACAGGACATCAGACACATCCACATGATGTTGCTGGGAGAAAGACACAGAGACTACTCTAGTATTTCCTAGGGAAATTTCCCAAGGGAAACAGTAAGGCATGAATAACACACAGACAATGTGATTGATGAATTCAACACACACCTAGAAAAACAGATACTGTCTCAAGAACAGGAAAGAAAAACATTTGGAGATGTCTTTTGTTTTTGTGACCAGGTTTTGGTAGTAGAGGGGCTACAGGGGTGGCCTCTGTGAGAAGCTGCTGGAAGCTTCCCCCATGTCTGGCACAGTCAATGTCAGCTGGCTCCAGGATGGACCTGCCACTGGACAAGGCTGAGACAATCAGGAATGACAGTAATGCCTCTGTGTTAACATATTTAAGAAGAAAAAAAAGTTAATATGCAGATGAAAATTGTAGCCAGAGAAGAGTGAAGTGAGAACGTGAAAAACCAGACATCAAGGTCAGTGGAGAAGGAGGGACAGGAGGTGCTTCAGGCACTGGAGTGGAGGTTCCCCTGCAGCCCGTGGTGCAGCTCATGGTGAGGCAGTTGTGCCCCTGCAGCCCATGGAGGACCATCGGGTGCAGAGATCCACCTGCAGCCCAGGGAAGAGCCCGTATGGAGCAGGTGGATGCCTGAGAGGAGGCTGTGACCCAGTGGGAGGCCCATGCTGGAGCAGGGACCTGGCACAGACTTGCTGACCTCTGGAAAGAGGAGCCCATGGTGGAGCAGGTTGTCCTGGTAGAACCTGTGGCCCTGTGGGGGACCCACGATGGAGCAGCCTGTGCCTGAAGGGCTGCACCCCATGGAAAGTGACCCACGTTGCAGCAGTTTGTGAAGAACTGTCACCCATCGGGTGGACTCAGGCTGGAGAAGTTTGCGTAGACTGTCTCCCATGGGAAGGGACCCCACGGGGAGCAGGGGAAGGATTACTCTCCCTGAGCAGCAGCAGGAACAACCTGTGATGAACCAACCATAACCCCATTCCTGACTCCCTGTGCCACTGTGAGGAAGGAGGGAGAACCTGGGAAGGGAGGATGGGTGGGCAAAGGTGTTTTTAAGATTTATATTATTTCTCGTTCTCCTGCTCTGATTCTGTTAATAATAAATGTAAATAACATCATCTCACTTTGAGTCTGTTTTGCCCATGATGGTGATCAGTAAGTGACCTCTCCCAGCCCTTATCTCAACTTATGAACCCTTCATTGTATTTTCTCTCCTCTGTGCAGCTGCAGAGGGGAGAGACGGAGCAACTTTAGTGGGTGCCTGGCATCCAGCCAGAGTCCACCCATTACAAGAGACAACAGAAAAAGAAAATAATATGATTAATACAGTTAAACTTGGTGGACACATGATTACACTTTGAAAACATAACAGGAATTGTAACAAGGAAAGACAGACAGCTATTTAACCTGAAGAAAATTACTAGTTCAACAATAACTATGTATGGATTGGCCATTAACATGTATTTAGATCAGAAATTAGAAGACAATTTCTAACCACTGATTCGATGGTTCTAGGGCAGATTTTCCTACTAAACAGAGCCCAAAAAATTAATTAGTCTTTAGCTTAAAAAGGCCACCATCTCATGTAGCTGCAGGTGACAGGACAGAAGCAGACTTCATTTTGTTACTCATAACAAAAAGGACTTTAGTTTATCCAAAATCAAACTGCAAAATTTAACCAAGTCCATAACATGCAGAAAGTTTCAGATTTTGTACTGTGTCTATCTGTCAAATACTTGCACAAGCCTACTTTTTAAATGTTACTATTATTCTGTTGCACAGCACGTCTACACAAATGGTAGAAAACACTCAAACTACATATGCTTAAGTGCTGTCAAACATGTTAAATTAAAAGCAAGGTAAATCCACCACCAAAATATGTCAAGAAATCCTACAGCTGATAGGAAAGACTGCTGGCTATTGCAAACTAGTTGGCTACATGGCCATCAACAAAGCCAACCTCAAGTAAGGCCCCATTTGTTTAAGCATTAATCTGTTCAAGCTCACAGAAATAATTCCATTAAACTCTGGGTTGTATTAGAATGACTTAAAACTATTCCCAATTGCATAAATTTAAAAGCCAAGAGACTGTGTAAATTATTTCATTTTTTCTCCCTCTACAAGCTGCAATGAAATCTTAAGTGTTAAACAAAGCACATTTGTGTGTGTGTGTGTGTGTGTGTGTGTGTGTGTGTGTGTGTATTATACTCTTCTCAAAAGTCTGAAATAAAAATTCTATCTTAGTTCTCTTTGTAGGACATAGATAACCATGGGTTTATAACACACGTACAGCAACATGTTTGCTCATTAAAAATGACAAGCCCCTAACAAGTGCTTTCTGCTGCAAGAGAGTTAACAGTGCTAGAAAAGGACTCCTTATTTCTGACAAGTGGGAAAAGTCACCAGAATCCACCTTGGACAGTCAAAAGAAGTCTTCCAAAAGAAAGATCTCACACTGCTTGCAAATATCAAAGGTAGGTACATTACGGCAGAATTTAGAAGCCAAAGTACTGAACTATGATACATCTGTGTTTCATAAACAAAGTTGTTACCCGTGAAGAAATTAAAGCGTAGCTGCTTTTTACCATGCCCAGCACAATTAGGTAATTGGGGACGCCACTCATTGGACTCCTGAATGCCCATCTTACTGTTACTCTGGCCTTCCAATTAAGTTACTGCTACAAAGTTTCTGTCATTAAATTAAGTGAAATGAAATGCAGCAAAATGTTTCCCAGTGCCATCAGTTACTCAGACATATCCCAGTCTGTTACACATATGACACATTCTCCTATTTGAGCACTGGAATAAGATTTTGCTACACAATTTTTATTCATCTTGACCCATTTCCCCCTTGTCATCACTTCGGTGATTAGCTGGTTGAGAGCTTCTGCCATTAAGACAATTTGCAACTGGACACCCATGCTCTTTCTATCATAAATGACATCAACTTCTGCTTTTCTACCCAGAAGCTATCTTACTAAAATGTTTTTATTATCTATTTATCATTTTTGCTAGTTACTTACTGTCATACCAATCAATGTGAACAAGGAGAAAAGTCTCCACATGTAATACATTCCATCTCTATATTTAACAGAGAATTGTAGCTTTTAAAAACCTTTTTCTAAAAAAAAACTTTTTTAAAAAAAGCCTTTTAAATTTCATTTGAAAAAAAAAGAAAAAGAAAAAAGAAAAGAAATACAGGATGCCTTTTACTCACAAAACATAAGCAGCAGCAGGAGGAAATCTCACCAAAATTTCAGAAATTTTCCATGTCACTATGGAAAATATTATGGTAATACTATAGTGCTTACAAGACTTATCACACATGTTGTCTCTGAACTACAGTAATTTTATACAAACAATATAACCAGGCTGAGGAAAGGGAAAAGCTGGGCCTCAGTCCTGAATCTACAGTTACTTACTTCTTTAGATGTGAACAATGGACCCTAAAATCAGTGCCTTCAATAGTATAAGTGTTTTAATAGAAAGGGTTCCTCACATGCAACATCCCTTTCAGCACTACAAAGATGACTAATGAATGTTTTCACAACCTTAATGTTTCCATAATTTAAGGACAGTTTTTCATTAATCTCTGTCAAAAAAAAAAAATCCCCAGACCAAAAAACTGACACGGTAAGCATGTATTATACTTAGATCCCATGATCTTGGCTTACTTTTGTTACACCTACAACCTCTGCCCAATCTGGAAGCAGAAATTCACAACTAAGTTTTGTCTCCAAAGCAAAGGTGATTATGCAAATTCTGGAACTCACCAAGAGTTCTCCAGAAACTGGGGTTTTGTTTGGTGGTTAAAGAGCAAATTTTTCATTTCGTGATGCCTCAGGAAAACAGCCTGTCTTTTTGGGCTTTGGTCACTGAATTTAATCAGTAACAAATCCTGGTACACAAGCCCATGCTATTCCCGCTGTGTCCCTGACACCAGCTGCTCCTGCAGGGGGAGGAGAGAGGAGCAGCAAGCCATCCCCGGGCCAGCCCGCACCTCCGGCTCCCATGCTTCCCAATCCCACAGGAGGGTACTGGGAGCTAACTTTCGAACAGGGACACGTTGCTCAAACCTGCATCTCTCACGCAGAACGTTCAGGAGAAGTGGTTGCTATTTAAAAGACACATCACTCGGGTTTCACCTCTGAGAAAACAGCCGCGACAAAGCCGAGACGCCGCGACACGGCTTTGGGGGTTCGCTTTTTTTAACGCGGGGCGGGGAGGGGAAGAAACAGAGTGCAAAGGCCGTGTGTGTGTCTGCCCCCGTCTCGCAGGGTGGGCCCCGCCGTGCAGGTCCCGGTCCCGGTCCCGGTCCATGCCCATGCCCATGCCCAGCTTTTTTTTTGCTCTGTCCCAGGGCGCTGGCCGGCCGCCAGCCCCGGGCAGGAGCAGGAGCGGGAGGCGCTCCCGCCGCCCCGCCCGCAGCCCAAGGCGCCCGGCCCGACATGCTTTTCCAGGCGTGCGAGACTGCAGCGCAGACTTTCTGGCTCCACTTCCATTGTTTGCACGGCTGCTTTGCTCCTTATCCAGAGCGCGGATTAGCATAAGAATACTGTCTTCCCCCTCTGCAAGCCTGCTCCCCTCCAGAAGACCTCCACCCCTTAAGAACAAACATGCGGTTGGGTTTCTTGTTTTCTTTTTCTTCTTTTTCTTTTTTTTTTTTTTCCTTCGGATTTTCTCTTTAAATCCTCTTTTCCTATTCAAGGCTTGTAGAAACCAATAAAACAAATAAAACGCTAAAGAAGCACGGTTGACAAGGCTCAGAAATACCCGATTGCATAGATTAGTAATTACCAAGGTCAAAAGAGTCAACCTGACAATGCTATTCACGGACCCCTTCGTTCCTCACACTCACTTGTGGGCATGCAAGTTACCAAAGGATACACTTCCCAAACAAAGCTGAGAATAATTTAGGGAGGAGTAACAGAAAGGAGACCTTAAATCCCCGCCGTCTTGTCTTTTTATTTACACCTCGAAGATGGAGTTTCAAACTACTGAGAACTCACAGGAAACTTTACTTGTGAAGACAATGCTCGGCCAAATATACACACCCCTCTGAAGTGCGAGTGGCGATGCCTTACACAGGGGAATCACTGCTGCCCACCTAGACATCTGCAAGCCCTTTCCCTCTGCTATCTGACAGAGGGACTACGGTGCCCTTTTAGAGCAAGCGACATGTGATCCAGTATTTAAAAAGGCCAAGAGCATTTCACAAGAAGCAAACTGTTTGTCCTCGCAGCGCTTAAACCTGTCAACGCTGACTATTTTTTCGTTCTGCTATCCAAAAGATAACTGCTGTCCACATTAATTCATATATCATTTCATGAACAAGATAAAACCACGCTTGCAAATGTTACTCATAAGCAAGCCACATAATTTTTAAATCATCAGATTCAGCACTCCTCATTGCAATGGGCAAAGGATAAGCTTTCTGTAACAGTATTTGCTCCATACAAACAGCAGAGACAAGACTGGCAAGTTCAACACCATGATGATTTGCTAATACAGAACGCTGCTTGGCAAGGTAAGCCTTAATCCTCATTTTCCTCACCTGCCTGCCATGCCCAAAGAAGCACTGTACTTTGCTGAGAGGAGAAACTCCCTGTCTAGCTGTTCCCACAAACCACTGTAAATAACACACAGATATATTCTCAAAAGGGTGGTCTCGATCAATCTTCCACAGAAGCATTTTAATAGCTGGATAGGATAAATAAACAAAGTCATAGATGCTGCTCCTTTTCACTCCTCTAGAACACTGATATGGCGGGGGGAAATGATTTTTTACATGTTCTTACTACAGAAACTAAATTTAGGTGTGATTTGCTTAACTCTTAAATTTGTTCTTCATGTCTGTTATTTATTTTGTCCTTATAACTTAAAATTTCAACCTTACTTCTATTTTCTTAATGAATAGTTGATGGGGTCTTTTGTCATCTGTGAGCCTTGACACCCACCCTAGACACCCATGCTGGCATATTTTTATGAGATTTCAAGCTTCAGATACAGATCATGAGGAGGTTACTACTTTCACAGCAAAACAAGTGAGCAAGTCTAGAATAGCCTAAACTAGAATCAATGGCAGTTTAAATCAATATGCTGGGCTCTGAACAGCTGTGGCTGATGAGCTGCCACTTGCTGATACTGCCATAGAGGCACTGACCTCCAGGAAAGAGCAAGGTGGACAGCTGGGGGTACTAAGATCACAAGCTGTCTCACTCCCAGAGCTTACAAGGAGAACCCCATACATACATGTAGGTTAAGGAAGCCTCAAGGCCCAAGTAAACAAGAAAAGAAATGAAAAGAAAAAAAAGGAGAGGGGAAAAAAAGAAGAAACCCAAATCCATGAGAGCAAATACCTTGTAATTGTAACATTAATTATCTTACAAAGAATCTGCGAAGTACTCAGATATTCTCAGTATCACAGTGATAAACACTTCTGTGTAAAGCATGACATGCTCGCATACAGCAATATGTCACAGATACTGGAGACGCTAAACCAAAATTGCTATATTAGGAAAGTGTTTCCACAATACAACTAGCCGAAAATTAATTCTCTGCTGCATTCAGTCTCTCTTTTCATCTGCAGTATTTAATTTTCAATGTGAAATACATTTCCAGGACTCAAGATGTATGTGTCTGAGCTTTATCTTACCCTGTTACTATTCTGCAAGTTTTGCCGAGATGAGAACCAATTTTAATGCAAACCAAAGTTAAACTACACTGTAGATCTGCTTGGTTAAAGAACTACAGAAACAACATTGCATGCACACGCACACAAACTACTCCTCAAGTTTAAACAATGTACTTTCATCAAATATAGCTTCAAAGACATTTCTAAATCCAAACACAGTGATCTCTCAAAGAGTTCAAAGGTACTGTTTACTTCAACAGTTATAGTCCTCAATTTCCCTGCACCCAAGTGCTAAAGCAATACTGTTAATTTCTTTTCACACAAAATTCAAAAGTAAACATAAGCTTTCTGGTCAATGAGACGAAAATATTTACAGTATTCAAGTAATACCACTTCTTTTCTCAGTGCAAAAAGGTTATTTTAAACACACCAAAAACGTTTTTCAACACCTGTTGCACAGTAGAGATAAGGATAGCAGAACATCAACATGTAGGCTAGCAGCTTGATTTTGTTTCTAGATTACATGAACTTCACATTCAGCTAATTAAGTCCTCAAATTTTTTTCCATTCAAATCTTTGCTTTTCTCTCCGTGTTGTAAGAAAGAAACTGGACTAAGACCTAAAGAAACTAAGAAGGTACAGAGATTATATGATACATCTTTTCTCCATATGAATTTCACTTGGTTTCCTATTTTCTCTTTGATTCTTGTGGTGTATGACTTAAAATTGCACTACTACAAGAATGATTTGAGCACTAATTTTTATTGCAAACATTTCTTCCATTCCCCCATCATCCTTAAACTTCAGGGTATCTCCTCTGATGTCTCAACAGTTCCTTAAGCTAAAAATCTTAAAAGTAAATCCATCTGCTTCCTAAGTCATCTCATCATTAACTATGGCAATTCAACTATTGCCCAGTCATCAAAAATCATATTCTTATAACTGTCTCGTTCTGTCTTTTCTTATGTTACTTCTGTCAAGGCTGTTATTCCATCTAAGAGTAATTTATTCCTTCCACATCTCCACTATCAAACTCCTCTTCTTTCAGGATTCTTTAGCTTACATTAATCACCTCCAATAGGACAGAATTAAGGCTGATTCAAATTAAATCTGTGAAGGAAAAATTGAGATTACAGGAAAACCACGAATTCCATAACAGGAACGAATTTTTGTTGCTAGTTGAAGAGAATACAGAATTATTCTTGGCAGAGAGAAAGGGACAAAAAAAGTCATCATTATTAAACCTCTACCAAACAGTGCACAGTATCTTGTAATACCAATCCTTTATCACATCCTGACTATTTTTCCACTCCGCTTTTTCCTTTGAGATTTTTCACACATTCCAATTAAGAACTGTACTGAAACAAAACCAGTAGATGAAATACTTGGGGTTTGCATGGCCAGGTTTTGGTAGTGGGGAGGCCACAGGGTTGGCTTCTGTGAGAAGCTGCTGGAAGCTTCCCCCATGTCTGGCACAGTCAATGTCAGCTGGCTCCAGGATGGACCCACTGCTGGCCAAGGCTGAGACAATCAGGAATTATAGTAATGCCTCTGTGTTAACATATTTAAGAAGGAAAAAAAGTTAATATGCAGATGCAATTGCAGCCAGGGAAGAGGTGAATGAGAATATGTGAGAGGAACAACCCTGCAAACACCAGGGTCAATGGAGAAGGACAACAGGAGGTGCTCCAGGCACTGGAGTGGAGGTTCGCCTGCAGCCCGCAGTGCAGCTCATGGTGAGGCAGCTGTGCCCCTGCAGCCCATGATGGTCCACAGGGGTGCAGAGATCCACCTCCAGCCTGTGGAGGAGACCCATGCTGGAGCAGGTGGATGCCTGAAAGAGGGCTGTGAAAGCCCATGCTGGAGCAGGTGGATGCCTGAAAGAGGGCTGTGAAAGCCCATGCTGGAGCAGGGTCCTGGCAGGGACCCACGTTGGAGCAGCCTGTGCCTGAAGGGCTGCACCCCATGGAGGAGTGACTCACATTGCAGCAGTTTGTGGAGAACTGTTGCCCATTGGATGGACACACAACAGAGAAGTTTGCAGAAGACTGTTTTTGTTTATTTATTCTATCTGAAGCACAGCTTTGATATTTTTGGTATTTTGGCACGGAAAGGTGGTACATCAGACTACTGTAGTAGTACAGAAATACTCCTACCAGATACAACTGCTCCCCTTGTAGTAACAGCAGCATAAATCTCAAGTTTAGGCATTTCTACACAAGTATGAATGATTATTTAGAAAAAAAATTCTATTTTCAATTGTGACATTTTTCCTCTTCCTTCAGTTACAACATGAGTTGTGTATCTGCTTTTTCTTTATGGGGGGAATGGTCAAACTAAGCACCTATGTACAACTGAGGTAAATGCTTTAGGTTTCTGAGCTTATCAATTTACCAGCTGTAAAATTTCAGGTGCATTAACACATTTAAAACTAACACAAGACTAAGGAACTAGGAAACTTACTTGCTTTCAAGTATGCAATACCTTTCATACTGGATTTTGAATCCTTATTACACATAGCTGACAAACAACAGCAAGAGTAGCCATTCTCACTGGTTCAAGGCTCCCAAAGATCTTTTCAGATGCTTTTTAAATCTTCTCTTCCCACTCAGAGGAATGGTGACAGTATGCTTGCTTTTCATCAAACTGTACACCTACATAAGGATTCAGCTGTTTCTCAGGTTCTGGCTGAGTAACAGACAGGGAAGGGGGAAAGGTACCATCTGCTGATGTAGAGACAATAAAAACCCCCAGAACTACTGATGCTATTTTTAAAGACCGATTAGGCAAACTTGCCCCCCCCTCGCCATCAAAAAAGTCTTATTAATTAAGAAACTGGCAACAGAACTCCAAGACACCCAGATAACTATCCCTCTTCTCATACACTGCCATCTCAAAGTCTTTCTTAACCACTTCCCTTTCCTTCCATTGAAAGCCTAGGACTGAACTGCTTTTGTTAAAAAATTTCATATGCTTTACTTGATAATTGAAACAAATAATTCTTTTTCAAGCACCAGCAACTTGAAGAAACATGTTTGAATGAGAAGAGGAATTTCAGATCTTAGAACAACAAAACGTCTTCAAAGCATGACCATGTGTAGCCATTGGGGAACCCTTCTGCAGATCTTCACTGAGGAAATTCTACTGGATGGGACTACTGACCCCTCCAGCGTTACTCAACAGATTCAAACTTTCTATAGCTAACTGCAAACATTGAAAATATGAGCACAAAATGCCCCATCTATTTTAAAATGTTGACAGAAACCTCCTCACTACTGTAAGAAAGCCACAGCTTCTAGGCAATTCAGGTTTAAAAACATGACTGTGAGACTTCTGTTTTCTTCAAAAGTTTGTATATGTAACACACACACAAATGCAGGCAGATGCATATTTTTTCCCCATGCAACTTGTATATTTAATAATTCACATGATTATTCTTGTTTAACAGATGTTAAACACTATTCCAGACAAGCTTTCACTGACAGGTAAGAACTCAAGAGAACTATGTAACCAAGTACTTGGTCCTAAACATGTTGTCTCTCTGATCTGTGCACTCACAGAGCTGCAGAAAATAGGGACACCCATTTCATTACATTTATACATGTATTGCAAGTGCTAATAACTAGGTTATCAAGAGCAGATGAATATCACTCAGATTCCAGAAAGTCTCTGTTCAGATGACACAGTCTTGTGTTTCTAAAACTTCCTGCTAATGTTACCTTGCTTTTCAGTTTTATTAGTAAACACAACCAGAATATTACTACTTTTTCGCATATAGCTGCCTGACCTGTCTTTTCTGTTTCTTTTTCAAACCATTCCACTATGAAACCAGCATATTCTTACTCTGCTTACTAATTTTCTAGGCAACTTCTGCCTATTTCTAACTATAACCAGCAAACTTACGAGCAGCCTAAGAAATGGTGCACACACCTTGAGACTTTGTGCACTTGCACACAGTAGCTGAACCAGTGGTTTACATCTGTTCTTCCCTATACATATAAAAAAGCACACTGTTTTAATATTTGGATTATGTTATAGAAATAGCTACTGCTATAACCACATCAAGTCACTTAGTGACTAAGCACAGAGAAGAAAAAAACCTTTTTAAAATTAACCTGTACTGCCAAGAAGTTATCTTTCATTCTGTGTATTAATATATTTCTCTTTTTTCCAAAAGTGGCAAAATATTTAAATTAACTGTCATAAGACTAACCAGTTAATTAAAATTTATTCCCTAATTACTTTTCACCACAGGTACTTGAGCAAAGTAACATAGCTTAATATTTTAGTTTTAATAGATTCAAATTATTACTCATGATCCTGAAATTTCTGTACTTGCTGTAAACTCAAAACATACATATTTTAAGGACATGATAAAAGTATTCCTTCTTTACCCAGACTTGGCTACAGTACACAGTTAATTCTTTTCAAGAACAGTACATACCTGGTTTAGAAATAAGAAAATTAGCAACTTTGTATTAAACTGCTTTAATAAACATTAAGGGTATTATAAAAGGACCCTTATCTAAATCAATCTTAGATTTTGGCAAGTTAACAAGTTGCTGTTTATTGTTTTAAAATACATTTTAACTGAACCTCTAGATTTATTGTAATGAAATTCTGTATTAACTACAACACTTAGAAACACTTTATCTAATATTTCGTGAAACTTCTTGTAACATCATACCCTTGGAACTTCTGGAGGAGGATATTCTTGATTTTTAAATCTAGCTCAGAGGAACCTACTCCAAAACTGACTACTTAGGACTGCTTCAAAATCAGAAAGGAACACTCACCTGCTTGGTTTTGCCTCAAGGAAAAAAAATAGGGACAGAAAAGGGGGAAAAAAGGGAAAGAACTCTTGAAAACAAAAATAATCCCTCTATTAATGTTTAGTAGAAAACCACATTTTACCATTCTTAATCTAAACACTAAGTTAAAAAAACACTAAGCAAAAAAAGAAATCTGGTATGTTTCTAATTACATATCCATGTCACAAAAATCTGATTGCAAAATACATTCCTATCAATACAAACATTTTCAGACTGTACTGTGAAGCAAGGAAAGTCCTGTTAGGAGACGCCAAAAGACCAGCAAAATGTGCGACAGCACACTGCAGAACAGAGCAGCTCTGCAGTGGAACCACTGGCACTTCCTGTTTTGATCAACTGATTCACAAGGCGACACGGACTTCTAGTTACTCCACTCCTGGAAAATGCTTTGAGCACACTGACCTGCATTTCCCATTTGTGGTTTGAGCCTGAAGTGGCTCAGCCTGTTTGTTATGGAATTAACTCCTAGCAAATAGTTTGCCATCAAGGAAATTCAATGGCAGCTAATCCAACCTTACACAATAATTGTTTCCTAACTGAACAGAGAAGATCTTAGGCAGTCCTGATGATTAATAACAAAATCATTGCAGGAACACCATCTCCTCACTGGCACTCTTCATTCTGAAACACCTGGCACATGTTCCTGGCTACTAAATGAACAAGCCCCATCAGACGAGAAGAGATAGCCCTACCACAAGTGCCTTGGGAGGAGACAAAGATGACAACTCTATGTACACTAGAACCTCAAAAGTATAAAATTATTCCTAAACTGTCAACTAATGTTATTGGTTCAGCAGTTCTACATTGGAAGTCTTTAATCTCCTCCTAATTCACACCTCCTTGCAGGCAAGTCAAACTAAGGGAGTATTTTACATTTTAATGGGTGGTGGTGGGAAGTCATCCAAGTCCAGTTTTCAACATCCTAAAGAAACAAAGCAATCATACAACCAAAGTCTTTATATTAAATAAAGTGACAACACTACACAGGACACCAGTTGCAGAAGGGAATTAAGCATACACAGCCCTACTGATGAGGTACAATATACCAGTCTGAATTTCTCCAGTTGCATCGCACTAGAAACGCTTGCACAAATTCACACGTGCAATTAAAAGACAGACTTATTTACCCTACTAAGTAAGATGTAAGAACATTTTAAATTATCTCCAAAAACAGAGTAGAATTAGCAAAAGTACAATAAAGGGCTATATTCCAGAGATTCCATGTTTTAAAAAAAAGATAAAATAAACGATCTTGAGAACTATCAGAAAGACATACAGTACCCTTTCCTGAACCTTACCATGGAGGAGAAAACCAAGAGATTTAATCCCAGTTTCTCTGAAAACCAACTAGGAACTAACAAATTACCAAGCAGAAGTTTTAGATGCAAACAGAAGACACCTTCTGTATAGAACAAATATTTAAAACTAAAGCACTCACTTTCACTGGTGTTTGTGGGTGTCCAAAGTCATAAATGGGCTTAAAGATACACCTTGAAAGCATGTCAGGCTATGAAATACAATACTGCTGATCTCTCACTCAGGGAGCACAAAGTGTCTGATCAACACCTGGCACGATGTACTCTGTTCACATTTGGTATTTACAGCATTCTCCTCTTTTGGCCTTGATGATGTTATTTTTTGTCTTTGTACACTTTAATTATAAAAGGTATGAAAACAAGAGGCAGTACATAGGAGCAGAAATAACTAGCAAAAGGACTTGGTTTTATTTGGTTCTGATAAGCTCCCTTCTTGCCATTTGTGTGTTTACTTACAAGCCCATAATCCCTAGTAAAAAGAGGACAAACTGTGTCAAGATAGGGAAATTCCATGGTGGGAGTGGTGTTGCCATTTTAACTTTTTGCCAGATCAGCTATTTACATACAAGGAAAGCATAAAACAACCTCCCTCACTCATCTCTTGCTAATCCTACTACAGTTCAAAAAGACAGTGAGCCAGAAGGCAAAAAAAAGTAACTTGTGAAGGTGGTTGGGTGTGTGTATTTTGTGTTTCCCTTTTCAAAATAGTATTGCAGCAGAGTTTTTAACCTAACTGCATATGCTCATGCCTTGCCACTTAATACTGCAAACTTCTTCCCAGTCATACCAGCAAAATAATAAACTAAAAATCAACTAAAGCATTAGTAATATTGATGACCAGGTGGATTGTCAGAATAAAATTTGTCTGATACTGTAACTTTTTTCCAGTGTGTCTTTGCACAACAGATGTCTCTGTAGTTAATGCTGATTTGCCTTTATTCGTAACTGAAACATGGATGGAGATTAATCAAACAGCTGTTTCAATATTAAAGACTGTCACTAGCATACAAAAACCTGGCTCAGAATTTTTCTGTAAGAAAAATATGGTGGCTCTTATCGTATGGTTTTTATCCCTGAAATACTTGAAATAAAATTTTGCACATGTTCACCTTACCTCAGAATTAGGAAACTGAATGAAACTGTACTGTACTTCCAGCTTCCTCCAGACTGTTTTCATCTGTACTTCCACTTCATTAGTTCAAAGGTGGTATTACGGAAATGCATATTTCTACTGATCTGCAAAACATGAAGAGAATTTGATTAAAGAGATACCTGAGGAAATTGTGTTGACAGTTTATGGTATATAATGTGAACTGCACATTGCAGATACCCGTATCTGGAATTACAGAAGCCACCTGCTACTATGAGCTGCTCCCAACTAGACAAAAACATTTCCAAAAGCTGCACAGTTGCAGCATATTTGTAAAACACTGACAAGAAAAATAAGTTTAAAATAATTTTATTTACATTATATTATTAGTTACTCATACATTTAAAAAAAACCCCAAACAACAAAAACATTTATATCCTTTGGATTAAATACATGTTTCTCTTAGATGAATGGGGATATCAGGGAGGAAGCGTGTTAAAAAAGTCTGTAGAGAGTTTTCCTACGAAACCAAGCCTTTCTAGTCTCTCCTTGCAACTCTCCAATTCATGTGATCTATACCAGCCAGATTTGCAAGCCTTCAGATTTCAGATTTCCAGTTTTTACTTTTTCTTTTAAAAAGTCAGCAACTATAGAGAGGACATATTATTGGTGACACCAACAGAGAGAACAAACAATGCACAAGTCAATCTTTATTAAACACCAGAGAGTCTGTAAGACTGCAGCTTCACACCAAAAATCCACTGGTGTCACCCCATTAATTCCAGTACAAGAAACTGCAATATACTGAGAAATAATCAATAAGTTTATTGTAATTGCACACAGGCACGATTACTCCTGGGAAGTAAAAAAAGCAAGCCAAGAATTTGGACAAAAGTACCAGCCATAGCGTGGGTTTGATTTTAGTTTGTGCCTTTGAACTGGTGGACATCCAGGCATTTGAGGAAAGCGAGGCCCAGGCTCTTACCCAGCACTCTCAACAACTGTGAGCACACCTGCCTCATGCCAAGCCCCACTGCTTTCAGGTGCACTGCACAGAGCTAACAGGGACTTACCAGATTTGTTAGTTTGCTTCCACCTACTGCCAACTTTCCCCATTTTATAACTGTCACAGTTTTTAAATGTGTCCATAATCCAAAGCTTTCAAAAAGATCCTCCAAGAATTTTATAATTTAGAAGTCCCAGTCTTATGATTGTGATCTTAACCTTGAAACCAACACAAAGGTTTAAACACCACTAATCTGGCTATACTATTGAAAAACATATAATCAATCTTGCCGTGTAGAGAGGTAATGACTTAGTTCTGAATACCAAAGCCAACAGTATGGGTACAGATGGACAAACCATGTGCCTGCATGATTTCCAGCAGAGGGAGAGTTTCAGCATCCACTCGTCTCCTCTTTTCCTTTCCAAGCAGCATAAAGACCTTTACCATTACATGAAGGTCAGAATACTTCTGTCTCCATGTCCATTTATAAGCACTGTTCCTCACACACTGAGGTTTAATAGTCTTGGTAATAAATAATAAATTTCTGTTAAATGGTAACTTGAAACCATCCTGAATATCAGATAGCACCAATTCTTAAAGACAACTGTCTCCTCTGAGCAGACCGGCTGACACTTCACTTACTTATTCCATGGTAAAACTAAAAAAAACATTCTGGCCATGAAATAGTGTTTGCAAAGATTGTTTTCCCTATTTTAAAGTAAGTAAAGAATCTGCAAAATATATCAATCTGTTCTTCTCTCTCTAACCAAGGAACTTGAGTCAGTCTTCTGTTGTACTCCAAAAGAACAACAGACAGAAAAAAAGTTGGTGTACTTTCTGTTTTTACACCTCCAAGCTTCCTGTATTCGGTACCTGATTTATACAAAGTCCACTCTGAATTATTTAAAGAGGCCACTTCACCAGAGTAAAGATATTTCTGAACAATGCTGCTCAGGTTTGTTTAGTTTTTAAAACCGTGTCTTCCTAATATTTTTCCAAACTCCCAAATAGATGAAGTAACTGTTAATTCTGTAAGCCTTTCCTGATCCCAGTCCCATGTATCAGATATCCAAGCTCTCTTACCAAACAAAATTATTTTGGTGAACTTCCTGATCTTTGTGACTCTCTGTATATCTACATTAGCATTTCGTTCAAGTCAGGACTGCACTTTTGAAGCCCATATCCTAAACAACCCTATCTTCCTTGCTTTGCTTTACATTGCAAAGCAGCCATCAGGTACATGAACCAGATTTCTTTTGAATAAAATTAGATCACAGAATGAGCTTCAGGTGTACATTGTACATGCTCCAACTACCAACAGGAATTCAGTCACAGAACTGGACCAGGACTGGGTTGAAATAAAACTCTCACCACCTGTAGAGCACGGATGCCAGGTTCACAGCACCTGACAGATCTGATCCTATTACACCACACTGCCTGGTAATGTGGACACAGACTCCTTTATGACTTACTGAATTTTTGCATCAGTTCCAAACTCATCTCTCCCTTTTTTAAATGGGGAACTACAAAACCCGTGTCAGAGATGGGACTAAAGTTTATGATACTTATTAAATTACATGAGAGACTTCACTGTGTTACTATTTCTTCCACATCTTCATGGGCACTAAATGCTACTTGAGAACATATTTTATAAAAATCAATTTACTTAAATATTTGTTTTTTTACAGTTATCCAAACTGCTTAATTATTAACATGTAAGTTTTTCAAAAGGTTTAGTCCATTCTTGATGGCATCTTCCAGGTTAGTGGTATCAAGAACAAAATAAAACAAGTGAATAAATTATTTGCACAACTCCACCTTCAATTTATCAGAACTTAGTGTACTACAACAACTATAAGAGGCACAAATTCATAAGTACAGAGCCTAACAGTGCTTGTCATTAGTTACATATTAAATCCAGATTTATCTAGAAATCTTTTTAAGTGCTAAGATTAAATGTGAGATCCTCATATACTATTAACTGACAAAAATATCAGCACTCAATCTGGGAAAAGAAAAATCTGAATTATATGAATATATAGCTAGCTAGCTAATTCAGAAAAATGTGGATTTTCTGCCATTGACAGGTCCCAGGTTACAGCCAGAGTATCTTAATTGAGTTGATTTAAACCTCATTCAGGGGCTTGGGAGGTTAGGGGTGGTTAACCTGCTAGCAGAGAGTGCAGGAACCAACAGGTC
Source organism: Scytalopus superciliaris (assembly GCA_013400415.1). Classification (NCBI taxonomy): domain Eukaryota; kingdom Metazoa; phylum Chordata; class Aves; order Passeriformes; family Rhinocryptidae; genus Scytalopus; species Scytalopus superciliaris. The sequence continues at coordinate 358,804 of VXBX01007125.1, forward strand.
TAAGTAGGACAGGCAGACAGCAGGGACTCACAGTGGAAAAGCTCTAGTCAGACTGACCGGCTTTGAAGAGCAAGCTTTCCTTAGGCTGTGGATTCCTTTTTTCTGATCTTACCCCTTATCTCTAGCTACTCCTTACCTTCTCAGTAGTTCCAGTTTCCTCAGTTCCAGGGCCACATTAAGTCAATCCCTGTCTCTGCTTTTGATGCCAAAAACTTCCCTGACATTTGACTTTGCTGCAGTCTGTTCATCTGATTCGTTCCCACTTTGGCCCAGCTGCCTCACCAGTGTTCAGCTGAACTACTGTATTCATCTTAAATTATCTCTCACTCCTCGAAAGACCTTGTTACTTGTTAAATATAGTATATATTTAAGGAACATAAGTTGGCATAAAGTAACATAACACTTAAAGTAATTCCATTGCAATTAAGTACCTGATCATACAAGGACTCATCAGTACACACTATGGGTTAAACACCTGACCATTCACTCCAGATTCCAGTTATTTCTTTCCTGCTCTTGCACTTCTTCCAGCCATCAGCACATCACTACTGCAGGATGGCTATTCAGTTAATCATACCTTTACTTCAATTTATGAAACAGAACTTGTTTTAAAGTTCAGATCATGGCACAGACATGGCCTAGTGTGATATCAGAGAAACAGTTAAATGAAAAAAAAAACAAACCCAGGGGCAATAACCTTCAGCATCTGAGACATGGGGTGGGAGCAAAGGGGAAAAGGGGAAAAGCATGTGGTGCTCACAACATATCTCTGTGTGCAGTGTCAAGAGTTAGAGGCAGCTAAGGGCTCTGTTAACCAGAGATGGGACAGGTTTCAAAACCAGAGTTATTCCTTTTCAGGTAAACTATAGTCCTAAACAATAGGCTTTTTGTTACAAATCTATGCACAATGAAAACACACTGCAGCCCCCTACGGCAGCCTGAAGATGCTTCAGTTAGCAGTCTCATGAATGCCACTAGAAAACTTAACCAGAATTGGTGTAACCTAGAGAGAGTCTGGAAAACAGTGAGTATATTGCTTTTACAGAACTACTACAGCTGTGACATAAATAGACTTGTAAAGGGAAAGCAGCCCTACCAAATTTCCAAACCCTACTTCAAAGTTCATGTCCAAAGACAGGAATTTATTAAGGAAACTCCATTCAACAAACTCACATGTGAGAAAAAACCCGCACAGCACACTGGGAAATGCAAACATCACACTTGCCTCTGGCAAATTTGGGGCTTGGGGAGTTTGTCTGTGGAACAGAAGGTATATGAACAAGAATATCTCATTGAATAAACATCCCTTCCAAACTCAATGAGACTGATACTTGAAATAAAATGACTGGCTGAAAAAGCACATCACTTTCCAGTTTCTGGACACTAAGCTTTCCATGTAGCAAGAGGCAAAATAAGATAAGATATGGTTCAAGCACATTTATCCAGTCTCTGTGGCCAACTAGTTCAAAATTGTTCAAAACAACTTATAAAAAATATACCTACATGAAAGCTAACTTTTAAAATTAATTTTATGCCTGCTTTCCTTTGAGCTTTAATAAACAATCATTAAGTTATACTTGCAAGGTATTAAAAATGCAAAGAATTATATAACATTCAAGCACTGCACATCATACAGTTCTGCATTTCAGTATTACAGTGATTTGGCCTTCCTATATATCTGGTCAAAATTCCCCAGTTAGTTCAGGATACCACTGATCTTTCCAGCACTTCCAGGTTGTTCTTAGAAACCCTGGATTTTGTTGTCTTTATTGATTATTGCATAGATCCTTGATGGCAAAAAGAATTCTTAATAATGTGTGAGGAAGTTTACAGAACTTCAGAAATACTAGCTTGAAACACTTTGAAGGAAACAAGGCAACACACAGAAATTATACAGACTTAAACATCAACTGGTTAAATTCAGCACTATTCTAACCTGGCTAGTTGGTTGTGCAGGCAGGTAGAATAATGAATGAACATTCTCCCTGCCTTGTTGCACATTTCTGTTTCCATCATCTTCAGTTTCCTGCTCTGATATAAAATAAAATGTTCTACACAATCAAGCTCCTGAAAAATCATTGCCCCGGGGCACATCCAGAAGTATTAGAGCACAAATAAATTCCTGAGTAAGGTGGGACTGTGCAGTACCAGACAGACAGAATGCATTTTCCAGAATGACACAAGTCTGCATAAATCACAATGCACCATACTCTCCACAGCATCTAGTGACACAAGGAATTCATTATTGGGGCCATGAGAATGCAGGCATAAGCCTCAGCAGTAGGACCAGAAAATTCCACTAGGCTTTTACTTTACCCTGGCAGATACAATTTCCTATAGTGGAAAGAGTCTAAGCCTCCTGATTTCTTAGAGGGTATCTCGAGTATTTTATTTTGGCATGTGTAGCTACATCATCTGGAGTGATCCCCAGGACTCCACAGCCTGCTGTGCTGTGAGAGCAGGCTCTGCACTCCCACTGAAGCCACAGTAATCCTCCTAAGTCATCTTAAATGTTCTTCTTCCAGTGAGCTGAAAGATCAGCTCACTCCCCAAACTTTGGAGCTAAGAGGAATCTCACAACAGCTTGCTGTTAAAATAAAAGCAGTTATATAGCAGGCCACCCTCAAAAGAAAAGCCATCAGCCTGCAGCACTGGTGACAAATCAAAGCCACCAGTTCATTCAGCTCAGAGAGGCTGAATCAGAATCTGACTTGTCAAGGGTTGTCAAATAACAACTGGGCTAAAGCCTTCACTGTGCAACTCCTCCTTTCATCACATCCCACAGCTTTCCAAGCATCCAAAACAAATCATCTAACAAATACCTTTGCTTTTCAAGACAGATGTAAAATTCAACTGTTTTAGCTCAACTTTGGAGGTCCCAACCCAAAGGTCCTCCAACCACGATCTCAGCTTCCTCCTGGGATCCTGGGACTGGCCCCACAGTTAACAGTCTCCTGCTGCATTTGCCATCCCCGAAAGCATAAGGCTACTGGTGATACCACTGATTTCGTAAGTCTTCCCGAGCTGCAAAAATTTATCAATAAAACCCCAACTTGTCTCTGTGCTGTTCAGCCATCAGGCAAATTTCACAGTCACCTCTCCCAGTGTGCTCCAGACCCCTCACTGGGCCACACTGGCCACCTGGCTAATAGGTTGCCTCGCGTGGATAGAAGCAACAATAAAATTTGAGCACTTGACACACAGACTCCGAGGCGCGCATTCTTATCATAATACTGATCCTGGGAATGTTGCCCAGACTGCAATTTCTCTCTGACAAAAGAGCCAATGAAATTTAGCTTCTGCCTGTCCCGCAGGACATATTAGACCACATTCTGATAGGTGATCCTCTTCTCCCTCCCCCTAAGATTCCTGCAAAAGGTCAAGTATTTCTCCAATTTGTCTTTTTTACAGAGTAATTCAAATGGTGAGAAGCATTTTCAGGAACCCTTTGATTTAAAAAAAACTCAATTCTGCTACAACTTTAAAATCTCATGGGTTTGTGCACTATTTTAATGCCATAGAGCAAACAATCTCAAAATTACAGTAATGTTCTATCACATTGCCTTATACCTCTGCATGTGTAGAATTAATATTTATTTTCTTTCCTTTCTAAACTTAAATATTAAATTAAACATTTTTAAAAATTTAAATAGTGTAGTGGATTGACCCAGGCTGGATGCCAGGTCCCCACCAAAGCTGCTCTGTCACTGCCCTCCTCAGCTAAATAGGGAAAGGAAATATAACAAAAGGCTCATGGGTTGAGATCAGGACAGGGAGAGATCACTCCCTGATTAATGTCACAGGCAAAACAGACTCAACTGCGGAAAACCAGTTTAATATATTACCAATTAAAGTGGAGCAGAATAATGAGAAACAAAGCTACATCTTGAAAACACCTTCACTCCACTCCCCCACTGCCCCCCTTCTTGGGCTCAGCTTTACTCCCAAACTCCTCACCTCCCCTTCTCCCTGCAAGTGGCACAGGGAATGGGGATTGCGGTCAGTTCATCACACACTGTCTCTGCCAGTCCTCCTCAGGGGGAGGACTTCTCACTCTCCCCCTGCTCCAGCATGGGATTCCTCCCACAGGAAAATAGTTCCCCCATGTAGCTCCCCCGCACCAAAACCTTGCTGCGCAAACCAAACACACGCAGCCAGGCACAATCATATTAAACACAGGCTTGCTAACTTCTGACAAGGAAACAGGTCACAGGAACACATAGCTGGGAATGAGAAAACTTTCCAAGGAGATCATTGCCTTCAGCAAACCACTAAGTCAGAGCCATCATCTCAACAGTTCCAAACACATGGAGGCATGACAGATTCATTAAAGAAATCATGAGACATCTCAGGCACCACCACCCATCACTAAATGGTTAAAGGCCTTCACCATAAGCAGACCTAGCAGGTAGATAAGTTTTCCTCCATGAAAGTACGTGGACTACACTAACATTCAAGAGAGTAAAATAAAACTCCTTGGGGAACCAAGACAACACATCCCGGAGCTAAAAAAATATTACTTTTTCATTTAGATATGAGAACACAAACTTATCTACACATTTGTGGCAGTTTAAACAGACTTTAAGCCCCAAGAGACCTTATAATTAACATTCTTCTAAAAAACTATAAAAACACTTCTATATTAGCTCAAAAGTGTTTCTCTCCACAAGCAAAATAAAACACCTATGGCTCTGCCATATCTTGGTCTTTCACAACAGAACACTGAAAGCATGGATGCTTTCCCCCATTGGGTCTGACAGACAGAACACAGTTGAAGGCCAGCCATCATGCACTTCAGTGGTCAGCAATGAGAACTATTCAAAAAGAGTATGGACGCCCTTAGATCCAGCAGTTAGCAGCTGGCACAGACACCAAGTTGAATTATTTTTTTCCCCTTAGAGTAATAAAAATGTACATATTCTATTAAATGGCCTGTACTGAAACCAAAATCCTACTGGCATTAAAAGCACTAAAGCACAGAATACTTGCCTCACTCAATAAAAGCTGTTGAAGTTCTGTTGAAATATATAAACCTTAAAATTTACATTTGTTTCCGCCATTGTAAAATAAAATGAAAGAATCAGCCAACTATCATTAAACCTTAAAACTGGTGGTGACTGCAAAAGCAAGGGAAGTACATTTAGAAGAAATCCATGCAATGTGCATCACATGGAGAATACAGAGAAGAGCACTTGTACTTACACCCTAAACCCTAAACTTAGGCTCCTATTGATGTACTCCTTACTGATAAAAATGACAATGCATGCTTTATTTTCTGTAACTGATTAGTCATACTTTAATCAACACCAGAATTTTATTACAATGTACTGTAAAGTGTTTTCCTTCAGACTAGTTATGACTTCTCAGTACTGCTTTGGGAAACACTGACTAGGAGGATTTTCAAATAGGAAGTGGATGGGGTGGCTGAGAATGCTGCAAAAGATCTGTGGAGATTAATCTTTGGAGATTAACATTACATCCAGTTTCTTGCTTTCTTTAAAAGTCACTGACTACATAGTACTACATAGCAAAACAAAAAGAAAGGCATATAAAAATATTTCATATTATTCTAGACAACTTCAGAATTCATTTGGTCCAAGTATACCATCTAAAATTGAGGTATTTAGGTATTTTCATAGATCCTTTTGGATAAAACTTCAGACAGTCATAATCCTATAGTCTTCTAATCCACAATGTTTCACATGGTTATCTACAGGGATGTTCTGGTCTTCCAAAATTAAGTGAAGTTACAGAAACAACTGTACATCTTTGGCAGAGAAGATACAGAACTAAATGCTTTATCATTTTTTGTAATCCAATTGTACAAACCTCCCCACCTTTCCCTATATGACGTGAAAGAGTTCTTCATCAATCAGAAGGTCATATGAAATTACCTTGGTAGCACTTGATTATATCTCATCTCAAGCAGACTGAACTTTCCTTTATTTTACAGGGCAGTATTTTTCCTGATACACTAAGACCAATTTGATATTCAGACAACTAAATACCACCCCCAGAAAACAAAAGTCATGGGTTTTTTTGAAAAGTGGTTACACATCAGAGAGATATAATTAATGAATCAAAACTCTTTTATTAATACGTTTGTACTAGGGACTTATTACTGCATACTTGGTCCCTGAAATTTCTTCACACATTGTTATATCAGAATTTAAAAAAAGAAACTAATTAGGGGGAAGAACCTTTTCCCAACATGCAATACAAACCTCCCCTGACACAACTTCAGCCTTTCCCTCGTGTCCTGTCACTGGTCACCACAGAGCAGAGATCAGTGCCTGCCCCTCCTCTGCCCCTCACGAAGTTGTACCTGCAGTGAGGTCTGCCCTCAGTCTCCTCTGCTCCAGCTGAGCACACCAAGTGCCCTCAGCCACTCCTCATGCAGCTTCCCTTCAAGGCCCTTCGCCCCCTTCACTGTCCTCCTTCAGACACTCAGTAAGAGCTTTATATCCTCCTTGTACTGAGGTGCCCCAAACTGCACACAGTAACACGGTGAGGCTGCACCGGCACAGAGAGGGGCAATCACCTCCCCTAGCTGGCCAGCAACGCTGTGCCTGGTCAGAAGGAATATCTCATGTAATAAAACACGCTGGATGTTGCTGAAATATCCTTTACTCATCGGGATTTTAGAAGTATGACCAAAAAAAGAATTTTCATCCTTACCATTTGCATGATACAGAACTTGCTTTGCCAGTCTAAACCCAGGCCACCATGGCCTCTGTATCTGCCCCAGCTGAGGTGAACAGGGTTGAATAAGGCAATGCTGCATCATGTAGGAAGTAATACACATGAGTAATTCAGTGTAGACACTTAGGTGTTCAAAATCCTCAGCCATTTCAGCTAGCAAATCTAGCAAATATTCATTTAGAGCACTAGAACGTTATACTGCCTGTAGTTCTTTGGCCGCCAAATCGTGGACCCTTTCAACGTGACCTACAAATTCTAATGACAGATTTCTGAAATATTACATCCAGAATAGACCTGAAGGACACAGATGAACACAGGGCAAATTCTAGGGACATGCTGTACACTTATCTAATGCCTAATCCAGCCTCTTGCATTTTCTACCAATTTATATATTCAGAAGTAATGGCAAAGAATTCCAGTTCATCTCATCTCAAATTCACTTCTCCAAATGGACAGGAGTACTCGTGCCCTCACCAAGGATTTGAAAGAAAACTAAGCTGCTGCTTTTCCCCCCCAAGCCCCCTCAGCAAAGCCATAATAAAAAGCATTGTGGTAAAAAGTGGTGACAGGCCACTTGCAAAGAACAATGCAGATCTCTTCTGGTTAACTGCCTGGGGGCGGGTTCATTTCGTAGAGCAACACCACCCTCTATGAACAAATACTGAAAAACATGGCCTGTATACTGAATCAGGAAAGGACTTTAAAAAGAGTGGCTCAAATCCATGGCTTCTTCAGTCAGAGAGGTTTTTATCAACAAAGCTCTACAGGTACCAAAATTGTGCTACCCCCCATCTTCTTAAGCTGAGAACTCCAACACACCAGGTATTCTGCACACCTCTCTGACAACACTGACATGTGTTAAGAAACCTGAGAGCTGCTTTCCTTCAGACACATTTTAATATATCAATTTAGAAGTTAAGGCATCATCCTACAAGTTGTGGATGAACATGGTGTTCTCAAGATGGACCTGGCGAGTACAAGTGATTATTCTCTGCTGCACTTGTCACTTTACAGGGATAAGCATGTGGGAGAAGGGGCAAAAGGGAGAAAAGAGGCACAATTTATTTTTCAGCCAATTGAACACACCTGGGGTTAAGACTTCTGAAATATGACCATGGTTTTAATACATGCTTTATAGCAAAATGCATTCCAAAGGAGAAGTTATCTTATTACTGGGAGGTAGAGCAAGCAAGTTAGCCTTCACTGTCTGTGTTCCAGACTGGCATGAAAATTAATATAAATGCTTTTCCATCAACATTGAGAGACACCATCAGGGAAATATGAGCGAGCATTCGTGATAGTTATTGTTCAATAATGTTTTTGAAAAATTCATGTTTATTTTAGTTCTGGAAAGCTTGCACTGCTGCTAGAAACTTAAGATACTTGACATTGTTGCTTTAATGTGACTTCTAACAAAAAAAAAAAGAATGAAAACAGACGCAGAAAAAACCAAAACCCTCTGACTCGAACAGCTTTTTCTATTTACTGAAGGCACAAGAGCCAGCAGCTGACATTTGAATCTCATCTAAATTCAAACAGGAAATACACTTTAAAGAGTTATCAATTATAGTCTGATTCACCCATGATGCAGGGGATTCTTCATCCTGAGAAGATTTCCAAAGCCACAGTTAAGTGTTTTTGGGCACACTGGGCTAGGCATTTATGTTGGTTTCCTTTTGCCTGAAGTCCATGAACAGAGAACAATCCTGAGCAGAATTCCTCAAACCTGAAAACAACATACACACTGCTCAGCCCAGTCAAGCAGAGCTCCCCATATACAGAATCACTTGGGAATTAATGGAGACAAAGTTCCATTGCATGAAGCACAGACCATCACATGGAAATCTTTAACCTTTCAATAACTTTCCCATTTGTGGCTAATTAATAATAATTTTAAAAAATACCTTTGAAAAAAGATGAAAATAGACCTATTTCAGATGTATAAATTATTACACCATGTAATGTATATCTTTCAACAAAAAGCTAAAACAAGTCTTACAGATACACTTTAAATTATTAATTGCCCTAAGTAATTACTGCTCTGTGGGTTTTTTCTAGCAGAAAGGAAAACAATCTTTGTATGTTCCCTTAACTTAGCTATTTCATTTCCTACTCAAATAAGTGAATAAAATTATTATCTTAGCCAAGAAAAAATGAAAAAAGTTCAAATATAGAGGTAACCTCTGTCCCTGTCTACACTGAGAATTAACTGGATTCCATTAAACTGTCAAGAAAGTACCACAATCAACAGAAAAATAAAAGAAACAGCAAAAGATTAACACTGGTAGCTTCTTTATTGGCTATGACAAAGCTCTACACAAACCTCAAATGATGTAACACTTCAGACATCTGACACCTATCCATCTCTTGGGCTCAAAAGGAATTCAGTCATATCCAGGTGTATGTTCAAGTGAAACTTGTATATGACTTACAAACTTCACCAACAGGAGCACTCCTTGGAATATTCTCGTACCTCAAATAGACAACAACAATATAACTGAAGTGTCAGTCTTCAGGTAGGCCTTTTCAAAATAACATAATTTCCATGAACCAGAAAGCCATTGAATTTCCTTACTCCTTGAAAAAACAAATTTCAGACCACTAATGACTTACTGGAACTTCAGCATTCCCTGTCTGACCAGAATGCAAGACACTTGCAGGTGCTGATAGATTTCAACACCAGACAGTTTCCAAGAGTATTCACTGAAGAGTGAAAAGAATGCCAGTTCAGGGCAGCAGCTTCCTTACCCAGGTGGAGAAGGGTGAAAGGCTGTCCAAGAGCAAATCGAAAGTAGAGAACAGAAAAAGGTCAGGTTTTCTTAAAGGGTTTTATAAAGGGAGGATTGATTATTTCATTTTGCCTGTTTTCTTTTTACAGCAAAGTACATAAATTAAAACTTCTGTATGCAGATCTTATAATGAAACAAGATTATAAAAAGAAGAGAGACATACACACTATCATGACAACTTTTGCTTGTTCGAATCTGAAATGCAATGTTGGAACAAACAATTGCAGGAAAAATGTACGGGCTATGGATTTAAAATTTACACAATTACATGCCTTACAAAGTCAAGGAGGAACAGTACTCCCAATTATTATTTTTTTTAATGTAAAAAAACATCCCTTCCTTATAAACCACAGAATGTTTGGAAGGATCACCCACTTTTTTTATAAGCAGCTTCGAAAATGACTGAAACTGACAGAATTCCATAGCCATGCAGCAGCAGGCTCTGTCAATAGGAGTACCCCTCACATTGCCCCAATGAAGTACCATCATCCCTACCAACTCAGCCCAGGGTCAAACATGGGTTACTCTCTGGACACTGCATTAACAGTGGAAGGTTCTGCAAAAGAAAGTATGCACCCCAGGTATGTCCTTGCATTTACTTCAAGTGATTTACTTAAATATACATGACTGCAAGTCAGGAAACAGCCTTCACGCACACAAGGAAGTTTGGAAAGTCTGACTCGGTTCTGCTGTCTCTAGGAGAGCAAAGATAAAACACTAAGAGTTACTGAAGTGAGCAGAAATAAATGAACATGTTTAAAGAGAAGTTCTGCTGAATAAAAGCAGTACTCCTGCACATTCCATCTAACATTACTATATTCTCAAAACTAAAATAGAACAAATATTTGAGTATATTTAAACAGAACCACACAACAACTCAGTAACAAGCTTACAGCTCTTTATATTCAAAAAGAAAACAGAACTTGAAAGATCTAAAGCAATGCAACTAAATCTTGATCAAAGCAGCACGCAATCATATTCTGGCAGTCACTACAGCAGATGCCGCCGTTAGTGCAATATAAGCATCGCCATAACCTAACTCATCCTTATTTAGAAAGAACGGGTTAAGAACAAAAAAGAACAGACAAAAAAAAAGTTTGGAATTACAGGAAACAGGAAAGGGCAAGTTCAAGATGCTGTAATATATTTTGCTTGTGCATGTATGTCTGGAAATCAGGTAAGGCCCAGAAATACTGAAGTTCTTTAAAATTCAGGCTGTCTCTAATAAAGCAAAATGTTATATGGTAATTCAGTGACCTGATTAAGTGAATTTTAGACTGTCAAACTGCCAAAACTCCATGTAGATCAGACCATGTAGGCCTTGACCTTTCCTAAAATCAGAGAAGGGACTGAGGAATATAGGGAGGAAACAGATATGTATGACCCAAAACAAAAACTCCTAATAGTGTCCTTGGGCAGGACTGCTAACTCTTGCCAAGGCTTGCAAAGTGGCCTTGGGTTATTTTGTGTTTCCTGAGTTAACTTGGGAGGTAGGGGGGGTGACTCTCCAATACATACTCTTCAAAATACAGCTCAAAAAGCTTAAAATTCAAGTATTCAAGAATTTTCCTGATGAATTAAGAGCTTCTGGGCTTTCCTTGTATACAGACTCCCTCAGGGGTAAGGTTTATCTCTTTGTCAACAGACCCTCATGTTTTGCAATTTGTACAATGACTGTATCAGTTCTATGCAGTGTCCAGCAAACTGGTTTGGCAGGGGTGGGGGTCTTTTTGGCTGGCTGTAGGGGAGGGTTTTCTTCTGTTCAATAAGCTGAGAGGTGTTCATAGTTCCTTTGTTAAAAGTTGCAAAATATTTTAAGCTATCTCGGGAGCAACATTCTTAAGATACTGAAAAATAGCAGCAGTTTAGATATGTAATTCTTATCACACTACTTGTAACTTGAAGCTAGAATTGACAAACTGAAAAGCAGCTTCAGAATTCTCTATCTGCATCCAGGGAGGGGAGGACACTTTAAAAAAGTAAAAAAAAAAGAAGAAGGAAAAAAAAAGGCATGATGGAGATGCTTTTAAAGATACAGACTCTGTTACACCAAATGCGGTGAGAACACCAGCAGGATGAAGTGACACTCTCCTGGTCCAGATGATAGATGAGACTTTCAAAGGTACAGCAAGACGAGCAGGAAGAACAAGAACTCACCCTCCATCAGTTTCAAAGGTCATGACAAAGAAAAGTTTATCAGCAATGTATATAGGAAGATGTCTTGCAGAAATCAAATAACAGTATTTATACTTTGAACCGGGTGAAGAGTAGGGAGATTGCTTAGGATAATGAAAAGATATGGAGAGAGACCAACTCTTTTTTTAGCTACTGCTCCTCTCCAGACAGAAGTTAAACTACTCCAGAATTGAGCCTACCTTTACAGTAAGGAATGTACTCATCCCTGGGCTCCTCAGCCCCACCTCGCTGCTTCAGGCACACTGACTCCAGTGGGCAGCAATCGAAAAACCAAACTCTCTACCACACGTGAATGACAAACAATTTTCCCATTATGGCACAGCATTAGTACATTATTTTCTTACAGGTTTTGCAGTGCCTGGATTATCTTTAAATGTATTTTCTAAATTAGAAAAAAATAATAATTTTAGACTTATACAGTTTTTAAACTCTTTAGTTGACTGCAAATGATAGAAGTTTTCACTGCTTAAGCTCTAACTTTGGATCTAAAGTTTGATGCATTCTGATGAGCTGTAAGGGCTTATTTTTTCTTAGAACTGTGATAGGATATGACCCTGAACACGAAGACAAGCCCATTTAATACTTCAGACTGTTCTCCTGTTATGTTTTTAGGACAAATAATTGTGTGAAACACCAATTATACAGCACTACCAGGATACACAGTTACCACTGAAAAGCAGATAAAGAGCTTTCCAAGCCACTGTCAGCAAGTGAAACTAAAATAGTTTATGGAGAATCTAGGAAATGCTAAATTTCAGCTACTGCGGTACTAAGAAACACCACGCAATTATAATGGGAAGTTGCCTATAACCTACTCTTATCTTTATTACATTTATCGTACTATCTTTATTTCATCCTCCTTAAAAAGGCTTCCTTGGATGCTACCAAAAAAATAAAAAAGTTACCTTTTATATGAGAAAATTTTCCAACACAGCTGTCACCAAGAATGTGAAGGAACAATTTTCACTTTTTCTGTAGCTAATTCTCTGCAAGATCACTCCTATTTTCTGACAGTAATGATATTCAAACTGATCAAACTCAAATGGCACACAAAAACAAAGCCAAAAGACATGGAAAAAAGACCAAAATTCCAAGGAAATGGACTGATTTTTTTAAAGCCCAAGTTAATGCATGAGAATACACAACAACAGCAAAAGAACACCTAGTGAAAACACACAGTTGTACTCCCATGATATTTTCTAAAGTCTGATAAAACTACAGCCATATTTGAGAAAGCTTTCTAGTTCACAGATATATCCTGTTTCTCCTTGATGTTGCAGTAAATCCTAATTAAAAACAGTAACAAAAAGGAAGACATGTAGTTTTAAATAAAAGCCAAGAAACACACTAAATGCTTATATTTCCACTTTCTAATGACGTGGGAGGAAAAAAGCCAGGCCTCAGAAAAGAAGGAACAGTTGCAGGACTATTATGAATGCACAAGGTAAACAAAGAAAGGAACATGGGGACAAATGTTTTTGCAGGGCCTTACAGGGCAAGAGGTATGGTTTTAAACTAATAAAAGGGGTAGATTTGGACTAGATACAAGGAACAATTATTTACCCTAAGGCTGGTGAAACACTTGCTCACAGTGGCAGTAGATGCCCCCCTCCTGGAAACATTCAAGGCGAGGCTGGATGGGGCTCTGAGCACCCTGATCTAGTTGAAGATGTCCCTGCTCATCACAGGGGGGTTGGACTAGGTGAACTTTGGAGGCCCTTCCAACACAAACTCTGTGAATGTTCGGTTTGGGGCTTAATTCACAGTCACCATCTTACAAGTGAGCATGACTTGCAAGCTAGCACTAGTCCTTTGAAGTTACCTTCATAAATTTACATGCAGTATAGAAATTGTCATTTTCAAACAAAATTGGAAGAAGTAGCAAAAAGAGGATAGGCTAAGAGATCTTACTTAATGCCAGGACACAGCTGATACCTGAAAAAACACAATCAGGGAAAAAGATTCTTGCCTTTAGTATTTGGGGAATTTTCTCTAGTTTAGTAATCTGCCTTAAGGCTTCTCCTCTACCAAGTTCCAACATGGTTTATTTAACAATTTGATTTCAAAAATTTAACACACAAGAGATTCTGTGGAGTTGAATGATAACATTCACATTTGATGACACAACCAAGAAAAATGCAATTGGAAAAATAACCTAATTATTTACTTGGAGAAGACTTGTGGGTAGCCAGAACACCAATACAAAACCTATTGGAGTTTATTACATATTAGTACAGAAATTATACTACTGATCTCTCTTGAGTGTGAACTTGATATGCATAAACTTATGCTGAAAAAAATTACTGTCAGTTTATATTGACATTAAAATAACTGCTTACAGGCCAACAGTTCTACCTGTAGCCATTTCATATCCTCAGTAGGAATAAAACTACTTACAGTTCGCTTTGAAATAAACTCCCCCCTTTTGGGTCCTAAAATAGGATTTTAACATTTGCAGAAAAATCAGGGGACTCATGAGAAGTATGTGAAGAGTTACTTCTTTGCTGGCAAATTGTTTGTCATGTTTGAAAACCACTGCCAAACCTAACACTGACAGAAGAAACACTTCAGAACTTCAACATTTTTTAAAGTCTTTCCATTGTTTCAAATATGCTCTTCGAAACAAATAACATTTAACATCCACCCCATTATGTTATCTTTCCCAGGTCACAAACACCCTTAATTTTGTTGTACCACAGGACTGTACAGTTACTTTTGTTAATACCAAGGCTAAGATTCAAAATAAAAGTGAAGCCCAAATCTATTTAGATGACCAAGTGGTCAGACTTAAAAAAAAAAAAAAAAAAAATGCTGGGCATCCACCCAATAGCTCCCACTGACAAAATATTCAGATTGAGATTTTCGAGAGCCTGTAGCACTAAACCATTTGGCAGCTCTCCTGGCTCAGTTCTCTGTATAAAGACAGACTACTACAAATGAGGGATAAACTGAAAAAACAGTGTACAGAGTTTCTCATTCCCCAACCTAGACCTTTAAAAAACTAGGTCACCTGAAATAAACAAACTTTAGTTACAAGTGACTAATTTTAGAAATTAATAAAAAAAATTGTTAAGTCTCCTTCTAAAGAAAGACCTACTAGAAAAGTTCACCAATCTGACTCTAAAAAAAGGGCCAGCACTCAGTGCTAAAGTCTTCCCTCCCACAAAGCAGAAGGAAGATGTTGGCACACTTGCAAACTGTACACTGACATTCCAGTTTTCATTTTCACTGCTTAATATATACTACCAATCAAAATTTAACTACTAACATGGCTGGTGTTAAACAAGGTGAAGCAATTTTTGCTCCAGTACTCCATTCATTAACTTTAACCCTATTAGCCCAGGTTAGAAATCAGGTGCCAATACAATGTGTAAGAGCTCCAGAGAAAAACAAGATGACCTCTTCACATGAATTGTGAGGCCCACAGACCCACGCTGCTGTCAGACAGAACCATCAATTCTCACAGGTGGAAAGAGACCTCCAGAAGTCACATAGTCCAACCTCCTGCCCGTCACAAAGCCAAATTCAATGTTCTGTTAAGTTGCTCAGGACTTTGACAAGTAGTATCTTGAACATGTCCAAGAGAGGCAGTTTTGCAGCCTCTCACAGCAACGTGTCCCAGTACCTCACCATTCTAATTATTATTTTTTTTTAATCCAGTCAGAAATTACCTTGCTGTAACTTGCAACCAGTAATTTGCCATCCTTTCAACGTGCACTCCTGGGAAGGCTCTAGCTCCACCTTCTCCAGAACACCCATCGGGGAGCTGAAGACAACAAACATCATTCTGCAGCCTTCTGCAGGCTGAGCAAACACACCTGGTGTTTGGCAGCCCCTCCGCTGCAGGCCATCACTGTTGTCAGTCTCCCTGTGGGACTGGGGGACCCAGACCTGGAAGAGCAAGCCTGCAGCCTGCTGGCTGTGCTTTCTGTTCCACTGCAGCAGAACAGTGAACTGAAACCAAAAGGTTTGGTCCTGATCCCACTACTCTCCCCCAGCTGGAGACCAGAGCTATTACCCCTTATAACTAATGAGACAGCTTTCATTGGGCTTTTCTTGTTTTTGACAGGTTGGATTTCTGAGATCAGGGCAAGGAAATGACTTAACCTGGTCACATCTGCTACATGGAATATAACAGAAGTGAAAGGCGCAGACCCACCCATTATCTCACTGCTCTGTCAGACAGGTGAACAAATAACAGCCTCACAGGAAGATCAGCACTAGACATACACCATATCCTCCATTTGCCAGGCTGTTAGCTCAAACACCATGTTATTTTAGTGCCAAAATAATTTTGTTGCTTGCCACGGCAGATTAAGGGAAGTGTTTTTATGAAGATCTATGCAAACATTTTGCAAGGTAAGCGTGCGCGGGCAGGAGCAGCATAACTCAGATATGTGCATTGCTCACTCAGTGTGTCTCCAGCAACTGTGCTCTACTTCAGGCAAAGCAGAAATTTGGGTTGGTGATAAACTTCTACCCAGAGCTGTGTGTCTGTTAATTTGCCCTGAATCTCAGCACAGGGGCTTCACCATCACAAACTGCTTGAAGTTTCCCAACTGGCAGGAGGACCCAAGTAAAATACATTATACATTCATTTATAGTTCTCTGATTTCTAGGCATTATATACACTGAGATGTCAGTATGAAAATGATGAAACTATTTGAACTGCACTGAAAGCCATTCCAGATGTACACAATGGAACAGAAACAAAAAGGTGCGGTGATTTTTTATATCAATTACCTTTATCTATTCAAAACAGCAGCTGCATTCACTGCATCCTGCTTTCTGTGAATCAGTTTTTAACCAGCAATACACACATTTTAAATTACAGCACAAGGAGCAGTAAGTTGAGAAAGCACTGAAAAGAATTTGGCTAAAGAGTACATGAAGCGACCAAGTAATTTATTTTTTACTATATACAAACTTCATAAGAAAATGGCATTCAATGTCCATTTTAATTTTTGCTATTATGGTCAAATTGTATTGATCTTAGGGTAAACTTATCAATAAGTTTATGTCCAGATTTTAAACTTGTGGTGTGCACAGTAACCAGACAAGACCAGATTTGTCACGTTCAGGTTGAGGAGAAGAAAAGCTCTGCAACCCGTCCCGGAGACACTTTTACTGGTGGGAGAGACACAAAAGACTCCCTGCAGTGAAACAGAAAGAATCAGTTTGATCCTTTCAGTTTTGGGGAGCTCCAGGATGAAGAAGCAGCAACTCTCAAAGAATTTTCATCAGAACATGATACTCTTTTCGAGTGTTTCACTGTAACTAAAACAACTGCAGAGGACTCCTCATTTCAGCGGGTGATTGTTTTTATTTGTGGGAGGAGGGAGGGGAATAAAAGGAATTCCTTTGACAAGAGAGCTGCATTGCTAACCACAACTAGGATCATTTTACCTCTTTTACTACAAAGAGGTTACATGCCATGAAGAAAAATCCCATGATCTAACAGCTTTAAGTTATTTTACAAATAATAGGACTCCAACCAGTTGCCAAAGAAGATATTTTTGCAGCTGATTTGCTTTGTATTTTCACAGGACTTGATATACAGTATTCACCATTTAAGCTCTGATGAATGTGGTATCTCATGCCCTTGCTGAGCCTTCCCATGAACAAAACTGTGCTTAGCTCTTGAACTAAATCTACAGTCATTATTTATCTCATGTTTGTGATAACATACAGAAGGTAGAGGGGAAAAAAGGTCAACAGTTATGGACACCTGACTGGCAGAATCATTTACAACCTGAATTAAAAGCAGGGCGAAGGACACAACACACCAAATCCCACAACACAACATGGTCAGAGTCCCAAAATGAGATTTCCTCCTGAGTTTTTTTTGCCTGAAAATCTTTATGCAGCCCCCAAGAAGCACGTAAGACGTTCTAATGACCCTGCAGGAACAGTAAGTATAAGCTGATGTTGCTGTATTTCTGCCTTGTAACAACTACAATAAATATTCAAAAAAACCATTCTGTTCCAAAGTCAACTTTAAATACAAACACAGTTCTTTTATAAAAAAGCCTTAATTATATTCTCCCGCAGGTTTTTCTTTTTTTTCATGGTGAAAGCTTCAAGAAGTGTGCACTAAGTATACAACCATTGTTCCGTCAAGGAACAACTGAGTACTGCTGCAGTGTAAACATGAAATGGAAATCACACGATCTTTAAAACACATTACTTCAAATCACTGTTTTGTATCCATGGGAAGAGAAGGGAAAACAAGCAAAATACTTAAACCTACATCTCCACGAAAAAGTAAGTATTTACCTGTAATTTACATGGTACTGTAAACACACGCAAGAGCTTGAAAAATGAAAAGGCAATAAATGCATCAGACAATTAAGTTTTCAGTTGTTAAGGAAATATTTGAAGCACAATAGTCCGTTTCCAGAAAGCCCTTACAACCACTGCTACAGCTAAGCAAAATTAAACAGAGCCACAAGGATTTCTGCTCTCTAAAAATAGTTCAAACCCGAGTTCTTTCCTAATAAGCTCTTAGGCTGAGCCGGAGCCAGCCCCAGCCCCAGCCCCGCCAGGCGAGACCCCGGGCGGGCGGTGCCCCCTCCGCCGGAATGCGGGCCCGTAACCCGAGCCGCCCGCCCCTCCTCCGCACACACAGAACCTCGAAATGGCATCTCGGCACTGCCTCCCCGGGAACCGAGCCTGGCCCGGCCCCTCCTGGGACAGCAAAGACAGCCACTTATCCGGGGGGAGCGAGGGGATCCCGCTCCGGGATCCAGCCGTGCCCGCACAGCCCCGCGGGGCTCCCTCCTCCAGCCCTGACTCAGCGCACCTTCCTGAGAAACCAACCCATCTTCTTCACAAGCAAGGAATCAGAACATCTCTGTGCCACTGAAAAGAACCAAAGCACTCGAGTACATACAGTCACACAGATTTCTGGAATGACACTTCGAAATACAACTTAATTTTTCAAACTACAGGCATGTAGTTTATTTAGAATACAAAACCATCGCAATGTCTTAAGCTTTCGAGCCAATTAAACACACACACACACACACACAGACATTAACCCTTAACAGAATGCGATGATATTACAGATAAACTGTCTCCACCTATTTTCTCTAAAGGCAAGTAGTTCTGCCATGCAAAGAGGCTGTTGCAATTTGGAATAACTAAGTATTTTGCTGTAAACAAAACAGACAAGATTTTTACCATTCTGAACATACTGAAATTACTAAGATGTCATTATGCTACCAGATAAGAGACAGAGACCTGGGGAAAAAAAGAAAAAAAAAGAAATCAATCATTCCAGTGACAGTACAGTAGAAGAGAGAAATAATAACCTGGAAAACATTTTTGCAGCAGTAGCAATTTTACTTATTAAACACGCTACCAAATGTTATTCTATCAGAACAGAGGAAAAAGCCCTCAAGGTAACTCAAGTGGGTGCAAGTCTTGAGGCCATTAGTGTGGAACCAGGAGATCATAGACTCTTGTATGACTTCCACAGGAGTGGTTTGTACTTTCGTTGGCTTAACTAAATCTGAGATTAAAACACACTGGTAATTCTTCTGCATTTCATTCCTTTGGCCACTGTTACACTGTTCATGTAAGAAAAAGTATCTCACCAACAACAAAGGCTGCCTGAAACTCTTCATTGTCAGCAAGTTTTGAGCCCGGATCTTTAAATATACTTAAGGAGTCAAAAACAGAAATTCAGGACTGAGAGACCTTTAGACACAGGATCCTTTCACTTACACAGTTTCCCCTGCATTGGTTCACAACTACAAAATAAGAACAAATTCTAAATGCTAAGAGATGTTGAACTGAAGCACTGCCTTCATGCTAAAACACTAGAATCTAGTGAGGAATATCAAATGCCAATACAATGGGAGCTTCCAGAAGACTTTACATCTGGGGGAAAAAAAATAACTAGAGTAGGCAGGATGATGAAAATAATCACTCTTATAGATATACCGGTACACTTAAAAAAACTCTCACTGTGAACATTTCTTAACATTGGTTATTTCAGGACAAGGATCAGAAGCACTAACAACAAACTAATTTACCTCTATAATTCTAGGCAAAGTAAGCACAGGACTGATTTTTTTTAACATATATATATATATATATCAGAATATAACCCCTACTCAGATGCTTTTGTAATCTACAGAATATGAGCACTTGAAACATAACTTTTTTATTTACTGCAAATAGACTTATATTAGTCTATCTAGCAAGCTAGATGTCACTTTGCAGAAGGCAAAATACAGTTATTTTGCTTCTATGCATCATATATGATAACACTTTGTCTTCCATATTATACAAAACTCAGACACTTAATTTTTCCCCAAAGGAACCTCATTTACCTGTCTACAGAATTTTATTTGTAACTTGTATCAGATAATCAAAATTTAAAGTATTTCCTCTTTTACTCAGCCTTTCTCTATTAACCTTAAGGTAACAAAATGTCAGACATATTCCAGCAAACCAACAGCTATTTTTCTTTTAAAATATATTTAATAATGCTTAGTCACTGGAATAAAATTTATTCAAATTGTCAGAAGTGGAAGAGCAAGTATGTTTACACATTAAAGCTGAAGCTCAAAACACCATAACATGATTACCTGACAGCTATTAAATGGCCTACAAGAAGTTATTAGTGCTGATTCTCTTTCAGGCCAATATAACAGTCCCACCCTTTGCATCCTCCCTATAGTTTTACTTTGTTGTGTCTTTTTTTAACATAAATTTCCCCTGTCACTCCCCCAGGTTGTGTTTGGGTCTCAAGACCTGTTATTGGGACACAAGTGACTGTGCAATTAACATATAAAGAAAATAAAGACAGTCCCGAAGGCTTTAATAGGGGTTAAACCCACTGTGCTAAAAATAATAAGATGTATAATATTTTACTGAGGATTCTGTTTTCCAAAAGAGCAGATAGAAAACACCACTGTGATGACTTATAAGGACATTCACAAATAGTTTCAGTACTTCAGCTCAGCACAAATTTCATGCCAGCAAACATTGCAACCAGCGACAATGGTGCAGAGGGAGGGTCAACAAAAAAACCACAAACCAAAACCAACCAAAAAGTTCAACAACTCCAAACTCACAATGTCATTGCAAACTAATTTTAAGAAATCAAAAGTAGTGCCAGGAAATACACCTGCTAATAACAATTTTCATGTTTTCACAATCACAAACTTGTTTGAAAACTACAGCCCACATATCACAGGGCAAAACAATGACATAGAATCGGCACAAAACAGATTACATAAAGCACTGCTAACAAGGAGTATTGAAACGGAAAATGTCTTCCAGCTTCTTTATGTACTACTCTTGGGTAGCCTGACAGGTGTCATTCTAAACAAACTGTCCTTTTGAATATACTTAATTTCCTGTGAGAAATGTGACTGTGAACATTAGTAACTGCTTTAGACACTGATCTTTAACATATCCCTGGACAAGCAGTCCCACTGAGCTATGTCTGTGTTACTGCTTCCAGGAGAAGAGAATCTGCTGAAAGATGCATCAACATTACTGGTTTAAATACAGTTATTTTTAATGTACACTTTCAGAAACCTGAATTCTAAACCAAAATCAAAAACTCAACAGTATTGGCAAATTTCTTTGCACAACAAAAAAATACTTCCTAATACACCTTCCAAAGGCACAGATTTTGGATGATAATACTTCCAGTTGAACAGAAAATCCAGTCCAGGAGAGTAGCATTCATCAAGTCCAGCATTTTCAAAAGCAAGCAAATTTTCAGCAAGCAGTTTACACATACTCTGTTTTCTGTTACAGTGTAATGAATTCAGTAGGTAGAAGAGTGTGGACTGCAGACACACTAATATACAAACATGTGGCTGCATCAGGTACTCCTATGAGCTGGTCAGACATTTCAACACTGTATTTTTAGATTATTCTGTCATACCAACTGCACTGTTGCACGATGGCATTTAATTCCACTGTGTCCATTGTCAAAAAGCTAATGCTTCAACTGCAGCAGTTCTTTGAAAAAATACATTTTTAAAACTGTGTTTAATTCTCACATATACTTCCTCATTCATAGCCATGAGTCAGCTTAGTGTAGTACAGAGAAAGGAGCACCCACATTTCACTTGCTTAGATGCTACGTCACTTCATGCTCCTTTGGACCAACTCTGTAAAAATCCTTGGATTTGGGAATAGCACACCTGTTGTTTTATCCACCCCTGCTATATAAAACTGTTGTTGTGCCTTCTCCATTCTACTAAAACCAAGGTTACATGAGGAAAACAGAAGAAAAAACTTGGCTGAATTGATCCCTTCTGCCCTGTCAGTGATGCCAAACACACTCCTATGGTATTTCTGGTTCTTAAAACTCAACTGATTCTTTCATCTCAGAATTTCCTCTTCATTCAGGGTAAAAAAAGAAAGTCACTGCACATCAAACAAATTGCACTACAAGCAACAGACCTAGGCCTGGTTTCCTACAGACCCATGTTCTATTTTGGTCTATATCTTTCCCCAGTGCAATTGCCCCAGCTCACCCTATATATCCTGTATGATTTCACTCTCCCTACCTTAGCAATATATCCATTTCCCCACTCACACACATATTCCTCTGACCACAGTTCTCTCTCCCTTTCCCTCCCACATCCTCTGCTGCCAAACATCATGCCTTGCTGGCTGGACAATACGTGCATATTGACTTCCCCCTTATCAGGCATAACAAGTTTACTGAACACTTCTGATTCTAACATGGAAGGTTGTTACCATCTGGGGACACGAACACAGCTCAAGACCTTTGAAACCAAAACAGTGTGACATCCACTCCATAATCTTAGAAGACATCTCATCTTCAAGCCTACTGGTATACAAAGCTTGTCTTTCAAGTTTTAGGTATTAGGAATTTGCCAAAACCCAAACCTTTACGTAATACATCAGAACCACTTAACAAAACCATAAACCAAAGGACTCAACTGCAGAAGAAGAGCAAAGAGGAATGTGAGGATGGAAAAGTAAAGATACTGACCAATTCATTTTTATTTTGTGGACAGGGGATATACTTGATATACACTAAGAAGTTACATGGGATCACTAACATTCAAACTAATTTAAAAATAAAAAAAAATGTTTCAAAACAAGTAACATTCCCAAACAGCAGCCTTACCCACAAGAACATTACACCACAACTAAGGTGAGCCTGGAAGGAGCACTCTTGTTCCATATGCCAACACTGACTCTTGGTCTGCCCCCACAGCTGCAGCTACTCTTGCAAGAAGTGAAGCACAATGGGGAAAAAAAATAGCAAATGAACAGGCAAGGACACACCAGGGTGGCATGAGCAAGGAGTAGAACTGGCCCTTCGAGTGCACCCGGCTGCCTGGCTGCTTATCTGTAGCACAGAACTGCCCTCTTCATCTGGCAGTTCATTATTCATCTAGCAGACATCAATGGAAGTCTACCTGGTTGCACCGCTCCAGTCCTTAGCAAATTATATTATCAATCTTTCCACACTAAGCAAAATAAAGTACCTGAACAGAAAAATGTTCATGATAAGGCAGATACAAAAAACATGTTACTTCACGTTTGATGGCATCATCATGAAAGCAAACCCAACAAATGTGTCAACGAAGGCAGCTAGGTGCCAGTGCAAGACAAAAAAAAAGCTGTAGGCGGTACAGACACTACTAAATGCAACAGCAGAGGAGCTGACGTGCCTGGGTGCGAGTGGGTGTGATAAAAGGCCTATGAATTAGCCTGCTGCACTGTGGCAGATGTCTAGCCAAGCACTCTGCTTGTGACACCGCCTGCTATCAGACCAGTTGGGGAAGGAGGAACAGTCCTCCCCTGCTCCATCCAGAAACCCGTGTAGTTCCTGACCTGCAGCTAGACACAAGTGACTGTGCAATTGCCACCAGTGCACACATCCGTCCAAAAATCTGCACAGCCCTTTCATCCCCAGCCACATATTCTGGCAGCGAGCCTTCGACTGAGGTATTCGCTGAGTTAGGAAAGAAAAGCCCCACTCTTTATTCTCCTTGTAAACTTGCCATTCCCTTACACTGTGGAGAAAAAAAACCAGTGGTGAAACACCATTCATCAGTTTCTTAATTTCATTTAAGTTTTAATAGACTACTATCACTATTTCCCTCTCTGCTGTTTCTCCTTTCCTAACTGAAGAAGCCCAAGTCTATTTGGTACTGCATCCTATTTATACTGTTGGGGGAAAGGAAAAAAAAAAATCAAACCAGAACAAAAAAAAAATTACCTTCTAGTTTTAATGGGACTGTTGAAATTGTGTTACTAGAAGGACAAAACATAGATGTCCATATATAATGAATGTGTACAGCTGCATAATCACATTTTTAAAAAACTTAAAATCACTTCATAGAATGCTGCTTCAAAATTGGCTTAAATTCACTTAAGCCTGTGCTCATTGCAAGAAGGGAAGTGCTGGCCCTCCTCTCTCCTTACTCCTCATAAGGTACCACAGTGAGAAGGAACTACTGAAAACCATGGGGATTTTTTTTTTTTTTAGTGTTAGTTTACAGCCAACTTAGCAAACATATCCAACCTCCTACACGGCCACAATTGCAGAAGTGACAGTGGAAACATACAACCAAAAAGATGAGAGATGAAAAAAAACTTTCAGCACTGTGAGCAGACAGGTTCAATCTAAAGTCAGAGCTACAAAGCAAAGAGCTGTTGGGAAAATTATTCAGGATCTCTCCAAGTGTTAATACCTAATTTAAAGCCTATTACTGTTTTTCTTCTGTTTGAATTAAATTACATTGCACTTACTGTACCTCACCCAATATTTTATCATCTGGGCATTCAATACTGCTACAGCCAATTTACAATACCTGTATCAGCTACAAGTTTCACCACCTCACAATCCACTCTCCCTTCCACACTATTTCCACACACACAGAATAGAATACACTTCATACACTTGCTTACAAGCAAGGCTGTCAGCATCTCTCTGCCATAGGGGTACCTGCTGAGCTCTTCCTGGAAGCCCAAAACTGACCAGAGCCTTCTGGATGTGTCTCACCAGTGCTGAGCTGAAGGGCATCATCACCTTCCTCAGCCTGCCCACAATACCCACCCTAACACAGCCCAGGAGGCACCTCCCCAGGTGCAGGGATTTGCATTCCCCTTTGTTGGGCTTCAGGAGATTCCTCTCTGCTCCCTTCAGTCCATCCAGGTCACTGCAAGGGGCTGCACAACCACCTGGCCTGCCAAACATTCCTCCCAGTTCTACATGGCTTACAAATTTCTTAGTGTGTGCTCTGTCCCATCATTCAGATCATTTATGAAGATGCTGCACTGTACTGGAAACCCAACATGCGCCCCTGGGGCACACTGCTAGTGACTGGTCTCCAGCTGGACTTCATGCTGCTGATCACAACTCTTTGAACCTGGTTGCTCATCCAGTTTTCAGTCTCTCTGTCCGTTTGTCTAGTCTGTACTTTCACCAGTTGGTTGATGAGGATGTTACAAGCAGCACAGCCGCTACCCAAGATAAATGATACCCACTGCTCTGCACGGATTCACTGGGATAGTCATTCCACCACAGAACACTCTCAGACACCCACCAACATCAACTGTGCTGACCTGCTGCTAATCCTGACCCACAGCTCTCACCCATCTCCTCAGTCACCCAAAAGGAAGAGCTTCATGGGTCCCCCCCAGTGCTCTCACAACAAAACACTCCACAACACGCTGCACCAGCCTGTCCTTCCTGGGGAGCCCATAACCAGCCTCTGCAGCCCTTCAGCCTTGCCAGCTGTCCCACCCCCTCTGATCTGAACAAGACTGCAGCCACAGGACTGCACACAGACCTCCAATTTCTCCTGCTGGTGCCCAGGCTTTTCCACAACATATGGGAAACTGAGTAAAATCCAAGTAAGCTATATGATTTAGTCTGTGCAGATAGAAACTTTGTACTGGCTACACTTTAACAGCCTGAAGTCTCATTTCAGACCATTACAAAGTTACAGATGCTGAAAGGAAAAACCAACAGTGACAGTGGAGTAATAACTTGTGGATGGGTAGATATGGAAGAGGTGCTATGCAGATATATACAGAGAAAGGAGATTATCAGTTCTGTTGCTCCTATCCCAGGTAAGAAACACTGTTAGAAGAGAGTCCTGGGCTCCTCTCCAGGGCTCAAACCCAGCAACCCTTTCTCACCATGCCACTGCTCCTCTACCCACATTCCCTGTTACCTGTGCCCAAGCCCCACTCTTGCTCCTTCAAATCCTCAGGAGACCTCATGATCTGTATTTACAGCACACTCACAGCTTCTCTTCTCAATGAAAATAACCTGAAGGAGATTTATTTTATTTTCAGTTGCTCCAAATACACGTAGTAAAAAATATCTTCCTGTAAACAATTACTTCTTCCAAAAGGAAAAAACGGTTTGAAAACACTATTCAAAACTTCTGAAAATCCTGACATTTATCTTACATAACCTCAAACTTTTAAATCTTGTCTAAAATTCTTTGAAGCAAAAGCCTCCTTGGTTCTTATCTTTTTACAAAGCAAGAAAACGTTTCAGGCTCTTACATTAACTCACCCTTTACAACATTCAAACCAACCCATTCTCGAAGACCTGATTCAACACATGTAAATCTCAGTACTAAGTGGTAACTGATGAACACCAACATTGTCAAAACAGTAAAAAAGAATAAAAACATAAAGAAAATGTGACATTACACATTTTTATAACCTGCTTAGTAGCTTACAGAGACCTTTTCTAACTAAAGTGGTTTAACATACTGTGGATATACACTTAAATGTATTTAATGTGCATTACAGTCTCAGCTAGTTCCTGGTTACTGGGATGCAGGAAGGAGCTTTCACAGAGCAGTGTAAATCCTCAGTTCTCTGCTAGGCTGTTTTATGCATTCCTCTGGAGCAATACTGCTCGCCTTTGTTGGGAGCAAAACACTTGAAACAGCCTTTCCTCACCACTGCACTGCATATAGTTTTAGTTGGTTATTTTTCCTGTAACCAACTTACTTCACTTCTGAAATTAAGTCAGTGGAAATTAAGACACTTATAAAGAACAACCAAGAAAGAAAAATCAGTGAATTTCACTGTAGCAAATAACCATACACACGACAGATGCTTAAAGACAAAGAAATTCTTCTATCAGCTCTTCCCTCCACTTCTGTTCTCCCCAGTCCACCCCAGGCTCCTACAACTATTACTGGCAGAATTAGAGAGAGATGTAAATATTATACAACAGCATTTGAAACTTTGAGAAAAACTTGAGTAATGCCATTTCTGCAGTGGAACCTCTGGCTAAGGAATGCACAGCTGCCGAGCAGATGTATAATTCCAGCATTTAGATTCCATTATTTCAAGGGGGATTTTTTTTTTTTTTACTAGATGTTTTCAGATTTTCTATTTCCATCTGGTTTTTGACCTCCCTCAGTTTAGTCCCCTCTTCTCTGTTTTAGTTCATTACACCAAAATAATTTTGTAAATTAGAAACATCTCGGCATTTAAAAACTTGTGAACTTGAAGATAGGTGGGGGAGTGAAACAGGCCCAGGGGCAGAACAAAAACAGACAGTTCAACAGAGGCTCGAGTTTGAATAGAAACTGTGCTGTCTGGGTCGGGTTTTATTTTGCAGTTCCTAGTTTAACCCGAATTGGTGAGTCCCTAACTGCATTCCTTCCATGAAATTTTAAGAGCAGAAAACTGAAGAATATCAGCTATATGACAGTGTTTCTACACTTCTCAGAGCCCTCAGCCATAAACTTCTGAGTAAAACAACATTCTAGGTTTTGATTCTTTTTAGAGTCATAATAAATTAACTATCATTTTAAACTTAAACAATCCCAAACCCTATACCACGAGAACTTTACAAAACATATAAAGATTAGTGCAAACCAGAATCAGTGGCTGTCAAACGAATTCAGTACAGAATTTATTAATGCAAAAGTGGTAAAATATTAAAAAAATAAATAAGGAGTTAGCATTGTTTAAAAAAATTTCCATTCATGTGACAGATTGGCCACAAAACCTATACAATTTTTAATTTAATTTTAGGCTCACAATAATAATTTGCCTGGGTGGGAAAGGGCATAATCTTCAATCTTAATGAATGGCATACGCTTCAGGATACTCCTATGGAAAATTGTCTATAAGGCATTTTCACAAAAAAAAAAAAAAAGAAAAAAAAAAGATAAAATGATTGTGAACTAGTGAATGTGGAATATATAAAATTAGAAAAATACATCTATACATTAAAACAAAACAAAAAAAAGGCACATTTTTGTTCTGTAAGATTTATTGTTTGCTTTGCCTCCAGGAGAGGAGACATTCAAAACAAGTTTTACAAAACACTTTAAAGCAAAACTTCCCATATCTTCTAACATCAAGGACATTTCTTCCCCACACTCAGCACTGCTACTGAACTTTTCATTACTGCTAAAATCCCTTCAGTAATCTGGACATAAGACAGTCCATGTTTCGGGCACCGAGTCTAAGAAGGGCTGCACCTCATAAGCTGGCAGTGCCTTCCTGTGCCCTGTCCCAGCCCCTCCTGCCATTAACTCTCAGGTGTCCAAACCAGCATTTGACAACGGCAAGGCCTGTTCCTCAGACAGCACAGAGAGGGCTACAGGAGGGTTTCTGAAACCTTCTCCAAGGCACTCAGTTAAAGATTAATTTTTCTTCCACAAAGAAGGATATGCAGCGAGTAGGTGCACATTTTACATAGCTTTCTGGTTTTCTCATTCACATTTCCTGTCACTGAGGTTCATTCTGTCTTCTTATAATAAATCACTCTTGTTTTCATACTACTCTGTAAGTCCTTTTATTCCCAAATATAGGGGACCAGGAGATGGTACAGTTTTTCATATTTACAGTATACATTTTTCCTGTTGAATGATTCCTCACAACTCATCTGCTCATGCTTCCTTTTTAAACCCTCTATATCCTGCACAGAAACTGCACCGTGAATTTCCAACTGAACACTGCATAGCAAAAACAATGATTAATGTAGAAAATTATATCTGAGCTTACTCACCACTCCCACATCCCTGAAATTCTGACTCTGAGCACATACTGTACTAATTTGCACAACAAATCTCATGGCAGAGTATTGATTCTCTGCGTAAGTGAAATCTCTGATGACTTCAGTCCTCCAAAGTCATTTGAGCTCTGTCCACTAATTTCCAGTCAAATTTGGGATCAGGCTCTCACAGAAGAAGTATGAAGGCTTACAGATGGTTTCACGTGGGGTTTTTTTTTCAAATCAAGAAAAAGTTTTTAGTAAATAACGCTATGAAGACAAGAGAAAAGCAAATTGCTTCCATGAACCAGGTTTATATACCTGGTACATATCTTCTGAGACTATGATATTTCTCTAGCTTATCACTGCTACATCTGCTTTTATTTTTATCAACCAAAACATGGCAAGACTGACAGTTTTCTCTAAGATAGTGAACTGAGGGAATATAGACACAAAGAATTACTAGTTGCTTCCACATTTCATGCTAATAAAGTTGACTGAAGCCATCTTGTAATGCAATTATCTGAGGAGACACTGAACACAAAGGATCTTAAATTTTTGTAAAAAGCATTCTTGTTGTTACAATATATGATGTGAACGATGCTGTGATACTGCCAAGCTGAATGCACAGACAACTCACCACGTACTAAAATCACATTTAAACCTACTGTATTGTGGGCAATTCTATACTGGGGGAAAAACGAGCATCAGAGCATTCAGTCACATGCTGCAGGCATGCACACTGTGAACAACTACACAGATTTTTGTCTTATCAAAACCTTTCAAAACATTTAAAGCTCACACACCCTTCATGCTACTCGGAGCACTTTCCCCCCTCCCCAGTGAAGAGTCACGGGTGAATCCCCTACAGACCCCGCTGGTGACTCACAGCAAGAGCTCCACCAAGCCAATCACTTTCACTGTAGCAACAGGTGTCACTGCAGATAGTCTGAGGCAGCGACACACCTGACCTTCAACAACAATTTGCTGGGGCTCCTCCTTTCACCGTGCCTATACAATCTGGGAATATTATTAACACAATCACAAACTGGAGTTTATTTTCTTACTCTGATACTTGTTTTGAATTTTGCTAATCAGACCATCATAAAACAGTAGTAAATCTGACTGAAATGCACAGAATTCAAATGAAATGGGGTAGCAACTGCAAGATACTCATTAGAAAAATGGTAAGAAATCAAACTATCTGGATTATAAACCTGAAACAAAATGATCATTTGTGTACAGCTGAAACAACGAGGTTGTAACCAGAAACCCATACATCTTATCACTACCACAACATAAAGTTCTTCTCAATATATCAAATACACAACAACCTAAAGTGCTCCACTGTCATGAACCTACAACAATTAATTTCAAAATATACATTGAAGACTAGCAGAATAACTGCTTTGTTTTGTTTGGGGGGGAAATGGACATCAAATGTACCTAAAACACTTTGTAAACATAGCCAGACTGTGCTGGGAAGCCAATCCACAACAAACACCATCCTGGCACAGTTGGCAGCTTGTCCCCTAGTTGACTGCCTGGTCAGTGGTGGACCAGCTACTTCTTTTATCAAACTAAACTGCTTGGGATTGACACACTCTGAGTACAATGTCCTGCACAAATGTTTCTAGACTGAATCCCTCACAAAATAGCTGTTCCATAGACCTTCTCAACAAGAGCATTCAGAATGCTAAAATTATGTTTTCTGTACATTGAATTAAAACGAGATGACTTTCAACTTTTCACCCAGTTCCAAGTCTCTGCACTGTTGTTAAAGGACATAATATAGCCTCTTAAGTTTTACATTCATTGTCAGTTTTCAACACTTTTAGGTACAGGTGAAGCTACTTTCTGCCTCAGACTAGTGAGCCCTCAACAGACTCCACAGCAACTTTTAAGGGATTGCAAGAAAACTAGGGAGAAAGCAATCCTGTTTTCCCCTTAAAGCAATAACTATTGTGAAAGGCACCGGAGACATCATGGCAAGTGGGAACCATCAGCCAAGTGTGGTGGGGTCTGCAGATCTTGCCCAAGAAAGGAAAAGCAGCAGTGAAAGAAAAAATTTGTTATCAGGCACACCCTGTGCCCACTCCCAAGTCCCACATTTTGGGAATACCAGCAAATGAAAAAGGCTCCAAGTACTCCATCTGTACCCACGTACAACTGATACTTTTAAATTACTGAGTTCCTTCTGTCATTTATTTACAGACAACAGTAAGATAAGATATCTTACAGTAGGATAAGTGAAGATAACAAACAGAAAATAAGTGAAGAAATTCCAGCCATGGCACCTCTGCCCTCTTTTTACTGATGAACCAAGAAATTTCTGATGCTTTCCCAGATACCCAGGTAGAAAGGACAGATGTTGAACTGATGCTTGACATACGAAGGGAGAAATAAACATTCATAAAACTTTTCCTGCCACATACTGACTGGTCTCGTTGGTCCATCTATGCTTTTCAGTAATTTACCAGAGAAGTTACTGCAACTCCCTGTGTCAGACCTTCACCACCTGCTCTTGGAAAGCAACGCTGTCCTCATCATAAAAGTTACCAGCCACAATGATCAACAAAAAAGAAAAGGAGGGACTCTTTTCCTTTGGTTTGTTTGCTTTCAAGGGCTTTGAGGAAGGTGGGTTTTTTCCTCTTATAAAGCCTGGCTATAGCAAAATTAATGCAAGCACTAATATCTGTTCTTAGGTCCTTTCTGTGAAAGGAATGTGCTCAGATCCTCCTACCTACATGTTTGTGCCCCTTCTCAGTTACACCGATTGGTGCACAATTTAGAAGACACTCTAGTAATTGGGACATATTTAAGATCACTATCTTCACAACACCTTTTTTGCTTTTAAATACTTAGAGACATGGTTTAGTGATGGACTTGGCAGTGATGGGTTAATGTTTGGACTCGATAATCTTAAAGATCTTTTCCAACACAAATGATTCTATGATTCTGTGAATATAGCCTGCACTAATTTTTTGTTATAGAAATATAAGGTAGTAAATATTTAGCAAGCCCTTCCCTACTTTTTCACATTCCATAGTCACAGAGCAGCCAGCACAGCAGTCTAAGGACTGGCAGCTGAATCTTGCAGGCACGTGAGAAGACCCTGCATAAAATTCCCAACCAGAGCTCAAAGCCTACCATGTTGTATGCCTCTATAAAATACATACAAAATACACTCCGCCCCTCCCAAAATGCGGTGCATAACCCAAGAAAAAGCTACAAAGGGAACGAAAGCACAAGAACAAAAGACAAATACGTTGCCAGCAAAAGTTTTATCCAGACTGCTACAAATGCCACAACATGGGGCATTTCTGGCTATGGAATGGACAAAACCTTGGAACGCAAATCACTCTCATGTTAACTTTCTTATTCCAGGACTAGGTTCGGTCCTGGAAATCAGGCAAGTGTTCCTCATCTAAAAAAGCAGCTTCTCTAATCCTGCAGGTAACAGGCCTGAACAATCCCTAGCGCACTAACTTGATAAAAGAGCTCCAAGATAATTACCTGTAAGCAGAGAACAAAATATGTAAATTCGGAGGGAGTCGATTTATACTGGGGAGAACCATCATACAACTTTTGACACAAAGTAACAGACGACTGCTGAAAGGAAATGCCACAACTTACTACCATTCCCTGCTGATGAATTCACTCTTAATTTTACCAAAACAACATCAGAGGGTGGTTGATTGAAAGGTGGCAAAAAGCCATCCGTGCTTTAGAACCCCGTTCAATACATTTTGTAATCAGTTATGAAAACCAGCGCTGTTACTCGGTCCCCAACAGCACGATCTTTCACTACCAGGGTACAGCCGAAAATCTGGGGTTTATTATTCCTTCAGCCGGCTTTCTGCCGCGCGTCGCTCTGCGGCAAACCCGACCCG